>JBBDHG010000193.1:945000-1287500 GCA_037951165.1 Lophius americanus | reverse complement strand
GAACTAAATCGAGTCCAGAATCTATCCTATTGACCAAAACATTGATTATTTTTCCCATCCTTCAGGATATATTTAAACTCCCCCAAAGTAACAAGCTCTGACAGTTCAGGTCCTTCTGAAGATTATTCCTTGAAGAAGGCGCTGCGAAACTAAAAGCTTCTTTTTTTTCTTCCAGTAATATTTGGACTCTGGGTACCATCATTAGTAAAATATTTCAAAAGCATTGACCCTATTTATTTTGCTATGTACACATGTATGTACAAAGATAAATAGGAAACAGTAGAAGGAGACATTTACAAAGAAATGCAAACCAATACAAGAGACACATATCAACAGCCTACGGTGGTGAACTCAATTTCCACAGCCATTAATAATGCGTAAAACGCAATGGTATGCATTGTCCTACTCAGGTGCATTTGATAATAGCACATCATCTTTCATCATCAGGCAAAAAAAAATGGCAGAAATCAGATGTTTCGCTACTGAGAGGAAGAAACAGGATTTAGTCTGAAAGTAGAGATGTAATTTGAGTTTCAGTTTGCAGACAAGGCCCTCAATTTGTGGGTTGGAAGACATGTTTTGATTAGTCAAAATACCTAAATATTTTTATGTTGTGACCGTGTGTCTTCTCCATTTGAGAATACCATGAACATGGGTTTATCTGCATTTAGCACCAGTTTAAGTTGAACTAAATAATGAATTTTAAGGACTTTTGCTGGGGTAAATCATTAGAACTTGGCCTGTTATCATTAATGACTAAGGGATCCCCTCTTTTCAACAATACGCAGATCACGCTACGATGGGAATGTTGCAGAGCTACAATAGATCCGTGTGATCAGACCCCGTTTGTGGTTAAACGCACCATCACAGCCCTACTGCATACAGCAGTTTTTTCATTTTTCATTTGCCAGTACTCCACAACCCAACAGAAGATTAACTGTAGCACATATTCCTAAAAAGGTACTTGCTGGTTATGATCTAGCGTCAATCTCATTTGGACTGTTGTAATTCATTGTAGGGTTAAACCAAAGAGCCTTTTCACGTACAGTTCTTTCAGAATGCAGCTTCTCGGATTAAAACAACACTAGGAGACAAGACCATATAAACCCTACTTAAGTTTTAGAATTGTTTTAAGATCTTGCCGGTTACTTTTACCAGCTGCATCACTGAACTGCTCCACCCCTATGAGCGCAGTCTCCGATCTTCATACAGAGCTCTACTAGGTGTTTCTGAGTCCCGCCTCAGGACTGAAGGCGACTGGTCTTTTTCGGTCAGGGACCCTTAGCTCTGGAACTCCCAGCCTGAAGAGCTGAGGCTTTCAAATCAGTAACATCCCTCAAATGACTTATTAAAACTTATCTTTTCATGAAAGCCTTTTGGAGCTCTAAACACAGTCTCATTGCCAAAGGGTTCATTAGGTTTTAATATTTATGATTATTCAGTCATTATCGCTGTCTTTCTGTCATTCTACACATAAAAAACATTTAAAAGTTGTTTTGGAAAGTGATATACAAATAAAGTTTATTATTATTATTATTTTTGTATTTTTTAGGATTATATTGTTGTATTTTTTAGGATTATTATTTACCACATGCGAAAACATTGTTTCAAACCACGTTCTCCCTTCAAGATGAAGAAAAAAACTTGCTTCTGATCGTTTGAGGATAAATGTATTAACTCAATGAGTCTAATTTGAACTTCGTTAAATATCTAGGTTTTTATCATGCAGGTTATAATGCGGGCATGCTCAGATGCGTTTCTCATACCCAAAACTTGTCCTTCAGATAAAGTTGCATAGCTTAATTCTTACAATGTAATGATATTCTGCCAGGTCATCCATCAGACAGCAGGGAATGCGCATCATTTGTTGAACAAAATATGAACCTGAAGGTAGGAAACCAGTAAGTCCAAGGGAAGATTTAAAATATCGCTGTCACAAGAAAACGGCAATCCTTAATGGCATTGGCCACTTCCGCAGAATAATGCACACTGCCAACCCACACAAGTGGTCTGAGAAATACGGCAATTCAAAGTGTTGATTTGGCCTCCAAGTTATCGAACCCAAATGCAGACGCATAAAACGTAGCGCTGGTGTCAAATATATTTATTCCTCCGCGACCCAAGGAAAAGACAGGGACAGAAAAACTGGAGGTTACTTACAGTACACTGGGCGGGGTTGGAACACGTGACGACAAGAGGACATCATGCAACGAACTGGCCCAGAAGGGAAGCTAAGGACAGACTTTATACACAGACATAACGAGGCAATGAGACACAGCTGGAGGGGAAACACAGGTGAGCATGATGACCAATCACAAGACAGACACAAAGGGAGACAGGAACACAGAGGCGTGACAATGCATCTATGGGTCAGAGCTGTTTGACAAAAGGGGGACCTACACAATATAGGTCAGTTTTTCATAGTGTATGATGTTTAAATGTTTATATTGTTACCAAAATCTAATCAACAAACTGTTGGAATTTTATTTGATACAGAATCTGACATACCTATTGTAATAGCTATTTTGTAATAGTATATATAGTATTATATATATTATATAATAGTATTGTAATAGTAGCTTTTTTAATTGGCACCCCATATCAGACCCAGTCTTCCTCCAGAACCAGTATTACCTTCTCTGGTCACGACATTCCCCTCTCTTAATCAGTCACCAACCTCGGTGTAAGGTTTGACCCTCAACTCACTTTTGAATCCCACATCAAACACATCTGCAATATCTCCTTTTACCATCTTAGAAATATTTGGAAACTCCGTTCTTCACTCACCTTGAGTGATGCTGAAAAGCTGGTCCACGCGTTTGTCTCCTCCTGCCTGGATTACTGTAACTCACTTCTCATCGGGATCCCTGATAAAAGTCTTCAAAGACTTCAGTATGTTCAAAACAGTGCTGCAAGGATCCTGATGAGAGTGCGTAAACACGAACACATCACCCCCGTTCTTCATTCCCTTCATTGGCTTCCCATCTCCACCAGGATTGATTATAAGATCTCTCTTCTCACTCACCAGTGCATCCATGTAACGCACCCCCCTACCTAAAAGAACTACTCACCCCACTGACCTCGAGACGATCCCTCCGTTCTACCCAGTCATACCGCCTCCTCCTTCCCCGGACTAAGCTCAGCACCATGGGTGATCGGGCCTTCTGTTCTGCTGCCCCTCGTCTGTGGAATGCCCTCCCTGACCATCTCAGGATTTAAAACTTTCCTTTTTAGCAGAACCTATAACTTTAATTAACATTGCTGCTTTTTGGTCAGGCTTTTATATAGTTATTTTTTAATTTTTTTATTGATGCTTTTATCTGCTTTTGCTTATTAGCACTTTGAGATTTGATCCAAATGTAAAGTGCATTATAAATTAAATGTATTATTATTATTATTATACCGGGAAATACCCTGTGTCCCAATTTTAAAGGAAGTCAAAAATGTTTCCTGCATCCACGACGTGATCAAGATCAGTCTAAAAATGAACCGAAACCACTGAAAACATAAAGTCTTTGGCACTAAAAATAACTTCAGGCTAAAATGAACTTCATAAATCAAATTATAAAACATTTGAGAGGATAAACCAAGTAGAAAATAAACCCAAGGATTAACCACCACATTTTCTCCAACCTTAGTCTTGAAGGAGAACTTGCTGCAGGATGGCCTCCACACCAGATATACCACCCTTCCTCTTTTCCACGCTGCCCTCCTTCCATATGGGTATTACAGGAGTCCCAGCTGTGGAGCCCAATGCCACCACCTCATGCCAGCAGTGGGAGCAAGCCCACCATCTCCTCTTCCACCTTGGGCATCTGTCCCTGCTGCTGGGCCTAGTCATCCCCACCACCCTGGGTCTGCACATGATCTTGCTGCGGCTCCTCCTAATGACAGGTCAGTACCAGTACTCACTGTTGAGTGTAGGTATTGCATGAAGCTGTAGCTGATAAGACCACAGAATTTAATCAAAACCAGGAAAGAGTTCATGAAAAAACTTGAAAAAAATCTGAAGGAAAATTGCTGGGAAAACGATGAGAAAATGGGGGCATGTGTGTCAAACAAACTGGCTACAAAACAGGGAAGAACACCACATTAGAGAGAGAAATAAAACCTGGGTGAGCTCAATCAGGTAAACAGAGAAAGCAAGGAAACATGTGAACCCTTGGGAGAATAATAACAAGACATAGGCACATAGACATAGAGATAGAAGCAGCACAAGTTAAAACACTAAACCATTACAGGGGGAATAAGGAATTGAAAAGGACACTGAACAGAGAGAATAAAATAGCAAAATAAATGTTGTTAGTATAAAGGCAGAAATGATGGTGGCTGACAGGGGTAAACGCTCTTCAACTCAAGAGAATACATGCAAAAACAAATTACAAGCAAATTAAGAAAACATCTTCAGAATTTTGACAACGCATATTCAGCAAATAAATAAAACATTTTCATCAATTTGACATCAAATGCGTGACAAATTATGAAAACAGCTTCATCTATTTGAAAAACACAACAAAGAAGTTTGAACACTAATATTAAGACCGTCAACTACAAAAGCTATCTTGTTATAGATTTGGACACTGTGTGTGTTAGGTTCATTATTAAGTTTATTTTTTGGTTTCTCTGTGTTGATTAATGTTTTATTCTGAGGAACATGGCTGCATGACCCGTATGTCAAGCAAGGTTTCTAAAGCAGATAGAAAAATCAAGAAATGTTTCTGCATTATATCTTTTTTATTCACTAAATTAAGTGCATCCCTTTCAGGTGTCCATCATAAACGCTTGCGTTGTGTTTTGTCTTTTGTCTTTTCTTAATGTGTTGTGCTCTGGCTTTCGCAGCGCACATGTGTTGCCAGAATTATAAATATGTTTACTTAATTTGCTTATTTTTATCTATTTACGTATGTTTTTTTTAGGTTGCAGTGGGTTTGCATGGTCAGCCACCACGAGATGTGACAAGAAAAGTAAACTTTTAAAATCCCATTGACCGCTTACCTGTCCCTTACTGAGAAGAGTGACCCTGTTTAATAGCAATGCATGAGGCAAAATGGAAGATGAGGATACTAAGCCCAACACACACCTATCCTACGTTGCTCCGTTGCTACGTTTATCTTGCAAATGGGACTCTACAATGGGACCCTACATGAAGATGTGCCATGAACATGAACATAAAACCATGCACTTTAAAGGGTATAAATAGGGCCCTCAGATTCCAGAAACTTCTTCAAACTCTGCTCTGTCTTTCACTCTAACAGGATGTGGTCTCTTCATTGTGTGGGCAACCCTATATAGGTGCAACCTGGATGTGATGGTTTGGAACGTTGTGTTTCTCGTGGTCAACTTCATGCACTTGTTCTTCCTCCTGTATAAGCGAAGACCGGTGAGTTTGACGACTGCATGCCCTCATTCGCATTCTACCAGTCACTGCATATACAGGCTGTTGGCAACTGTGAACAAATTGAAATAGTGGCCCCAGGTGTTAGCGGAATATGTTCCAGCTTTAAATGAAAAAGATGCAGATAAAATCCATAACGGCCACAGGGGGAATCAGTTCAATTGAGGGTTTTACCGTGTGTCTGAATCAGACGAAGACTTTTCCTAATGAGATAAATGATCTATCCTCATCTGACACTGCTTCTCTTCTAATTCAGTAACTCTTTGAATGTGTTTGCAAACAAACTATGGAAGCATTCCTGAAGCGAACTCTTATGCAAGGTTTTCAATTGATGCATAAATTAAGGCCGGGCTCTGCTCTCTCAGATTAAAATTGACAGGGAGCTGTGTTCGGTGTACAAGCGGATGTTTGAGCCCATCCACGTTCGAGAGGCCCTGTTTCAGAGACTCACAGGACAGTTCTGCACCATTCAGACACTGAAGAAAGGCCAGGCCTATGCGGCTGAGGACAAGACCTCCGTGGATGAACGCCTTAGTATTCTTCTCAAAGGAAAGTATGTGTACTTTGACTGTCTGTGCACTTTTTGTTCTCATCATCTATCACACAAGGGATATAATGCATTGATGTAGATTTATAGGAAATTATAATCTGAATTTGAAAGATTATTTAAAGTCTGCATTATCGATTCACTATTTAATCACTGATATTAATATTATGGCTTGAACTAGTCATGTTAATGAATCCATTATCAAGCAAAATGCCATATACAGTCGGTTATTGGCCTCCAAATTATCGTTTAATCTCACCAAAACTTTTTTTAAGTGCACCATCTGGGCCCTGGTCAAACAATCTAGATTTAAAATCTATAACACAAAAGGGTGTGTTTATCTCGCTAAACCAGATAGCAAGTATGTTTTGGGCACAAAATAATTTAACAAATCTCTTAATTGTTAAAGTCAGGCTTGATTATACCTAAGCTTTGCTATTCAAACAGCAACACTCATCTTGTTGTGGACAGTCGTTGGCCAATTAATTAACACAGGATTATATCCCCAAAAACTCAGGAATATTATTAAATCGCAATTGCTGCCGATCGCCACTGATCCTTACTGTTAGCGTAATAGCTCAAAAAATATTTGGGATCATTTTCAAATTTTATACCTATGTAGATATAAGTGCAAGGAAGAACTGAAATGATTTTGGGAAAGGTCGGTTGTAATATTTCCAACACTACGGGGAGCTTTATCTCAAATGTTTTCGGGCCATAATTGCTCTAGTCCGATTTTGTCCAAATTTAGGCATATATGAATCGACTCAAAAAGTTTTATCTTGTGTATTCACTAGGGGGATCTTTTTACGAAAAGCACAGCTTTCCGGACATTACTTCCTATCCATTTAATGCATATTTGGTGTATATGAATTGACATGAGGAGATCTATCTTGTTTATATACATTTTAGTCTAATAGCTCATCTTTGACTCACTAGGGGGAGCTTTTCTTACAAAAAAAAAGAGACTAAAATTTCATGGCTCTTTCTAATTTAATACTTTATAGACCTTAGAATGAGAAAGAACTGTATTGACTGTGGGAAAGGTGGGTGGTCACTGTATGTTGTTTAGAAATACGCCAAACAAGCTGTAATTTCATTTTTCTTTTTGAGATATTAGAATCCAAATTGAAAAACAAGGCACTTTTCCTTTTCGAGATAAAATAGGGAGGAGAGAAATTTAAAAAATTGTTTGATTTTAATTTCCTACTTTGATTATGAAAATATATTATCACAAGGAGACAGAAACAAAATAAGCGTTTGGTTGTTTTTTTGAGCCCAGATGTTTCTGGGCTCAAACACCTCAACCACACCTCTAGAACCACTGTCTCAGTTCTAGTATTGATCATGCAGTATGTATGTTGGTAGCTGCTGTAAGAAAGTCCAAAACATAAATCATCATTCTAATATGACGTACTGCAGCAAAATCGATCAGTAATTATGGGACACGTGCAGACACTTTATCAACCGCGTCTATGCTGAATGGTGTGTGTTTGTCATCGATAACAAATCAGATTATCTCGACTTCAGGACGTTATTAATATCAAGTGTAAAGTCTAGGAATACCCTGCTTTGCATGCTGACCCTGCAATCCATCCTCGGAGAGGTGGAGGAAAATTATACTGTTTTAATGCAATTCTTTTGCAAAGACGTTCTTAGAAACACATGGCTGAGTTTTAGCATATGCCTTAATCCATGGACGCAATTACTCTTTTGAGAGTTTTGACTTTGAACTTCCTCTATGACAGGATGAAGGTATCATACCGAGGCCACTTCCTGCACAACATCTATACCAATTCATTCATCGACTCTCCGGAATTCAGGTCCACTGAGATGCACAGAGGACAGAAGTTCCAGGTAATTAGAAAATATAAAATAAGTTATCAACCTCTGTTTCAATTATTGTATGATGCTTATTTCTTGAGGACAAAACAGCAAAAGTTGTGGTTCTGTTTGACTGTCAGGTGACCATCATGGCAGAGGAGAACTGCAAGTTCCTATGTTGGTCTCGAGAGAGACTGACTTACTTCCTGGAGTCAGATACTTTCCTTAATGAGGTGTTCAGGTACCTCATCGGCAAAGACATCACCAACAAACTATACTCTCTGAATGACCCCACATTCAGTGACAAGGTGGGTCAAGTTTTTATGTTGTTGTTACAAGCGTGGACAGCCTATTTCCAAATTGATTCGGAAAATACGCCTGATTAGAAAGATAATGCATACATACCCCTTTCCAAATGAGATTTCAATCCTTTATAAAGGGGTAGTCGAAGCACTTTTGGAAAGACAAGACAAGCAGCAAGACAACTGCTGCTTTTAAACGGTGTTTTGAATTATCCTTGGGGAGTGAGTGCCCTGCAGCGCTCGCTATTCACGAGCGGGATACCGGCATTTAATGATCTAGACCAGGGGTGGTCAATACGTCGATCGCGAACTACCAGTAGATAGCAAAGGTAGTATTGGTAGATCGCATGACATTAAAAAAAATAGACATCAGCCTATCATCCATCCCGTCACTTGATTGATATACAGGGCAGCCAGTCAGATGCTGGCTGCCCTGACACTTTAGTGTCATGCGCAGTGACACTTTAGTCACTGCGCAAAACAGCGGCGCTAAGTGACGTAAAACTAACAAGCTAGTCAGCGAGTTAACTTCAATTTAAAGCCCTCGATTTTTTCTTTTAAACCTAAGAAAGGGTATAAAAATGAGTGGGAAAGCTGGACCATGTAAGAAGCCAAAAACTTATCACTTTCATACAGAATGGGAGGAGGAATGTTTTTTCACGATGACATTTTCGAAGTGCGTTTGCCTCATCTGCCAGTCTACCATCGCAATACCTAAGAAAGGAAATGTGGAGCGGCATTTTCGGAATGTTCATGGAAAATACGACATTGAATTCCCGCTGAAAAGCGAGCTGAGAAAGAGAAAGCTGAAGGAAATAAATCCCAGTTGTCCGGACAGCTGTCATTTTTCACACAAAAAACTTCAGAAGCGAAAGCCGCCACCGAAGCATCGTTCAGAGTTAGTCACGTTATCGTTAATAACAAGAAGGCCTTCCATGACGGAGAGATAATAAAGGAGGCATTCGTTGAAGCAGTTGACTCATTTTTCCGAGACTTCAAAAATAAGGAAGAAATATTATCTTCGATCAAAGCTCTCCAGCTGTCAAGAAGTACAGTTACACGCCGCTGTGAGGCCATGGCTAAGGATTTACCCCAGCAACTTTGGAAGGACATCGGAGATTGCGAGTGTTTCTCACTGCAGTTGGACGAATCTACGGACGCGAGTGACACAGCCCATATGTGCATTTTCATTCGTATGGTGTTTAGTGATATCGCTATAAAAGAAGAACTATTAACAGTGCTGCCCATGGAAGAACAGACGCGAGGAGAGGACATATTTCAGTCTTTCAAAAACTTTATCGAGAAAACCCAGCTCCCAGTGTACAAATTGGTGTCTATCACCACGGATGGAGCACCCGCAATGGTTGGCCGCTTGAATGGATTTATTGCCAAGTGCAGGCAGGACGATGCTTTCCCGGACTTCCTAAATTATCATTGCATAATCCATCAACAAGCATTATGCGCCAAAATGCTCAACATGAAAGGGATCATGGATGTTGCAACGAAGATCGCCTGTTCTATTCGAGACAGATCTCTTCAAAGATTGTTATTTCGTGCACATCAGGAGAAGGCTGACTGCGACCACTCTGAGTTGTTGCTACACACTGACGTGAGTTGGCTTAGTCGGGGGGAAATTCCTGCAAAGATTTCGAGAGCTCTGTCCGGAGATTAAGGAGTTTTTCCATGTAGCTGGACATGCAGAATACACGCAACTAAATGACGGTCAGTGGGTGTTAGACTTGGCATTTTTAACGGATCTGACAAACATGTTGAATGACCTTAATCTAGAACTGCAAGGAAAAGACAAAACAGTGATCAATATGATCAGCTCAGTTAATGCTTTCAAACGAAAGATGCAACATCTCTCCTCAAAGCTGCAGCGCCATGATTTGGCAAACTTCCAGAACCTGGCGTCAGAGCTGGAGATAATAATAATAATAATAATACATTTAATGAAAGGCAAGGCCTGTGTGCAACTTGACAGTGCATGCTACACAGAGCAGATTGACAATTGTCAATCCTTTTCGGGAAGATGCTGAGGTTGATTCACTCGCATCAAAAATTGCAACACCCTTTCACCTGAACTCTTCTGGAATAGAAGATGAGATTTTGACACTACAAGTAGACATTGAGCTGAAGTCCAGAGCCCATGGACAGTTCTGGAACTTAGTCACAGAGGTAAAGTACCCCAACATGAGGAAATGTGCTCCCTCTTTGACTGCATTATTCGGCTCCACTTATTTATGTGAGTCAGCCTTTTCCCATATGAAGATCATTAAGTCCAAGTACCGTTCCACCATGACTGATGAACATTTGGAAGTGTGCTTGAGGCTGGCTGTCAGCAGTCCGGACAATGCATCCCTGGCTGATTCAATTCAGTGCAAGTCATCAGCATAAACTCGGGTAATGACAAAAAATGTACATAGTTAATTGTGTTGTGTTGTGCAATATTCGCTCATGCGATTATGCATGTACATCAACATAGATTGTAGATATAAAGAATCCTCAATATATTTATAAATAGATATATGTTTTGCATTTTTGTAGTAGGTAGATCATTTTGACTTGGTCATTTTATAAGTAGCTCGCATGCTAAAAAAGTGTGAGCACCCCCGATCTAGTCCACTGCAGAGAGTTTGTTATACAGAAATAAGAAAATAAGTTTGAAATTTATAAATAATTAACTCTACAAAAACATCCAAGAAAATCCTTCAGGATCTGTGATAAACAGGCGTTGTGAAGAAATGAAAACACGCTGGAGAACTTTGAAGATGCCGATTGTTAGCATAATCCCACAACAAGGGGATCAGAACCACTGACTTCGTATTTTACTCGGCATTGGAGGGATAGAGGGATAGGCCCCAGCCCCTGCGACATCGAACAGGATAAGCAGTTACGTGAATGAATGAATGAATGAAACACCCCTGCTCGTGAGGTGGATTTTGGTTTTCAGAATTAAAGCATGTGATGAGGAGTTTCTTCTTTTAATAATAAGGATCATGTTGATGTTAACATTTATGGTGACCAACTTCCAGATTTATGCAGCAATGAATGAAGTTCTAAGAGGAGGTAGACCCCTATGAAAGTTTTACCATCAGTGTATCTGGATTTTTAGAATTAAAGCATGTGACTCACTAAGAACTTAATGTTTGCTAACATCGTAACAATAAAACTAAAGAAGGGAGATCTTCAAAATAAAACAGGAAACATAATCCTACAAAATAAAAGAATAGAACATAACACCTTCTGATAAAACTTGTCATCTATTGGTCGCTTTTGTGCTCCTCACACAAGTTTTAATGTGTTGGTGCATGTAAACACCATTTCCAATTAGATCACTGCACATGTAAACAGTTCAACAGGAACATTCTTTTGGAATGATTCCATTGTGACAGAAAGAGAAGTGCTCACCTAAACTCACCTAGGGACAATGTTTGAGTAGCACAGGAGGTATGAACACATCAGCATCTCACTGAACCATCAAAGTAATATATCAAATGTTGGTATCAGATAGTAATGTTTGAGTAAATCTACTCAAGTCCAAACCAATGTTTTTTTGCCATTTTATTCTTATTTCATGTCAAATTTATGTGATCACTATCTGATAAAAACAGGTTGAATAATTCAGCTTGCATATTTGCAGAAAGTGTCTGGTCTGATGATGTCACCTTCAGAAATACCTCCAGTTATGGAATATGTTCTGATTTTCATATGTATTATGAACAGTGCCCGGCTCCAAGCAGGCAACATAGACTTCTTACCCAAATTAGGTTATAGGTTGACATAGTTTTGATGCCAAGACCTTTAATCATTATCTCTACCAGATATAACTTTGACACACCGAGCTGTGAGCTGTCTTGTGGGAAGCTACTACCAGATGGATCCTGTGGTCTTTACCCCTATGCCCAGATTAGACAACTGATTTTTAACATCAAGACTGCTGCATGCCACCAGATTATCCTCTGGTTTTGGCCTGCCCAGACATTGTTCACAATGTTTTGGGTCCTATAGCTCTTGCTCAACCTCCCTCATAGTTCGAATAGGATGGCCAACCTCCACAGGGGTTGTGACCTCACATCAGTTGATGCAGTACAGGAAACCAAACTGTACACATCATCCAATGAAAACAGGATTTAGAAGACATTTTTTTTGGCATCAAAAATAAAGACCATTTTATCCTCAACAATATTGCATTTTGATTTAGTGTCAGAGTTTGATATCATTGTCGTCTCATCTTTAACATGGAAAAAAAAAATCTTTTTTGAAAATCATTTTTCTTCATAGTTTTTTTGAACAAAAGTGACACTACTGTGTACTGCATATTTCTTATGAAACCAATAAATATGTTCCCTATTATTGCAGAGTAAGTGAAGTATACTCAATACTGAAGTATAATCAAAAAAATTTAAAACTTATTATATTGAGTGAATTTATTTATTACATTGTACACTGAGTCAAATGCAAACTCAACTAAATCAAACTCCAGGAGCAACCAAGGGTTCAAACCACCTACAGTTCAATTGGTGGACAACCATACTACCTCCTCTAAATGATGGTTGATGTTTAGTAACAGTGATGTTGGATGTGTCTCAGGCATTGAAAAAGATGGACCGTCAACCCAGCCTCTGCTCTCAGCTGTCTATGATGCAGATGAGGAACAGCATGGCGAGCACCAGCGACACTGATGGTGTCCTCAATCAGATCCTACGAGGAGGCTCTCCCGGCTCATCACTCCGTAAGCCATATAGTTACTGAACAGTATGTTTGCTGCTCTAATCACTGGTGTTTCAGAGCTGCTTGACTCTTTTTGAGAAATTGCTCCATCATTTGATTTCCTCTTTTTCCAATTGCAGAGTTAATGTCTAAATGCTGTTTTTGAGAGTTAAAGCCTAGATGCTGATGATGTATCTTTTTCTTGTAGAAAAGGAACATCAAATCACCGGTATTCCTTGACATTGTAACTATCTTCATGTATAGGTAGTACAATGAAGATAGTGTACTACTATCTTCATTGTAGTCCATAAAATATTTTCTAACAGGTTTTACCATTGATCATAGTATATTTTTTTTTTTTAGTTTTGATTTTTTTTTTTTTTTTTTAGTGTACCCTACGTCATGTTTCACTGACTTACACCTCCTTGTCTTTGTGTTTCAGTCTTTGAGTTTGATTCCTAATTTAACCAATGTCTCATTAGGCTTCTTTAGGTCGTAACCCTAGGTTTCCAAAACCTTTCACATGTCGTTACACAACAACAAAGATTATCAACTTTAGGTAGCTAAAAATATCCCCTTCCTCCCTCAATAACATTTATTAACCCAAGTGATTTATATTCTTCTACGGAGAGGACAGTATAAAGAGAATTTATGTAAACACAAAATATTTAGATCCAGAGTAAAAACTTTCCAGTACAGATGAGCAGGGCAGTCTCTTCAAAGCTATAGTGTTGGTGCTAAACGGACATGTTTTATTTGCACTCAAGCCACTCTAGTAGGAAAGTAGTTGTGGATGATGGTCCTGTGTGACATGTGACCACTTGTGAAGATTTTTGTAATCCCTGTGCTAATTAATTCTAATGCTAGGTTCAGTCAACATAATCGTTGCCCATTTTCAACCCGATTCGGTCATTGCCGACCAATTTCCTCCCTTGGGTCCGAATATGGAGGTAACCAAAATCGAACAATCGAGTCTTTAATTATGAAATAATCAATAAAGGGCAATATGTTGGTCAAAGTTATTTAGGACCTTTTCATCTGCCTTTTGTATTTAAACAGAAAAAAAAAAGACGGAAATAAGGTACAGTGAAAAAGTCCAGTTTCACGTTGAAGAAAAAAACAGCTTCACACATTGAAACAATTCATTTAATAAAATAGGTTTATACAGTGAAATAGTAGAGGTTCATTTGGTGAAATAGTGTAGGTTTATAGAGATAAATAATTCAGAATGTTTTTCAAATCACTTACAACCTCAAGTTGACCACTAGGCTGACACAGTGTACACTGTCGAACTCATCGACATCACAAACCTTCAATGTCAAACTTATATTGTTTGCAGTTCGCCGTCCAAAGACTTTATAGTGCTGTGAAAGCCGAATCAGGATAGACAATCATGGAATAAAAAAATATTGTGTTGTCTGAACCACACAGAAGGGAAATAAATATATGACATAAATGATATGTAGTATATAGAAAACACATGATTGATTCAGTTTTATTTTTTCTAGAAAAATCACCCGGCACCAAGATGTCCTCAAAAATGAAGCCCATTGATGAAAACATGGAGGACAATGTTTTTGAAGACTCTTCTTCTGAGAATCGTCCTATGCCTAGCACATCCAATGAAGAAGTTTAGCCAACAGGGATAGAAATCCCTGAAGAACTTTAGCCAGCAGGGATAAGAAATAAATCTGGTCAGTTACCTGACCACTAGAGCATAGTTAGAGCAATTCACCAATGTGAATGTTATAAACCACAACAATGTGCTGGCATGTAGGTAAGAAAGAACACTGGGAGAGAAAATGTTAAGGATATGTTTTGTCACTGAGAAATACACAGATTTTTTTTTATTACATCTACTCTTATATTTGTCACAAAGTATTTTAACTTTGGTGTTTTGGTCTCCCCATGCTCTGGATGGGAATATTTACTGTTTCTGGTAAATTAACAATTGTGCTCACCGTCAGACACAGTCATCATGAGTCACTACGACATTTAACTTTATTTATGAACAGTGTCATATTTTTTTGTAAAAGAAATATTTAAAAATATAAGAATTAAATTAAATGTTTAAATTTCAACAATAAATTGTAATTTGTTAATGTTGAATCTATTTTAAAGCTAAATGTTAAATGTAAATCTAAGTGTTGAATTCAAATCTAAACTTTATATTAAAATGTTGAATCTTATTCTAAATCTTAAACTTTAAACCTACATTTGAAATCTAAATGCTGAAAGTTGAATCTAAATGTGCATCTTAATACTAAATATTAACCTCATATGCAATGTCAGAATACATCTTTATTTCTGAAACAAATTCTATTACAGCATTTAAATCAAGATAACATTTCGATCTAACAAATTTGGATATGATATTTAAAAATTTGGTTTAATATTTAGATTCAGTATTTTCTTTTTAGATTAACCGTAATTTTATTTAATACAGTTTTACAAATAATATTCATAAATCTTGTTTTAAATGTGATGAAAACGTGACATTAACATTTTCACATCGTTTTTTCAAACATTGGAGCTAAATATGACAGAAATTTTGCTATGGTACCTTACAACAGCATGTCTGAGTGTGTTCAGGTGGTGTCATGATCCATCCTAGATGATCCAATCACAAGTGTACAGAATCAAATTTTACTTTTCTGACCTGACAACAGTATGTGTTTCGAGTATATGGAAAGAAACCGAGAATTGAACTACTGATCATCAAATAAGTGGACGATTGCTCTACCTCTTGAACCACTGTTGTCCCCAGCCAGTTGCCCGACTGTTGTGGAATTTGCTTTTGCCTCAAATTGGATTTCATGTACTTTGTGGTTTTTGATTTGGTTTAATATTTGTGGACCACGTCCGCTTCTATCTCAATCTCCACTGCCTCATTTACTCTCTTCTGTTAGTTCTTCTTGTGTTATGGATTTATAATTTCATAGAAGAACTTAATAGTCCGGTTTCAATTGAGCAGAGAAACTTGCGCTGTATGAGGGCTCTACTGTACCGTTCATAACTGCACTCATTTGAGGATTTCCATGAAAGTTTCTCCTACATCTCAATTACTCAGAACGTTAGGAATCTTACTCATACCCCTTACTCAGAGCAGTCTCTTTCATGTCAAGTCAAAGTCAACTTTATTGTCATTTTCTCACATGTGACAGACATATGTAGAAACTCAAATGACGTTTCCCACCATCCACGGTGCAAAAATGCAAAACACATAAATATATGTACATAATTAGTGCAAGTGATGACATATACACAAAATATACTAAAATCTAAAATAAACATATGCACATGTACTTATATATATATATATGTATATGTACACATAAAAACACCCATACATACACGTACAGAGCAGAAGGGGGGATTTGTAAGAGAGTTGTATGGGAGGGGGGGCTGTGCTCAGTGTGATGGTGATCAAGTTGTTGTTGCCGACCCGTACTGCTTGGGGCCTCTCCATGAGGAAGTCCAGCAGCCAATTACAAAGTGAGGTGTTGAGCACAAACTGATTGAGTTTTCAGATGAGCTGTTGTGGGATGATGGTATTGAATGCTGAACAAAACTCTATGAACAGCATTCTCACATATGAGTCATTTGTGTCCAGATGGGATGGAGGGCAGAACAGATTGCATATTCGGTGGACCGGTTGGCTCGGTATGCAAACTGATAGGGGGTAGGATGGATTGAATAATAATAATAATAATAAACTTTCCTTTATTTATCATTTATCACATGTTATACCGTACATACATACAGTACAATGTTGTGAAATGTATCTCTGCATTTTACCCGACCCTGAGGGAGCACTGGGTGGCCCCTTTGAAGTGCCTGTGGAGCCGAGATTTCAGGGTCTTGCTCAAGGACCCACGGCTTGTCTTTGAACAACATTCACACATATGAGTTATTTGTGCCCAGATTGGTAAAGGCTGTGTGGAGGCAGAACTGATTGCATCTTCGATGGACCGGTTGGCTCGGTATACAAACTGATATGGGTCAAGGGTGGGTGGTAGAATTAAGTGGATATGAGTCATGACTAGCCGTCCAAAGCATTTTCATGATGATGGGGGTTAGTACAACTCATTAAAACAGGATGATGTGGACTTCTTTGGCATTGGGATGATGGTGCTAGTCTTGAAGCAGGAGGGAACGATAGACTGGCTTAGAGAAGTGTTGAAGATGTCCACAAAAACATCTTTCAGTGCCCGGCCAGGAATGTTGACCTGATATAGAAGAAGAAAGAATCCTTTATTAGTCACATAGTCGTACAGTACAACATAGTGAAATTACTTCTCTGCATTTGACCCATCCCTGAGGGAGCAGTGGGAAGCCCCTCGTGGAGCACCCGGGGAGCTAAGGATTCAGGGTCTTGCTCAAGGACCCTACGACAAGTAGACCCTGGTGGGATTCGAACCGGCTACCTTCCGATCTTCTGATTGGGAGACGGCCGCTCTATCCACTGAGCCACAGCCGCCCCAATATATCTTGATATAATACTTTGTATTATATAATTAAGACTGAAGCCCTATTTTAGTTATTACAGAATCTCTGTGAGAGAGACTTATTTTATTTAGTACTTTTCTTCTTCCTTTTTAAAAAAATTTTCAACAAGCATCTGTTCACTTTGCATGAAATTTTCTTGATTGTTAAGATAAGATAAGATAAACCTTTATTAGCCCCACAATGGGGAAATTGCAGCGTTACAGCAGCAAGAGCATATTACAGAATACAGAATAACAGAGCAACATTATGTACAATTAAATTAAATTAAATGTGCAGTTGTGGACATGTTGGGTAGTGTATTGCCCCATAGTGCAAAGTGCAAGTGAGGTAGGTGTGTGTGTGTATGTGTGTGTGTGTGTGTGTGTGTGTGTGTGTTTGCGTGTGTGCGTGTGTGTTACTAGCAGTGCTGGTTGTGGAGTCTGACTGCTGCAGGAAGGAAAGATCGGCGGTATCGCTCCTTCACACACTTGGGGTGAAGGAGCCTGTCGCTGAAGGAGCTCCCCAGTGCAGAGATGGTGTCCTGCATGGTGTGGGAGACATTGTCCCGGAGAGACGACAGCTTGGCCATCATTCTTCTGTCTCCCACCTCCTGCACTGAGTCCAGAGGACATCCCAGGACCGAACTGGCCTTCCTGATCAGTATGTCCAGCTTCCTCCTGTCAGCAGCTGAGATGCTGCTGCCCCAGCCGACCACTCCATAAAAGATGGCCGATGCCACTGCAGAGTCAAAGAAGGTCTTCGGGAGCGCCCCCTGCCTTCCAAAAGATCTCAGTCTCCTCAGCAGATACAGTCGGCTCTGACCCTTTTTAAAGAGTGCCGTGGAGTTGTATGTCCAGTCCAGTTTATTGTTCAGGTGAACACCAAGGTACTTGTAGGATGTGACCATCTCAATGTCCATTCCCTGGACATGATGTTATTGTTAAAACCATTGATTGAAGACACAATTTTACTGTTTATCAAAGTCAGGCTCAGATGTGCAGGAGTGGGGCGCAATGTGCTATCGGTACGGGATTTAGATACGGTGGATTATTGAAAAAATAGAGGGGGTAAGACATAATAATAAGAACGCCCTTTTTACTTTCTCACGAGTTGGTTTAAACCTACCTTTTCTAGGCCTCTGGTGCGTAACTTGCATCTAATCCCTGTGTTTGGATGGTTATCTGCGGGTGCTCCTGTTTCCTCGGACTGTTTACAGTTATACTATACCGGTGAATTGGTGATTCTTAATTGCCCATAAGTGTGAATATGAAGGGTAATATGTCTCTGTGTTGGCCGTAACAAATTTACGGCTCGTCCAAGGTGTACCCCTCCTCTTGCCCAATATCCGCTGGCATTGGCTCCAACCACTGCGACCCTGAATAGGATAAGCAGTTATATAAAATAAATTAATGAATGGGATCTAGTAATTATAGCTGCTAGCTGTGTTGAAAGAGCCCTCCTAGCCTAGAGCCCATCGGGCCATGCACCAGCCGCCAATGGATTCCCGATAACATACAGCCTTTAACTTTTTTTATCGCTCACTTGCCGAATAAGGAAATCACAGGATACATTCCAAAATATTCTTATTATATTTGTCCATATGAGGCTTACTTCCCGTTGCCAGTCGATGGCGCTATGACTGTAACTGAATATTTTCATATGGGCATCTTCAGGGCTGTAAGGAGATCAATAAAAAGTTTCTGATTCTGATTCTGGACTTTTATTCAACATGTCAAGTTTGTGACAAATTGGACGATGGAAGGTTACATTATTATCACACAGATTTAATGGCAAGATTTAGCCACGCCTTTCAAGTTATGGGTAAAAAACAACATTGAATGCTTTTCATCCAAAATCCTACAACACTACATTTTGTGAAAAATTACGTTAATCGGGTAATATTTCATGACGCCACTAGGTGGCTCTATGAGAGAAGCTGTTTTTTTTCCAAAGATCTTAAGGTTGGAACTTTTATTGAATATGAAAAAAGATATAAGGACACCGTCCGTCAAACCTGTCAATCGTCCAATCAGAAGCTTCCACGTCATGAAACGGAAATGACGTCACATTCACCGAATGTCTGCCCTCTCCCCCAATCAGAAGCGGCCACATCACCGGAAGTCCCGCCTCGATGAACTGTGAGGGGACCCTCTCTAAGGGTGAGTTTAATCCCCTCCCCCTCATCCAATCAACAACTGCCACGTCAATTGTTGTGATGATATTCCAGTCACATAATTCCTGCCCAACTCAATTTTGTTAGTTTCCCGCCATGAACGGAAGTGTTCTATATTTGGTCATTTTTAGCAGACACAGTCCCTCGACCACCTGTCGGAGATATGAAATATAGAGACAGAGACAGTTGGGAGACGGGTCAAGGTTTTTTTTCAAATAGTTGAATGAGATGACAGGGAGAAATGGGCAGAAAGAAAAAAACCACACGCCTCACATCCATACACACACATCCATACACACGCAAACATCCATACAGACACACAAGCACACTTCCATACACGCACACACATCTCACATCTGTATGTGTTGCTCACCGTTGCTATCGCACCGGAATTTACAAACTATGGGAGGAACAATGCTTTCCTTATCTTTAGACTCATGTTCTCTTTTTGATTTAAAGAATCCAAACGTTTAACTCTATATAGCAGCGGCCCTCATTAGGCGGTCCGTGGTCCGCATCCGGCCCGCGAGCTGCCCATCTGCGAACCCTGAGCAGAATGTCTGACAGATGGGTTTACATGGACAGCCTAATTTACATTGGATTCTGAAAAGACTTCTAATCGGAAAGAAAATGATACATGGTAACACCCCTCTTTGGTAGTCTAAATCCTATTGGAAGGCCTTTCCATAGCCAGTCGCTGCATGTAAACACTGTATCGGAAAGCTTTCTGTTTGAGTTGTATCTGCGCATGCCCAGTGTCGTGATATAATGCGCCGCTTAGTTTTTTCAGCGCTGTGACGCATTTCAAATACGGCGAATTCAGTACATGTAGACAGTACCGGTCTGCATTGGAAAGTCATTTACTCATTGCAACTTTGAAAGACTTTAACATATTTGGACGGTTAGATGGGCAAAGGTTACTTCTACGCATGCCCTCTTTGTGGTATTTTTTCTTCTGGGCGCTTGTTGGCGGTCGGCGCCAAACTCATTGAAGCATTATCGCCACCTTATGAACGGGAGTGTGGAACGTCTGTGCATGTATGTACGTGTTTCCGATTAGATGAGTTGATGCCTGTAAACACCGCGTCCGAAAAGATCACAAGTCATGTAAACAGGCGACCGACTTTGCAATTCGGATAGGTTTTATTCGGAAAGGAGAAAGTTTCCCATGTAAACCGGTTCGGTCTGCACGTGTAAATAGGCTGTCATCTCAATGCGAACGATATGCTGATAGGCTGTTACTGGGTCACTGACACAACAACAAAAAGCAATAGAGTGCTCACTCAGAGTGGCCTGAGTGTTGGATAAGCACAATATGCCATTTCTGTCATTAAGCGACAATGTTTGACACAGTTTGAAATAGTTTTTCATTGCACTTTGATTCCTGAGATCTTGATACATTTTTTAACCAAAGCATTCTATGGAGGGTTTTGTTTTATTTGAGTATTTATTTGAATTTATATCAAAATGGAAATGGCATTTTATTTTACTTTAGAATGTATTTTTTTGTTGTTTTGTCACAGCATACATAAAAGGTGCTGACCTCCAATTTAGATAACTCAATTCAATAATGGGAATAATTTAAAGCCTTTCAACTTCTTCATCTTTTCAGAGACTTACTGAAGAAATAATAAAATAATAATAATATTAAGAACTTCAATTCGTTCCACCAATACATTATACAGTGTTTAGTTATATTTGAGATATCATCATTAATGTATAAACAACTTTCCCTACAATAATAAAGAATTTAGTTGAAGTCTTTATTTAGATTTTTGATGGATATTCCAAATGTTATGGTATCCTGTGTCAAAGGTGGGTAGTCAGTTTCCTTGGTCTGTCTGTAGTGGTAGAATGTATGTTAAAAATTTCTCAATGTTCTTTCCACCAAATGCATAGTTATTTGTCTCAGAATTAAATCTCAATCCCAAAAAAAAATTTTTCAGGAAAAATATAGTTCAAATCTATCACTTAAGGAGGAAGAGGGAGCATTATTAATATATTTCTAGTTAACTTAAAACTCTCCATCGGAAAGTCCTTCAGCCCATAAGCTCTTCTGCCTGCAGAGTTAGAGCAGCATCCCTTTGATTCAATACTTATCTAACCCCTACTAACCCTAATACTTTGTTTGAGCAGTTGTTGCTTCTAACTACCACCATCTTCTGAGCAACCTCTCCAAACCCAAACCGGCGTCATGCAAGTCTGAAAAATGTGGTAGTTTTTCCAGACTTGCAAAAAACATTAAAGAAAACACTTTCAATGTCTCATTTTCCAGTTATGCTACTTTCACTCCATGCACTTTCAATGCATGCCTGAATACAAAGCAAAAGGAAAAGACTGCCTGGTGTCCCAATTTCTGTTTCTGACTGGTTTTATAAAGTCTATGACATACTTGTTTATATACTGTGTACACGACATAATAGAAAAAAGTCATAAAATGAAAAGAGGAATAACAGCAGGTGGATATATAAGTAACTAAATAACAACATATGTCACTTATTTCGGGTTCAGTTATGGTCCCAAACAACAATTAAAAGTACTTTTTCTGATTTGATTATTTATCTTGTAAAAAGATATACCTATAAAAAAATATGTGGATGTGTGGATGAATGCATGACAAGTGCAGTGAAGTCCGAAAAGGACAAAAACACTACATTACCCATGGAGCATAGCGTTCTTGCGTCAACACAACAGGAAGTACCGGAGGTGGAACGAGGGAGTGTTATAGAAAATGTGTGTGCGGAAA
This sequence comes from Lophius americanus, assembly GCA_037951165.1. NCBI lineage: Eukaryota > Metazoa > Chordata > Actinopteri > Lophiiformes > Lophiidae > Lophius > Lophius americanus. Next base: position 1,265,312 of record JBBDHG010000193.1, on the reverse strand, counting down.
GTCAGTACCCAAGGCTGTCTTGGTAGGCAAATGTCCCCCTCCTCCCCTCCGATGTACAACGCCCTGGAAAGGCAACCCCCAATAAGGAAGCAGTAAACTCATAGATGAGTAAACCGGTGGGTGAGGCCTCGCTTCCTCGGTTTACCGTCGGACCGTCCACCTATGATGGAACGGGCGATGGAGCAGCTCAACGTACAGCTCAGCCGGCTGACTCGGTCCCTCCGCAGGGCCAGGACTGTGGAACTACCGGAAGGTAATCACACAATTCCGAAAGCGCGAGTTTACATGATGCCCTCACCCACAGACGTCAAGCACAGTAGCTGGACTCCACTTCATACACTGAGTTACATTTATCTACAGCTGTCGATTAAAACACAAACTGGACTTTAATAGGAAGGTAGTTGGGTTTTCATGGACACTTTTCTTCTTTTAGTATCAAATCCGTCCGAAAGAATGTACCTGTTAGACTGTTTACATGAGCAGCAATCAATTCGGAAATGGTGTTTACATGCGCCGACACATTTATCGGAAGAGCTTTCAACAGCTGAGTGACTAGCGCAAAAGTAGATAGACGACGAGTTCTATCAGAAGGTGAGTGTCTCGTGTCACCAGGGTAGTTTTTATTTTCTGTTACTGTGATACTTTTAATTAAGAAACAGCTTGATAATAACTCAGGTTTACTCCTTTAGACCACTGGAGACACCTGAGTGTTTTTACTCTGATTTATTTTACATAACATCATCACGACGTTAGCAAACATTTAGCTATTAGTGAGGCCGTGTTGTGCGGTAAACATACCAGAAATGTTAACATTAACATAATTCATTACCTTAAAAGTAAAAAACTTCTTTATTGTAGAGTTACTTATTTCTTCCTTTCCCACTTAATATTTCGAGAGTTGGTAATAAAAAATACTCTACTGTGAATAGCAGTGAGTTTGAATAATATCCGGCTCTCCAAGTACTCCCATTATGACCAATTTAAAAATACATTAGTAGTCGAAGGTAACCCTATTCAGCTAAACGTAGTTAAAACAGGAGGACGTCCTGAGTCATATCGCCGGTTTTTTTTAGACTATTTAATTAATAGATAAAAATGTATATAAACATTAACATTACAATTATTTGACATGACATGGGCAGAATTGTTTATGGAATAAGAAATTATAGAAACATTTTTATTAATGTATGTTTATTCACTTTTGCAGACCTTATTTCTCCCTCTCTCTTCCCTAAATTTATAGTGGCAGGCGACCAAATTGGACACATGATTAAATAATGAAATTAGATTTAATATTTTAATTCTAATAAATTAGAATTAGAAAATAGATTTATCTGTATTTCCTTACTACTGAAAGCATTTAGGAAGGAGACATTTATTCAAATCTATATGCCTACCATGTACATTTCTGTTTTCCTTCCTTTCCCATAACCCCTTCCCCTTCACCGTAACCATAGATAGATAGAGCCACAGAGGACCACAAGACAGCTGGTCAGCAGCGTGAGAAGAGCGCACAGTCACACATGTGGCCAGTGGTCATTTTCCTCCAAGTCCATGGCATAATGCTCCAACCCGTTATGTTTGTCAATGCTGAGAAACATACAGCAGGCAACTACAATACATATAAATACAAATGCCACAAGAACGGGTATTTTTTGAAAGAAAGGCTTAGAAAATGACATTGCATGGAAACTCCGCACAGAGGCAGTAGCCCTAACCACTGCGCCGCCCTCCCTGGTGCTTTATTTTTTCTAATAGTGCATTGGACAAATTTGTAGAAAGTCAGCAGGGTGGATGAGAAAGAGGCATGTTTATAGTAACCTGTGATTATTATGAAGGTGTCTGGATGTTTGGTTTGCAGTCCAGCGAACCAAACATCGCTGGACTGCAAACCAGTCCAGCGCCAGACTGTAATGTGTGGATGACATCACACACTGCATCGGCGTACCCGGATGGAGGACTCTAAACGTAGTGCTCTAAAATTCTCGTGGCATATAATATGGACAAAGTCCGATGGCTATCAACTCGATGTCTGAGCTGCCGACATGTTCTTTAACTGTAATATGTCCTGGGTTGATGCAGCTGGTGTTGATTGACAAAGAAAATCCTCCTCCTTACTTCGTCGCTCGCAATGGTGACTCTGTTAAAGCAAACCGTGAAGAAGCAAGGAATAGTCACATAAGAGTCCAGTTTTCATTCATTCAGTGAAACACATGATACTGCACTCTTTGTATTCCCTCTAACTTCTTGCAAGCGCTTCCAGTTTGTCCATTTTATTTGCCAGGGCCCGTACGTTTCCAATGATAACTACATGGATGAAGAGTTTTAAATCTTCTTTCCTTCATTCTACTTTTGACACCTGCTCTGCATCCTTGCCGTGTTCTCATCAGCTCCTCTGGGATTGTGGGATTTTCTATGGCCACAGAAGCCAGTCTCTGCAGGACAATCAGCTGATCGCGTTTGTACATATTCACGAAGAGACCCAAGGACAAAGTAGAACAATAAAAGTGACCAAAGTCACCTCCAAGTAATACAAAGGATGGGCTGGTTCCCTGTTTAGGGAGTTTTGTTCTTTTTAGAACAGAACCCCAAAACATACAAACCCTGAAACAACAAAGAACATAAAAAACAATGAAATGTAAAGAGATATCCTGCTCTCCAGATAGAACAAACCCATACTAACCAATAGATTAATAATTGAGGAACATAACTCTTAACAAAACAGTTGACCATAGCCTCTAACAATAACCATAACCCCTAACCTTTAGCCAGGACCTTTTATATGGCTGGTATTTGGTCAACCGGCATGTGTTGAACATTTTTCGTAGAACACGTTCCTGTCCAGAGAATTCATGAGGGAACAGGTGTGTTGATGACATTGCCTCTTTGCAAGCAATAAGTATTTCTCTCCTATCTATTGTTTATGTCCACATGTAGTGGTGTATTAGTATTGTTGGATGGAAAGTCATCCTTCTTGCTTCTTAGTGAAACTCCCTTGATATTGTTGACCCACCAGTACAAAGTCCTGTCTTGTCCCGCAGGAAGACTTTATCTGTCTTTATGATTTTGTGTGTTTTATTGCTTTTCCATCTCTCTACACAGATAACGAGACTGCAGTTTATACACTCATGCCAATGGTTATGGCTGACCAGCATAGGTAAGCATTGAGTCAGGCTCTACCTTTGTTGTGGTTGAGTGTTGTAATGCAATGATCTCTGTGTGTTCCTGTGGAGAGTAGTTCAAAGTCTCAAGAGCTATGTTAATGCACAAGTAACATTGGAGTAGTCATGATTATCAAAGAGTATTTTTCATTGAAATGCCTTCCTCTAAACTACATTGCTTTGGGAAATACCTCCTGTTTTTTCTATTCTTGTTATCTCATATTAAACGTAAACAAAAAAAAATAATAATTCATGATTGAGTCACACCATTTTATTTTCAGTTTTTATTGAAAAGTGCATTGTGTAAAATAGGAGTATTTTGTTTACTAAATGGATTATAAGATTCATAACTATGTATTTGTTGGTTGTTCCCGGGGGTCCACTCCCCAGCACTGGCCGGAACATACTTGTTGCATCTCCTTCACAGCAACAGCAAGCTTCATATCGCCACATCTTGCTTTGATCTCATTGTTTCCTGGGGTCATGGAGCAAGTGCTAGTTTTTCTCCTCTCCTCGCCGGGGAAGACAGACACCGACCCCGGCATGACTGCCACAATACAGAACACATTTAAAAAAATATATAATTTAATTTATTTAATATTTCCTTACATGTAGACCATAGTAGGTTCTTAGATAAGGTAGGGTGAGCTGAGGTGCAATTTAGGTTGCATTCTAGAGGTTCACCACTGGACTATACTAAATTTGACACACTGCACCTTTAATTTCCTTATGTTAATTAATGTTCTCTGCCTTATCCAAAAGGACATGTTTACGTCAGGTTCATACAGTGAAATTGTCTATTTCCATCCCTGCATTGTGTAAGAAGTAGTGTTTTGTGAAGCCAGCTATGTATATGGCTGGATGGTTATGAACAATGTGTATTTTAAATAGCTGGAAAAACAATGCTCAATTAACTTTTTACCAGAATCAAATGTGAGTCTTTCTTGGCTCTTTCTGCCTCTTGGACACAGCCCAAGTACTTATACAACATGAGCATGAAGATGGCAATAAATTGGTCAGACACTAGTAATGGCAGTTGGCCCCAGTTGTAAGAAAGAGCCATCACTGTTTTTTATTAGAGTCAGTTTCCAATGTAGAACTGCACTGAATTTTTTTAGTTTTACCCTTTGAAAATTTACCATTTTTTCCCCATAATTTATCTTATAGGTCAGTGTCAGAGTTGCTTCTCAATTCCAAGTTTGATGTGAACTATGCCTTTGGACGAGTGAAGAGAAGCCTACTGCATATTGCTGCAAAGTAAGATATTGTTCTTGACACCTTTGAATTCTACCCGTCTCCTGTTCAGGTTATTAAAAAATATGCAGTAAAGAATTTGTGAGCAAGTTGGAGCCGTAGTGTGATGTTTAGTCTGGTAGTCTGTGATGATAAAGGGGTTTTAAAATGTTAGCTAGAACAGCAGATATTTTCTCAATGCAAGTTGCTGTTTTTTGTCATGCTACCCTCTCCGGCATATCCCCGGGGGGTGTAGGAACCCGAAGCGTTCTCAGATAAAATTATAAATTAAATGTATTATTATTATTATTATTGAAATATGAAATAATAAATTTCCAGCTGCTTTAATTCTCGCTCAGTGTCCATAAATGAAAATAAATATCTGTTCAATATCATTCCGCCACTTAATCACACACATTTGATTTGGTTGTATGACTGAGTCTTTGCAAAATGCCTTTATTTTGAAAAATGTATTTTTTGATTTTTTTAATTATTTAATTTAATAAAATATTAAGTCAATATTAATGAAAACCTTACTGTACAAGTTGTAAAGTCTTGTATTTTTCTCTGCAAGTTTAACTTTTAATCTTTACACTGAGAAATACACATTTCGAAATTATCAGTGATGTATGCATTTTCCTTGATAACCACTATATCGCAAAAGAAAATCGAATCGTTGTCCAATTTCATCGCAATATGACTTTTTTCACCAAATCGTGCAGCACGAGTTGAAATCTAGACTGACTCCTACTTCCAAAGAGCTTTTTGGTCATACCCACCATTACAGTTTCATACAATGCCAGCTGATGCTGCACTGAACTGCCTGTCCATCTCATAGTCCATTATCCCATGTTAACAAGAGACTTAGCTATACTAAAGACTACTGGTCTAAATTGTATAGTTTGGTGAGTCCTGCAAAAGAAACAAACAAGGTTTAACTCAACACTTACAGTATTTCGTGGACCTTGACTGATGTAGACACAGTGTCTACTTTGTATTTGCTACAGAATTTACAATCAGAAAAACAAAGCTCCGACTTGTCTATTTTTTGTTTAACTTGGTGAATCCCCATATTGAACTTAAGCTTGAAGCTCGCGGCTGTCATTGTAACTAGGATAACTTCACGGCCCTTCGATGCCTATAAACGTGCATCCAACTGCAGGACTGTGCAAAAGACACATTAGTGCCACAGGGATTACAGAGTAGAAAAAGGGTGAAAAAATGCTGAAGATAAAAGTGTAAAGACAGGACAGAGACTGGATTTCAAAAATGAAAAAAAAATCATGTCAGCAGTTCTGAAGTGGAGATATTGCTGCAGGAGAATGACAGAAAAGAATGACTGCAGCAGTGCACTGTTCAAGACACGTGTTGAAGTACCCTACTGCAGTCTTATCTCAGCATCGACACTGTTCACAACCTCTGACACACAAAGAAATTCATGACAATATAAAAAAATTTGAAGTTTCTTGTTTTGTTTTGTTTTTGAAGCAATGCGTTTTTGATGTATTGTAAGCTCTAAAAGTCTATTTTAATCCATTAATTACAACCACCCAACCCAACCACAAATGGTGCACAAGCCAGTGTACCTCTTGTGCCAGTCCCATGCCTGGATAAATGGGGAGGTTTGCTTCAGGGATGGTATATGGTGTAAAATCTATTCCAAATCCATATGCAGAACAACATTTTTCCAAAATGGATCGGTAGTGGCCCGGGTTAACAACGACCACCACTGGCGTTATTAACCAGCAGGACCTATGGATGGAAAGAGGTTATCTGCAGTGTCGACCCCGGAAGGGAATAATTGAAAGAAGAAGAATTACAACTGATCAATTATTTGCTGTCGAACTTGAACAGTAAGGCAGTTATATAATGTTTATTTATTTTTAAAATACCATATGGCTTTTTAAGATAATGAAAATAATTGTAATTATAAATGATTGAAAATATAGAAAGATTATTGTTATATACAACAGTATAATTTAAGAACATGAAAGAAATGAAAGAGTGCTCTTGAGTGTGTGTAGATTCTGTTCTTTCCAAAGAACAAATCATTGGCCCCTGGACTCGACTGTTTTCATCCCATCAGAGAGGAGGCGATGCAGGCGGTGCAAGCAAAAGCAGAAGAGAAGAGGGAAACCGAGGTATCCGGGCTAGGCTAATGGCTAAACCAAACCGTCCAGGCCATACTACTGGCGAATGTTCGTTCTCTGGACAACAAAATAGACCATATAAGACTTCTGAGGTCGGCCCAGCGAGACGTAAGGGACTGCTGTGTGTTTGATTTTACTGAAACCTGGCTTAATGACACCGTTCTGTACTCCGCCGAGCAACTGGAGTGGCTAAAATGCTACCGAGCGGACAAGAGTCCTAGTCAATGGAGGAAAGACTCATGGTGAGGGAGTATGTCTTTACCTCAGTGATGCTTGGTGTCGGGAAGCTGTGGTAGTATGCAAAAACTGTTCGCTGCTGGCTGAATTCAGAATTGTTAGAAGCCGCCCTTTTTATATTCCGAGGGGAATTTACATTGATTCTGCTGGTTGTTTATATCCCCCCTACCAACAACAAAAACAACAACAAAAAACATGGATAGTGAAGGGGCTCTATGTGAACTGTAACAGGCCATTATCAAACACCAGACAGTCCACCCAGACGGGTTCATCATCTTTGCAAGTGATTTCTATCGTGTAAACTTCAAGACTGTACTTCCAAAAATATACCAACACGTTGATTTCCCAACAAGAGGAAATAACGTCCTAGACTTTGTTTACACAACCCATAAGGGAGCATACAAGGCTTCTCCCCTCCCCCTCATCAAACTCTCTGATCACATCACTAGGTGGGTTTACATGGGACAATTTTCTCCTTTCTGAATTAAACCTTTTTGAATTTCAATGTCGGTGATCTTTTCCGACCTGGTGTTTACATGCATCGACCCATCTAATCGGAAACACTTTCAGACATGCGCAGACGATCAACACTCCCTTTCATAAGGGGGCGATAATGCTTCGATGAGAAGGGTGCTGACCGCCAACAAGCGCCCAGAAGAAGGCATAAGCGGAAGTGACCTTTCGCCCATCTAACCGTCCAAATATGTAAAACTATTTTGAAGTTACAATGAATAGATCCCTCTCCGATGCAGACCGTTACTGATGTGAAGTCGTCGTATTAAAAATGCATTAAAAAACTTAGAGGAGCATTACGTCCCAACGATGGGTATGCGCAGATACAACTCAAACAGAAAGCTTTTGGATACAGCGTTTATATGCAGCGACTGGCTATCGGAAAGGCTTTCCGAACGGATTTAGACTACCTCCTTGCAGAGTTATGAAATCTAATTCAGAAAGCTTCTTTCCACTCGGAAAGGGGTGTTTACACGCAGCATTTTCTTTCTGATTAGACGTCTTTTCTTAATCTAATCGGAATTAGGCTCTCCATATAAACCCACCTATTGTTATGCTAAAACCAGCATACAGGCCAACGGTGAAAGTCACCCAACAAGCCGTGGGTCCTTGAGCAAGACCCTGAAATCTCGGCTCCACGGGCACTTCAAAGGGGCCGCCCAGTGCTCCCTCAGGGATGGGTCAAATGCAGAGATACATTTCACAACGTTGTACTGTATGTACGTACTGTATAACATGTGATAAATGATATATAAAGGCAAGTTTATTATTATTATTATTATTCAATCCATCCTACCCCTATCAGTTTGCATACCGAGCCAACTGGTCCACCGAATATACAATGTGCTCTGCCCTCCATCCCATCTGGACACAAATGACTCATATGTGAGAATGCTGTTCATAGAGTTTTGTTCAGCATTCAATACCATCATCCCACACAAGCTCATCTGGGAACTGGACCAGTTTGGGTTCAACAACTCACTTTGTAATTGGCCCCCACTGATCATCAACGAAGCTGCTGTGGTTAGTGTGAGCAGCACCAAGTTCCTTGGGGTGCACATCAGCGAGGACCTCCCCTGGACCACCAACACTGCATTACTGACCGGGACTGTCACAATCACTTAAAGGAATCATGGTGTTCTTGTGTTTCTTTTAAAGACAGCAGTCAATTTAACAACTGAACAATTATTTGAACTGTACATTGAACTAGACATCAGAACATTTATTTATATGACAATTATCCACAAAGTGTGCAGCTTTTGTCACCGCAGTGTATCTTTCTGGGCTTCTGGAAGAAAATTTCCAGAGCCTCTTAATATGGGGAAATACGCAAACACCGCCGTGCCTGATACAGAGAGCAGTGGAGAATATAAACATGCGACCATGTAGATACAGAAATTACATAACGTCATGTGAATAAGATAATTAACATAGGCTATTCAACATAGTTTGTTGAATAGAATTACAAGGTATAGACCTGTTTTATAGGAGAGTATCCTTAAAGGACTTCTGCTCTGAACTTGCGCTATATAGAAAATAAAATTAAACAAAATTAACTCGACCTTCAAGGGGGGCATGGGCTGCCTTTGGGGGGGGGTTCCCCTGTATATAATGGTGTTGGAAACACTGGGCTGATGACATAGAATGGTTGATGTCACGCTAAGCTGCTGTAGTTGGTTGTCGTTTTTGTAGCGATGGTGACAGAAAAATCGATATGCCGCATTGTGCTGCTTTTGGATGTATTTTCCAGTCTATGGCCAATACGGGACGGGATATAAGTCTTCGCAGCTTTCTCAGAGATAAGAAGAGGAGAAGACAGTGGGAAGACGCCTGTCTACGGAAACAACTTCCAAAGGACACGCGCATGTGTTCGCGTCACATCTCTGCTGATCCATTTACGGATCATGGTGGTTATAAACGAAGACTAAACGAGATACTTTGCCAACAATGTTTCCACACAAGGAGACTAAACGCCACCTAGAAGCGAGTTACAACCGCTGTACGAAGCCGTAAAGACAGGAGAAGCTGGCTGTCTCCTCCTAAAATCTGAACCAGCTCACTGATGCAGAGAGTCTGAAAGAGGACTATTGGACACAACTATGACCATAGAGGATATCATGCAACGAAGGTATGATCTATGTGCCTACCTTGAATAGCTGCTGACAAAAAGCCGAGATCTTTACAACAAACATGCTCCTTCCTGATTGCCATAGCAGCACAATGACATCTCTCATCGTCTTCTTGTGTTTGCTCAGTTTGATTAAAGTTTTCCAAGTTGTCCTTGTTAATGTCATGCTCCGGTTCAAATTAAAAATGGCGGGACAGATATTAATTTCTGAATTAGGATAAGCAGTTCAGAAGCCCGGGCCAGTGCAACCAATAGGTGTCACTACAGTCTACTGCAATGCAACGTAAACAGCAAGGGAGACCTAAGAGTTCAAGATTTGGGGTACCCTTTAAGAAGAAAAGTCTTTGTAAGAATAGTTGGTAAATTAAACTCAATCTGCATGATCATATCCATGACTAAAAATTAACCAAGACAATTTTAGCATAACATATCATCCTTTCATGTTTTAAAAATATTTTTTTTTTTTATAAATTTTATATAATTTTTTTTATTTTATTAGACCTCTGCCTGAAAAAACTTTTGTCCTGAAGTAAGGCTGGGTGATTAATCTTCAAAAGACTGCAATTTCAATTGAGACTTATATACGATCTCATTTCTTAGGTATGGCGAATCTCCAGCATTCTAATTTATAGATATACTATTATACATGACCAAAACTCCCTGGTTTAGTCTTATGTCACAACGTGCAAGGTCTGGGACTTAAAGAGCATGGCCTTAAATGTATTTTTATCAAGCTGAAAAAGGATGGGTAGTATCTTATAAAAAAAAAAAAAAATGACACATCTTTTTTCTTTCTATCACTTTATTTCTGCAATGTATCTTGATGGCTACTAATCTCTTTCACTTGTAACAACATGGAGCAAGTAGCACTAGAGTGTAGATACTCGGCTGTAGCCCTCCAGGTCCGTTCAGACCCTGCGGGCCGAGCTGGGTTTGGACATAAAAAATGTAAGGCCCACCGGGTTTGGGCCGGGCTCGGTCAATAGTCTCTCAGAATTGGGCTGGGTTTGGACAAATATTTAGAAATTGTGTTCGGGTTCAGTTTGGCCTCTTTCAAGTCAGGGATAGCCAATCTATTTGATCTAGTTCTGCATGTAGAGTCTAATTAAGCAGTTAGTCAATGGTAAGACTCCAGTTTAAGTTTATTTATAGCCGTTGATAACAGTGTGTAATGTTTGTGTTTAATATGTTAAAAACAGCAGCTGTAAGGACACCGAGCCAAAAACGGACCCTTTTACAGTTGTATACTCAGCCGACAGAATAGAACAGCGGTAATCATGGTAACAACGACTATGTGACGTATTAAAAACTCAGTGCTTCAGCTATAGTTAACTGTCTGACACACCTTGGGTTAGGACGTGAAAACAGAAAGTCTGCTAGGTTCAGGCCGTGCTCAGTCAGTACTCTCTGGGACTCTGTTGGGCTTGGACACTTGAATGCCCAGTAGAGCTGTGGGAGTTAACCCTTTTGTGCCTGCACAAATCTATCTGTGGATGGGAACTGACAGCGCTGGCAACTATTCATTTCTCATGTACATAAAAAAGGGCAATATGATGTAAACTGAACAGTAAGATTGTGGAGAGAATCGTGATCCCGATTCTAAACAAAGAAATTGTGATTCTCATTTTAGCCAGAATTGCCCAGCCCCATCCTGTAGCAAATCTTATTCAATTACAATGTTTTAAGAATAATTGCAGGAATTGCATAATTAAACAAGATAGTTATATGTAAGAAGTTTAGTCTGAAAGATGGCTCCTGTGAGAAATGTTTACGAGAGAAAATATTGAGGGCCCGAGGTCCCCTACTGGGATCTGTGCTCACGGCCCAGCACCGTCACTGGTCAAGTGGACTTCTTCCTGGTCCTGGACAATACCTGGCCTCATGTGGTCAAAGAGTGTAGGTAGAGCCTAGAGGATGAAGGTATTGATGCCATTGACTGGTCCTCATGTTTTCCGAACCTGAATCCACCTGAGAACCTCTGAGATGTTATATATCGCTGCATCAGACGCCAACACAACTAAACACTGACTGTTCAGGAGCCCTGATCCAGGTCTGGGAGGATATCCCCCAGGACACCATCCGTCATGTCATCAGGAGCATGCCCAGACGTGTTCAGGAGGTCTCTTTGGCATGTGGGGGTCAGACACTGGGTCACATTAGGAATAGTTGTGATGAAATTCACTCGAGTTTGATCAGTCTGTGGTTTCAGTTTTTCACTTGGATTTTTGGTTTCATTTAAAATCCGTCCATTAATGGTTTAATGATTTTGATTTCCATTGATAGCTCTTTCATCCTTTTGTTCTAAACAAATTACACAATATATATCAATAAAGATTTTCAACACATCATCTCTTTTTTCTCATCGAAATTCGGACTGTGAATTAAATGTTCCTTTAGTTTTTTGAGTAGTATATATGTCCACATAGAAATTGTAGGGAAAACTGCATTGATTTGGGTAGAGATCGTTTCTATATTTCTGACACTAGGGGGACCTCTATCGCCATAAGCTAATGGGCCATAAATTCTGAAGCATTGGTACGATTTTGTCCAAATTTGGTACATATGAATAGACTTCAGGACTCAAGGAGACCTATCTTATACGTATCATATTGTACTTTAAACGTTCCAATGTATAGATAGTGTTTCACTTTAATAATTCATATTTTACCCCATAGATTTTTTTTTTCCCGCACGAAAAAATGTTTTCCAGACATACCAAAATGTCTGGGTCATTTTCAAACTTTATGCCCCAATAGACTTAAGTGTTGGGAATAACTTTCTTGATTTTGAGAAATGTGGGTTGTATATTTCTTACACTAGGGCTTACACTAGAGCTTTATCCTTTTTTCGCACAACGAAGGAGATTTAGAACTTTTAAAGGATATATACATTCTGTCGGGGACGACAGTGTAGGTCTAGTTATTAGATGAAAAACAATCCTACATTGTTTAAAAAGTGAAATTTCCTCAAATCTCAATTTCTGCACTAGAGAAGTTGGAAAATAAATGTGGGGTAAGTATGCATACCTAATGGTTCTGAGAATTTCTAAATACCTACCTATTTGAAATGGATGTTAAGTTGTTCTGGTTTCTTTCCATATAGCTGTGGCTCTGTGGAGTGTCTAGTTTTGTTGCTGAAGAGAGGGGCCAACCCAAACTACCAGGACATCTCGGGCTGTACCCCTCTCCACCTTGCTGCAAGAAACGGGTAAGCTCCTTATATCTTTATAGCTCGTAAGTTAATATGGTATGTAAGAAGGTTAAAACACATAGGCAATTTATGATCAGTGAGCTGACTCCTCAAGTCTCATTGTGGAACCTAGATCAACTTGAACCAAATTTGGTTTATCAAACTGTTGTAGTGAGAATAAAGGTGGATTTACATTTGTATTTAGTAATGTTTCTCTTTTTAAATACCTTCTCATTAGAATTTAATCTGTTATTTAGTATAGCCAATAGAACATCAAGATGACCATAATGAATGTGTTTGATTATACCGAAGACTTCCCTGCTTTTCTGTTCTCTCAGACAGAAAAAGTGTATGGGCAGACTATTAGAATATAATGCTGATGTCAACATCTGCAACAACGAGGGACTGACTGCTGTGAGTAATGTCATAATTTGGTTATTATAATAATGATAATAAATACTTATTGTTTATCATCCTGTTTGTTACACACAGTACATACATACAGGACAACATTATGAAATTAATTATCTGTATCTGAACCATGCTGGAGGAGCAGTGGGCAACCCCTGTGAACAACTTAAGGAGCAAATTTGAGTTCAGGGTCTTACTTAATGACCCCTTTGACATGTAAGCTAGGAGGTCTGTGATCGAAGAGCACATTCTTCCAATTCAGGACGACAGCTCTACCTCCTGAGCTACAGCCTCCCCATAGTTCATAATAGAGTCTTCAAATTGTTGTCCTGTTCTTTTTGTACTATGGTTTACTTCTAATGTGATATTGACCTTCACTGTGATCCTCTGTTGAAGATCCACTGGTTGGCAGTGAATGGGCGGACGGAGCTTCTCCATGATTTGGTCCAACACGTTTCAAACGTGGATGTGGAAGATGCCATGGGCCAGACAGCTCTACATGTAGCCTGTCAGAATGGACATAAAACTGTGAGCAGATTTGTAAAGATGTTCCTAACTTGAAAAATGATGTAGCTTGAGCACAGGTTTCTGGTTGCCCTTTGTAAACGATCTTAAGACCTAAAGCCCAGGGATGTAATGCATTAGGGGCATGTCCTACAACCTTTATGAAGCTAAACAGTGGACAACATTGGTGCTAGATAAGGCCCAAAGTGCAATGGTTTGAGCCATCCATGAGCCTGCTGTATGTATGGATATATGCGTTCATTTATAGTTTTAAAACGTAAGAACAAAAGAAACTGCGGCGGAACATACCCGAAAGTGTTCGGCACAAAGAACTTAAGCACACTTTAAATTTTATTAAGAGAGGAACATAGCAAGATTAAAAGCTAACGATTAAAAGCTATATTAAGCTATATTAAGAGAAGCTTAATATAGCAGAAGCTCAGAGCCAGCAATAAGCCCCGAAGTCCTTGAACAAAGCCAAGGGGTCCTGAAGAAGGGTTACAAATTTTTGTTTTCAATTTGTCATAGAATGGGTTTAAGGACACTAATTTCAATAGGTCAGAATACATAAAAAATAGCAAATGGCCGACCATCCTTGTCAGTTCCAATGTAACACTCTAAAAATAAAAGCAGTTAACTGCTTTTAACATACAAACTGCGGCGGAACATACCCGAAAGTGTTCGGCACAAAGAACTTAAGCACACTTTAAATTTTATTAAGAGAGGAACATAGCAAGATTAAAAGCTAACGATTAAAAGCTATATTAAGCTATATTAAGAGAAGCTTAATATAGCAGAAGCTCAGAGCCAGCAATAAGCCCCGAAGTCCTTGAACAAAGCCAAGGGGTCATGAAGAAGGGTTACAAATTTTTGTTTTCAATTTGTCATAGAATGGGTTTAAGGACACTAATTTCAATAGGTCAGAATACATAAAAAATAGCAAATGGCCGACCATCCTTGTCAGTTCCAATGTAACACTCTAAAAATAAAAGCAGTTAAAAAACAAAGCTAATTATGATTTTTAAACTTTAAAGAAAGAAAAAAATTAGAATGGGCCAAAATTGGTATCAACTGATCATAGTTGCATACAAAAATCGGTGATTGGTGATCGGCCAGGAACATTGCAATCAGTACATCTCTAGTTTTATTATAAGAATATAATGTAATATATATATAATCTTTTAATTGTGTTTCAGTCAAGGGTTAGATATTTGTGAATAATGTCAATTAAAAATAATGGGTATAGACAATAAAAAAATGTTTTGGATCTCATTTTACAAATTTTTCAAAAGGATACTTATAACTCAAAAGGGCACTGTATAACAGTTGGTAGGTAATGTTTGTAGGTTTCAATGAATTAAATTGTCAATTATGAGTAAATCTGACCATTACTAAAGGGTTACAAGTAGAGTGTAAATCCTCATCTTAATTTCTGTAGCAATGCCATTAGACCAGGTTTATTTTGGTAAATTTTTGATTCACATTCGACTGCCTCAAGATGGCAATGCTCCATCACATAATTTTAACAACAACAGTTTCATGGGTGCGGTAAAATAAATGAATGAATTAGCAAGTTTATGTGAAAATGAAACTTGCATTATGTTTTGTTCAACGTTGTGCCATTTGGAATCTAGACCAAATGCACACAAGAAAAGTGTGTGAAAAAAATCAAAAACATCCCTGTTATTATATTTCTCAACATCTTCATACAAATATATCAATACATTTGCAGGGATAGCTTTAATTTCTGTCATATAGGCCCTTATGTTGACCAATAACTTAACTTTGAACCCATCTCATAATTTTGGCTAAACCCGCGGGACTAAATTTATACCACATTTGGACACACAGTATTTTTTTTTGTGATCAATTTTTTATTTTGGAAATGGTTACAAATAAATATTCAAGAAATTGAACAGTAAATTCAGAGAAATACAAATGTAATTTCCAATTGTCGAAAATCAACAAAAAGAAAAAAAGAATAAAAAAAGTAAATAAATAAATTCAATAAATAAATAGATAAATAAAAAAACTACCCCAAACAATTCAAACGCCCATAAACCCTGGATCCAGAACACATTGAAAAAAAAAATTCATCTAGAGCATAATATTTTTCTTTGGAGGTTAGTTGAAAGTGAAGACCAAGTTTCTATGACAGAATCTTTTGCTCCGAGAACTCGGGCAGTGGACAGCTCCAAATATATGTCTAAGTACCCCAGAACCCAAGCACGGTTAGAGAGGGAGTGAGGAAGCCTCCAGCGCGTAGCCACCTTTTTTTTTCATTGCATTAAGCCCAGCCAATAATTCCCTCCTTCTATCTTACCCAGGTGTGATAAATCATTGAGAATAAGGGTTGTGGGCAAGCAAGGCAGCACAATACCAAACATACCAGAAAGAATGGACGCTACTGATTTCATAAAAATAGCAATCCCGGAAGACGTGTAGAAAAGTGCCAAATGCGTTAGATTATTTTCATCTTCTGAAGTTTTCTGGGAGTTTAATACACTATGAATGAAGTTATAATGGATTTGCTGATGGTCCGGGTTTCTGGAAACTAACCCTTTGTTAATCCTCACCTTGTCATAGTCCAATGCCGTAGCCAGATCTGGAACATCTGCCCTCCACAGAGCGTCCAATGTCAGGGGTCTGTAGGACTGTTGCGACAAAAACCAGTAGAGTCTGGACACGAGGCCTGTAATACTCCTGATGGCGCCTTATGCCCTGCAGAGAGTGTTTGGTGTAAGCATAACGATGCAACCTTTTAGTCAAAGTACCTCCTGTGTCCATCTCCTTCACTCAATACAACTTGGCCCTCCTCTAGAAGTATGAACTGACAAACTCCTTCATGTTTAATCATTATCTTATTGTTGATTTAGCTTTGTTAAATTTTGTTATTAGAATGTAGGTATCAAAATCTGTAAAGCTTGAAATGATTATTTAAATCATTCTGTTGATTCTTGATACTTTTCATTGCGATCTAGTAGGTCAGTTAAATGTTTCCCTGCATGTGTCATTTGTTCTCAGACGGTGTTGTGTCTTCTGGACAGTGGAGCTGACATCAACCGGCCAAATGTTTCTGGAGCTACACCTCTTTACTTTGCCTGCAGGTGATCAAGCATGATAGCGTTACGTTGATGCTTATTCCTAATTTACCAAACTGTTCAGGGCTAGAGATTCAAAGTTGCATGTTCATTTGAAAAGCTGTCAGAAAACGTTCTCCAACAGTAACTAAAATGTCTTTATTTAACCAAAGGCATTGAAAAACCTGAATAGGCCCACCGAGAGCTTTTTGTGACTATATGAAAATGAATGAATATGTGATCATTCCAGCTGGACTGAAACTTTCGTTATTCTGTAGCCACGGCCAAAGAGACACAGCACAGATTCTGCTCTCTCGAGGTGCCAAATACCTTGCTGACAAAAATGGAGTTACTCCTCTGGATCTCTGTGTCCAGGTGAGTTTTTCACCGTTTTTACACAAATTCGTAGCTCAGACTAAAAGACTTTGGGGCTAATTTAATCACGATATATCCTTCTTGAGAGTCTAAGGAAAAATCTGGTCTTTGTCCTTGTTAAGTACCGATTTAGAACATTCAATGTTTACATGTCATATCTTAAACCCCTCAACCTGATCATAGACTCATCAGTGCTGCCTAGATTAATCTCAGTGTCTTTGATCTTAAGAATCTAAAAAATGAATAGTGAAATCAGTGCTTCAGAGTGGGCCCTTGAGCAGCTGTGCCCGGCAAACGCAAGGTGCATTATATTCAATTAAATAACTTTTTGCCCTAATCATAAATGTCATATCTTCTATTCTGTCTGTTCCAGTGTTGTTTACTTAAGTATTTCTGGGAAATATTGTTTTTATTTAGTTTTTTTTCGGAATTCTTACCTGGTGAAAAAAAAAGAATGAAATGTCATTTTTCTCAGTTTGACATTTTTGTAAATATATTGCATTCTACTTTTACTTTGTAGAGCGGAACTAATGTTGGCCCTTGAGGTTAAATTTGATCGAGCTCGAAGGCGATTTCACACATAGCATGTGCAAGGTGGTCTTGGCTCAGATCACTTACAGAGTGAAAACACTCTTTTGGATGGTTTCATACTTTCATACCATTACAGAAAGTTATACCAGGCTCAAATTACTAAAAGATGGGACAGAAGGAAGAGCTTAAAAATTAGTAGAAGAAGCACACGAGGAAAGAAACAGATGGGGTATTTAATAGTCCAACAAAGGAATCAACAGTCAACGGGAAAGAAACCTAAAACTGTCCAAGTTTTTATTATGTCCTGTGTTTGAGAGAGAGGATACAAGAGGAGGAGAGGACTGATGTCAGAACCACATCAGTTTCAATGCCCATCGATTATATACTCAGCTAGTGCAACACGAACCGACCCATGTAGACGATGATAGGACATGGGCACGCCATTATGTAGATCAAGGTCGTCAAACTCAATCATAGAGGGAGCCAAAATTAAAATCTGACTCCACGTCGAGGGCCGGAACATTACTCAAATTTGCCATGTTTAATCCTAGGTATTCTGAAAATTTACTCTGATTGACTCATTTTATAGAATTCTGAACAAAGCAAGGGAATAGAAAATAGTCAATTAAAGTTAAAATTCTCATCTCACTCACCAGTGCATCCATGGTAACGCACCCCACTGACCTCAACACGATCCCTCCGTTCTACCCATTCATACCGCCTCCTCCTTCCCCGGACTAAGCTCAGCAACATGGGTGATCGGGCCTTCTGTTCTGCTGCCCCTCGTCTGTGGAATGCCCTCCCTGACCATCTCAGGGCTCCACAGACGACTGACACATTTAAAAAAGAACCTATAACCTTAATTAACATTGCTGCTTTTTGGTCAGGGTTTTATATAGTTATTATTTAATTTTTTTATTGATGCTTTTATCTGCTTTTGCTTTGTAGCACTTTGAGATTTGATCCAAATGTAAAGTGCATTATAAATTAAATGTAGTATTATTATTATTATTATTAGAATTCAAGACGGATCAGTAAGATCTAAGAAAACTATATTTAATACGGGCATTCTATATACTAATACATGCGTGCGGCTTACGAATACATTTATTATTTGGTGTTTTCAACTTTTTTTTCATCTCAATAGTCTAAATAATCACTTATTTTGCTTCAGTTAGTTTTGATATTTAATCACCACATCATGACGTGTATGATCATGACAGGATGTAGGCGCGTCATCAGCAAGATGATGACGATGTTGCAATACTTAGATGATGACTTTTGTTTTTCTTAATAATAAGAATTTGGCTAATTTTGCAGTTTGTTGCAACACATAAGTCTAACTTCTGACCTTATACTGTCAACCACTTCCCCTATGATGGTAATCCCTAGAAAATCTTGTTTGTGAGTCGCCATTATTTTACAATCTTAAATTACTGTCCCTCGTGTGTGTAATAAAGGGTGGATACGGGGAAACCTGTGAGATCCTCATCCAGCATCACAGTAGACTGTTCCTGATCCTCGTCCAGATGACACAGAATGAGGATATTAAAGAGAGCATGGTATAACCAGCTTACCTCTGCATTCATTTTTATGTCCTGTGTGTAAACTACTACTGATACAAACTGTTGTGTAGCTCCGGCAGGTTCTGGAGCATGTCTCTCAGCAGAGTGACAGCCATTACCAGAGGATCCTGACCAGTCTTGCTGAAGTGGCGACCACCAATGGCCACAAGCTCCTCAGGTGTGGATGCACATATTACATGAACACATGTACTTTCCTTTTCAATTATTTATAGTAATATATTAGTCAACCGAAAACAGAATCAAAGTTTGTCGTCTTCATGCTTCACACAGACAATACATAAACAGCTAATTTAACAGTAGTTATGGCTGTGTTTTGGAATACAAGCAGAAATTTACCTTATTGACTTCGTTTGCGTAATAAAACAAGTTAACTTAAATGGAGGAAAGTAATCTATTCTAAAATCAAGTGTGTTTTTGAGAAATATCCATATTACACCCATATTATTAATACTAGACTGCCCTTCTATGAAAACACATTTAGTTGGAGATATAAATAATCCATGTGGGTTGAATCCAAACAACTGGATTTCAGTGAATTAATTTCTGTGAACAGGTGAATATGGCAAATGATTTGAGAAATCTCAGAAGTCAAATTACTATAAAACAAAATAATTGTGAAAAGCAATTAGTGATTATCATCATCCTTAGCCATCCTGCTTGTATTGCTACGTTCACAGTGGACGTCGTAGAAATCTGTACTTGTACGAATCTCATCTTTTTCATATTACTCTTGTGAGTAATGTGAACATGTGAATATACGCCCCTCTCTCTGTAATTGTTTTGGAATTATGTTCAACTTATGCCTGAGTTGACAACATTACTTGGAGAATGTCAGACAGCTCCACTTCTGCATTATTTCCTAGTGACGTCTGTTTGTGTGACATTTGAAGAATCTTGGTACTGATTTGCTTAAGAAATTAGCTCCTCAATGTAAACATTGCTTTTTTCAAAGGTCACTGTGAAAGAGACCACCAAGTTTCTGACGCTGCTGCGAATACTGTAGCTCTCATCACCAGCTGGCTAACTGGCAAACCAAGCTGGCAAACCATCAGTCATACACAATTTTCTGTAAACCCCAGCTTGTGAGACATTAAAATATCCCTAGCTGACTACTTTCTGATTACTTTTTTTTCATGTCAGCATCAATTTGTACAACTTAATTAAATGCCCGAAACTGTTTGTTTGATTATTCCACGTTTAGTGCATATGAATCGACTTGAGGAGATCCATCTTATATACTTTGTGATTTACTCTAATAGTTTGTATTTTACACAGTTGGGGTAGCTTTCTATGAAAAGCACAGTTTTTCCGGACATAACCTCTAAACCGTTGGTTCGATTTAGTACAATCTTGGTGCATATGAATCGACTCAAGAAAATCTAGCTTGTAAATATCATAATTTATTCTAGTAGTTCATATAACTAAAAAACAATTTCATGGATCATTTCTGTTATTGTCTAACCCAATAGACAAGAAAGAAAGAACCGGATTAATTTTTTTAAGAACTTGGTTGTATAGTTCTGAAACATGGGGGAGCTTTTTCTGTGGAGCTTGAGACATACTTTTTTTTATGCATTTAGAATATATCTATGTTAATCAGCCATATAATACTTGTTCTACTTTTGGGGTTTTATAAAATAAATCCATTATTATTACATCCCTGAAAAGTTGTAGAATCAACCTCGCTGCATGTGGTGTTGATCGTTCATCTTAAAATGATAACTAAAAAACTATTTCATGCATGATTTTCAATATCTTTTACCCAGATACACCATCGTAGGAAGTAGAACTGGACTGATATTTGGAAAAGTCAGTTGTTTCTGACACTAGGGGGAGTTTTATCTCTAGAAGTTTTCAGGCCTAATTTCTCAATTGTTGGTCCTGTTTAATCAAATTTGATGCATGTGAATCGACTTGATGTGCTCTCTCTCTTATATGTCATATTTTACTCCAATAGTCCATATTTTCTCACTATTGGGAGCTCTTTTACAAAAAACATTATTATCCCATTATAACTTAGGGGGGTTGGCTGGATATCTTCTTCTTTACTGACTGCTGACAGAACAATCTGAAACAGTCCATACCACATGTGTCAAATGTGTTTCACTGTAGGTAATTACATTATAATTTGAATTTTGAGTAATAAGATGTGTTAAGTACCTTTTCCTCCTGTGTCTCCCTCCTCAGCCTGTCCAGCAGCTTTGATGCTCAGATGAAGAGCTTGCTAAGAATCATTCGTATTTTTTGCCACGTGTTCCGCATCGGGCCTTCATCACCCAACAACGGCAACGACATGGGCTACAATGGCAATAAGACAACTCGCAACCAAGTGTTCAAGGTGACTTATCAGCTTCCTGTAAGGTTTATTGCTGTGTATAGGTGTTATATGAACCACTAAGGAGGCTGCTGGGATGGTAGAAGTACTGTAGATATACGTCAAACCATTTTATGTTAAAAATGAAATTAAAATCATTATTTGAATATTTCTGGTTTGATGTTCAACAAAACAAACACTACCAGTGTTTCCCACAGGTTGAGAATTTCCTTTTGGTAGGGTGATGCAGCACATTTGTGACGGATGAGTTCACTAATAAACTAGTCTAGATAGATAGATAGATAGTAATTAACAAAAGTTTATTACTTATCCCATTTATTGCAAACTAATAACAGCGAAGAAGACATATCAACATAAATAACTTTTTGCAAATAACAATAAATTACCATTTGCGAACAAATAATCATTCTAAATTTCTTATTTTAACATAAATAAATAAAAGAAAATAAATAACTATTTACATTCCCTGTTTTAACATTGAAGTTTTCTTGGTTTGGAAAAAACATTTCTAATGTCTCTCTGTATGTGTACGCTTCAGGGGCATGTTCATTTATTGATATTCTATGGCATTCAGCCAGGTCCTTCAAGCTTATTCCTGAGATCAGTTTCAACCTTAAACAGAAATAAATTTATGTAACCATTTTCGAAGACAGCACAGTAGAGAGTCTATAGAAAATGTACACAAATTGCTGTATTTCATGGTTGAAAATCACTGAGCCTGTTCATTCTAAAGTCTAGCGCTCAAATTAACGCTGGAGACAGGGATGACCAGGGCCACTGCAGCCAGTAGACTCAAACCAGGGTAGATCTCTGCCCACTCGTTGAATTCAATTGCAAGCTGTTGTATGATCTCTGCCTGGTTTTTGTCCTATCAGGACAGACAATAGTAAAATACAGAATACGGAACCATTAAAAACGAAATAGGAGTAATGCAAGAATTAGCATGGAATCCAGCTTTCCAGAAAAATCACATCAATGCAAATTAATTTTTTAAAAGAACAGTTTAAAGATAATTTTTTGAAAAAATACAGGGAATAGAAATAAACAATGTTCATCTTGCCTGGGTCCTGCTTAAAATAACTGTTATTTTTAACATTAAACTAAGTATTATCAAATTTATTTGAAAGAATTGTTAAACACAAAAAAGGAAGACACTGTCCCCGTTTTGCAAGACACAGCTGCTGTTTTGTGACATTTTTCTTCCAAACAAACCAACTTTTATAATTTAAAATGCTGATGTAACTAAAGGGGCAAATATAACAATGTCTTACTATAATGCTTACATGCAGGAAAACAATAGACTATTTAGATCTTCTTTAACCATACACCATTTCAAATTCATGTTTCTCCCATTCACCGAAATGAAACAAACTTAATGTCCTCGTAAATTGTAAAAATCCACTCGACACAGAAAGTAAAATAAACACTCATCGTGACCACCTTTGTTCATCTTTTCACTGTTCCAACAATCACCAATTGTGGTTTGATCAAAATAAAGCCTTAATTCACGTTGAAGTTCTTTTCAACACCAGTTTTCCCTGCTGCTTCTCTCTGCTGTTACTCTCTCAATAATGCTAATGTTAAAGGGGTATATTTGTATTCTAACCCTATCTGCATCCTACCTGTGTTGGCCCTCGCTCTCCATCTTCCTGGTGCTGTCTTTTTTGCTAAAAGTAATATTCAATGGCCTTCAGCCATACCTAAGTTAAGCTACGATGTGTAGATGTATAACGTAACATTAACGCATAGCCAATCATTTTACACGTCTAATACAAACCATACTGCTACTTGTGATGAGGATGTGATAACGCACGTCTGGCATGCTTATTGTCTTGATAGGGCTTCATTCATACATCTGCATCTCTATTTGAAACTCCCCAGCACTCAGGAGATACAGGGCTGGCTATGCAAGAATTATTCAGATTTTATCTACCTGGCTGAGTCTTAATTTGCCGGGGCAGGCCGCCCGAGTAGATTCTAAATAGGAAACACTGACAACTGTGTTGTGATGACATGTAACTGTCAGGGACAAAAAATAATTGGCTGAAGTAATCAGGTTGATAGGAAAGAAGAAACGGTCTTAACAGTGATTAGATTGTTTCTGTTTGGCTTGTAAGGCAAATTATGTGTTTGAGGCTGCCTTTCAGTGATCCTGAAAAGGCATTTAGAAATTGGTTTGGGAGCATAAAAAATACCAGCTGAACCTGAACTGTCACAGACAGTGCTAATTGGTGCAGAATCGGAAGCTGAGCAGGGTCTTGTTGGGGAAAGTATCAGTCGGAGCTACAGTAAATGCAGTAAAGTTATGACGATTTCAACCTAAATCGTGAAAAAAGCTAGTATTAACAATTACAAAACTAATACGACCCTTATCTGACATCATTTTTAAGTCTGACTTTTCCATAGTCAGACATTGTGACTAAACCATTTCACATAAGAAATAAATTATGAATGTGTTACTGTAATATCCATTCCTTGGTTTTTAACTTCCTATAAATAAGCTGGAAATAATTACTCTGAATTACGTTGTATACCCTATTATAGCATTATTATAGAGTGCTATCTTTAAAGCACTGAGCCAACTATAATAATTGATGATCTGATTTGAAACAAGATAAAACTGCCCCTGCAGCTACCTATAGGGTCACTGGGATAGCTGTTTATCTGGCTACTCAGATACAAATGTGTAAAGTGTTGCCTTTACCAAACTTCTCATTTTATTAAATTATCATGGTACTTTTGCGTCAGAATGAAGAGACAGGGTTATGTTGGCTTTTTATTGTGCTAAGAACTGTAGATGGTATGATTATCCATGTGTCAAACACAGTCCTGACAGTTTTGATGGTCCCCCTGCCACTTGGTCTCCAGGGTATTGATGGGCCAGAATTGCGTGCCCTCATTCGCCCAAACCTTTCCAAGCTAACCCTGATTTGAAATAGATATCCAATTACAGTTTATTATATTCTTCTTATTCTTCGTTGTTTCTTTTTGAAGTGACGAGTTTCTTCATCTCCTTTCTGCCACTTCAATCTAAATAGTGGCCAGTTCAAGACATTTCCCCACCACCCCTGACCTTATTGGGTTGATGTACCCGAAGCGCTATGACTCCTTCGTAGCCACAAGTAGTAGCTCGCCTTTTCTGCCTCCTCTGCCAACGCTTGCACTGGTCATTAAAACTGCATGCAGTTTTGATTTCCTGAAAAACCCCTGAATCCAACGTCCACTGGATAGATGGCCGCGGTCCAGCCGTTAAGGTCCATCCAGACTATATGCATTATGCTAATAACTTGGAGTACTTGGGAGGCTTAAACTGATTTGCTGATAATATCTCTTCTGCCCAAGGGACCGTGAGTTCGATGATGAGGACATTTTTGACACTTTTGGACCTTATTACACATTATCGTCAAAGAGTCATTTGTGTGATCTCAGTTGAGAATCCCTGGGGCTTGCCCACCTCGACATTTATCTCACATGCTTTTCTAGGTGTAAGCAGAGAGGTCTATCAAGCTGCTGCCTTCTTAAAGTTTGCGCAGAGGGGTTTACCTGAGAGTTGTTTGCCACATGCCTGCAGTTGTGTAACTGCAGGCATGTGCAGCTCTGCTAGCTTCCATAGCACCTGGTTGTGTTGCCAACTGAAGCGCCCCTGCGCTAATACGACTTTAAACCCCGAAAGGATGTGCTGGAGCCTTTGTTTCTGTTGTTGCACAATGGGCATTCTCCTCGTTCCGAATCAAAGGTTGTGGGGGAATAGAACGGTGTCATTCGTTGCCCTTAAGAAGAAGCTGAACTGTGCCTGTGGAGTTTGCAAGATGTCTGACCAGCTGATGTTGCTGGTTTGCTTTGCACCCCCATCAAGTCCATGTTCCTTGCTGCCCGAGACACTCCCTTAATGTAAAACGTTTCCTGTTTCTGTGTGACCTCCTCCACAATATTGTCTTTCTCTGCTCCCTTGTGGCTTTGGACTTTTGAACTGCACAGGATCTCCCCATCCCAATTATGTCCTGCTGCTTTGCATTCTTCCTAGGACCACTTTGTACAGCTACCTACTGATGGCTTGGATGCTGCTTTACCCTCCACTTTTGCCCTCTGGGAACTTCTGTCTCTGCACTTCTCACCAGCTAGTCCATGGATTCCTCCAGATCATCTATCAGGCGTGTTTTCTCCTACCTGTACCAAAGACTGATGGATTTCAGTGGTAGTGCCAATACATTCTTGACAAAGAGACCTGAGTCAAGGAAGCAGCGAGAGAGGCCTAGCCACTTCCTGTAGTTGGTGGAGATGCCAGCCATGACTGCTGATGTTGGAATTTCATACACCTCAATTGGCCAAAATAATTGGCTGGAGAAATTGTGAACTGGCATAACCACACTTTAAACTGACTTAATATGCAATTTTTCAGGGAATGTCTGGTGTACATGTGATATTCAGATGACTCTATCTTTGTTATCTTGTGGAATACATCCAGATATGTATTCGTTGGTTGAAAGTGCCAAAAAAATAAAACATCAATTAAAATTCTATAACAATCTTTTTTTATATTCATGGAAGTGAAGTGAATACCCTAACCCTATTATCAAGGAAATAATTAAGTCTTATTGTGATTTATATGAATGTACAATGGTAAAATTTAATTCAGATTTGGGTACAACTCAACTACCTTATATTGGAAAAAAATCATAGATATGAAAATATCTTTCACTTCATGTTTTGAAATTAGTTTTCCTCTGAGTCAACAAAACAAATTTATTGTATTTTGATACAAAATATTTGTGTTACAATGACAATTGTTTGTTACCACGATTGACACATTTCACTGCAGCCCAAAAATATTGATAAAATAGGATTACTTCAGCAATACCCATGCCGATTCAATTAACTATTATTGGTAGCAACAATAGTATTTTACTTTTAGCTATTTTTATCGGGTGTACCCCTTGGATTTTGCTTCCTTATTGAAGGCAGCCCAACCCAAGGATCTGTCGTCTGCTCTTCCCAGTAGCTGAGCTGCTGCTGGGAAAAGCATCTGATGTTCAGCCTCTGAGATTCAGGTGCTACCCCTCTGCCCCTAGGGGCTCTGGAGTGGCGGCATCAAGCCTCTTAGCACCTGAAAGGTCATCAGTGCCAAAATTTGACAGTGCTGGTTATCTGGTACTGAATAACGCTGGCCTCTCGACTGCCAACTCATCCGAGCAGGTGGTTTGGGGCTCCCCTGCCTAGGAGAAGACTGAGGAACCTGCTGTAGACTGGCAAACTGCTGTCTAGCTTGATCAGCCTGTACACAACGCTCTAGGGCCTGCTGAGTGGCTGGCCTAATTGCTGACATGGTACTACCGGGAGAGAGTGGAGGATCCATTAACACACCTCAGACGGGGGACTGCGCCAAATACACCTGGCGATGAGTTTGAGTCACAGTAAACATCAACCTACCCGGTTCCCTGATCATAAATGAAAAGGCCTGCAACGATGCATCGCTTAGGGTCAAGGCAGCATGATCCGACCGTGACTCCTGCAGATTTCACGACAGAGCAAGGATCAGGTGTTACAGTGAATTGCCAAGGCAGCCCATACTGGCAGCAATGTTGTAACTCCTTGTCAGGAGGTCATCTGGGGAGACAAGGAGTTACAACATTGCTGCAGGAGCTTGTCAGGCTTCAAAGGCTCATCTGGGGAGACAATTTGAGCAGCAATAGAGGGCTGGACAGGGACTAGCTTGTCCAAGCCATAGTAACCTGCCTTGTGCCTAGCTGTCAGAGCTCTGCTGTTACTAGGGTAATGGGAGAGAAATTTTGAGACCGACATTGTGGAGTCTGTGTAGCTTCACAATGTAAAGGCAGAGGACTGAGGGGGCTACCTGAAAAATGCGTTTATTGGCACAGTTGTAACTGGGGTTTAGTCCAATCCTAAACGGGACAGGCCTATACACAAAGCTGGCTGTATCGTGTCCCGGCAGGAAGCCGAATCTCCCGACAAGCTTCCCCAGACCCCTCAGAAAAGGCACAAGGGTTACGAGAAGCGCCCTCAGCCTTTCCCCTTCATCAGTAATATACATGATAAAGGACGCTGTGATGGCGTGTCCTCATCCTGATAATGAGGTTGCTTAGTAGTAGATGGGCTGCTTGGCAGGGCTGGCATTTTATGACCGGGCCGGAAGGTTTTGCAGGAGGGCTTTAATCTCTGCAAACTCAGTGAATAAGGCATACACCTTGTTGGTTGAAGTATCAACTTTCTATGTCTTCCTGGGAGGTCCACCAGACCCGAATGCCTGACATGTGGCACCTCAATGTGCCCTCCAACTCCGCTAATTTAGAGACCCTCAGTGCATGAGGAATGAAACTAAAGTTCATGCACGGGTTATCTACCGGAGTGGATGAGCACCTGGCATCCTGGATCCTGGACTACCTGACCAACCGTCCACAGTATGTGAGGACTCGGGACTGTGTGTCGGACGTGGTTGTCTGCAGTACGGGGGCCCCACAGGGAACGGTCCTGGCTCCGTTCCTCTTCACCCTCTACACTGCAGACTTCTCCTACAACACACCCATGTGTCACCTGCAGAAGTTCTCTGATGACTCTGCAATCGTCGGTCTCATCACAGACGGGGACGACAAGGAGTACAGAGGACTGACGCAGGACTTCACGCACTGGTGCCAGTGGAACCACCTCCAGATCAACGCGGGTAAAACCAAGGAACTGGTGGTGGACTTCCGAAGGCACACACCCCCCCACACACCGGTGAACATCCAGGGAATGGACGTTGAGATGGTCACGTCCTACAAGTACCTTGGTGTTCACCTGAACAACAAACTGGACTGGACCCACAACTCAACGGCACTCTTTAAAAGGGGTCAGAGCCGACTGTATCTGCTGAGGAGACTGAGGTCTTTTGGAGTGCAGGGGGCGCTCCTGAAGACCTTCTTTGACTCTGCAGTCGCCTCGGCCATCTTTTATGGAGTGGTCTGCTGGGGCAGCAGCATCTCAGCTGCTGACAGGAGGAAACTGGACAAACTGATCAGGAAGGCCAGTTCGGTCCTGGGATGTCCTCTGGACTCGGTGCAGGAGGTGGGAGACAGGAGAATGATGGCCAAGCTGTCATCTCTCCGGGACAACGTCTCCCACCCCATGCAGGAAACCATCTCTGCACTGGAGAGCTCCTTCAGCGACAGACTCCTTCACCCCAAGTGTGTGAAGGAGCGATATCGCCGATCGTTCCTTCCTGCAGCAGTCAGACTCCACAACCAGCACTGTTAGCAACACACAAACCTAAACAACTACACACACACTTACACACATCTACCTTTTAATTTATTTTAATTGCACACAACGTTTAATTTTAATTTAATTTATTTTAATTTATTTTAATTGCACATAACACGATGTTATTCTTACTCTGTGTTATTCTTACTCTGTGTTATTCTTACTCTGTAACATGCTCTGCTGCTGTAATATTGCAATTTCCCCATTGTGGGACTAATAAAGGCTATCTATCTATCCATCTATCTATCTAAAACACCTTCCTTCAAGTGTTCAACCCCAAGACAATGGTCATGCCCATCCTCCTCTTGGGGGGGGGCAATGCAGGAGACACTGAGATGTGATACCAACCTATCAGCAAACACATCCCCAGCTAGCGGCACCACTAGCGATAACACTGCAGTTACAAGCAAGTAAGCGGTAGGAGGCTACTAGGGGCGAAACTGCAGATGCTGTAAAGAGTGTAAATATAGTGACCAATCTGACCAGCGAAAACACGAGCTGGTTACAAAAATATACTTCTAGCATCATAGCCATAAAGCAGCACACAATCTTGAGTTGTTTGCAGCTTAGACCAGTGGTTCTTAACCTTGTTGGAGGTACCGAACCCCACCAGTTTCATATGCGCATTCACCGAACCCTTCTTTAGTGAAAAATAAAATGTGACTTTTTTCAAATTAAAGACATAGGTAGATGTTTTTTTTCACTGGTGCATAAAATTAACCGTGCATGAATATCACCTTGTTCAAAGAACAAAACCAACACAGTGCATGAACTCACAACAAATTACATACCTGCAAATCAGTGTGACTTCTGCTGTTGCCTTTGAGAGACCAGTTCAGCTATGCATGGCTTCACCTTGGCAAGTCCCACTCTCATGTCATTCTCACAGCAAAGTCTGTTCCTTTTCTTCGTTTTTATGTCCAGCATCCTCGAAAAGGATTGCTCGCAAAGATATGTTGTAACGAATGGTATAAAAAATTCCAAGGCTTTCTTAGCAATAACTTGATACTTTTCCATTTGTTGACACCAAAACTTTGAGAGCGTTGTTGTTCTGAATAGTTGCTGTTGAACCTGGCTCTGCTGAATTTCAATGATTTCGTCGAGGTATTCATCATTGACATCTGCTGTCTCAACAGCAAACGTGAACGGCTGTCTCACCCATGCTGGATATGACTCTATGGTAGGAAAGTATCCGTCGAGAGACTTTGCAAGCTCATCTAAGTGCGTAGCAATTGTTTGCTTCAGTTCCATGGGTACAGAAATGTCTCCGATTCCAGACACATCTTCGATCTTACTTACACAGTCGTCCAGAAGGGGAAAGTTTGCAAAGTTATTGTTCTCTGTTCGTCGTTTCCATAACGGTAGCTTTTTTTGAAAAACCTTCATGTTTTCTTCCGCTTCCATGATGTTGACTCCACCGCCCTGCATCTGCTGATTGAGATGATTGAGAGCTGCAAATATATCAGCCATGTATGCTAGAATGAGAATGAACTCAGAATTTTTGAAGCAATCTGCATGACAATGTTGTTGCTCTTGCAAAAACAGGGCTAATTCCACACGCATGGCAAAAACAGGATTCAGCACCTGTCCCCGGGATAACCACCGAACATTAGAATGGTACAGAAGTACCTCGAATTCAGAGCCCATTTCTTTACACAGCTCACTGAAGATGCGGTGCCTCAGAGCACTATTTCCCACATAGTTCACACATTCCACTACAGTTTTTAATACTTCTGCCATTTTTGGAGGCAAGGTTTTTGTTGCCAACGCATGCCTGTGCAGAATACAATGCGTGACAATGATGTGTGGTGCATCGGCTTTTACTAGCGCGCCAAAACCAGACTTTCTTCCCAGCATGACTGGAGCTCCGTCCGTACAAACTGCAGAAACCATATCCCAGGAAAGATTGATCCACAAGCTTCTTCACATCGGCTGCCTTAGTTGTTGTTGTAAGAGGCTTACAAAATAAAGATTCTTCTTTTATCATGTCGTCTTTCACATAGCGCACAAAAACAGCAAGCTGGCTTAGATTAGAAACGTCTGCGGACTCGTCGAGTTGAAGGCTGAATTTTGCCGGGCTTGAAATCAGATCTGCGACTACTTGAGCCAAGATGTCTTTACTCATATTCTCTATTCTGTCGCTAATGGTGTCATTTGAAAGAGGAATTTGGGATAATTTACCTTCGGCCGCTGTTCCGAGTATCAGATTTGCCATCTTTAACGCAGCTGGTTTTATGAGTGTTTCACCAATGGTGTGTGGCTTGCCCTGCTTTGCGATCAGGTAAGCAACTTCGTACGATGCTGTGAGGAACGGTTTGTTAATGGGTACAAATCCAAAAGCAAGCAGAGTAGCATTTTCATCGAATCTTGCTCTCTTCACCTTGAATTCAGCAAGCGTTGTGTTCTTGTATTCCCCATCTCCATGCAGCTTCAAGAAGTGTTCCTTTAGTTTTGCCGGTGCGAGACTAGAGTTGCTCAACTTGGCATTGCAAATCATGCAGATAGGATGCTGGGTCCCATCACGTTCCGTGATACATGTGAATCCATGTTGTACATATTCGTCCGACCACTTTCTTTTTTTGCTCGACATAGTTAGCATGGATTAAAATATCAAGAAAGAAATCACACGACGTACTACCACGATAGTCATACGTTGACTACTGAGCGCACTAAATTCCCTGCAGCACTGATTGGCCAAGCAAAGTAACGTTATCATCTGCAGCCAGTGCAGTGTCATCACGAATTGACACGATTAGTCGGGTGTGTCTTGACCTCCGCGGCGGAGGCTCCGCCGAACCCCTGAGACCGACTCACCGAACCCTTAGGGTTCGATCGAACCCTGGTTAAGAACCACTGGATTAGACACTATAACAGGGAGAAGTGAGGTTAGTAGCCATTATAGCCAAAGTCTAACATGATACTGCCTATGGGATACGTTGCACGTTTTTACCGCAGCTTCTGGTGGACAAGGGTTTTCCTCGACCAACTCTCGGGTTACGAAGCTACAGGTGACTAGCCGATCGGAAATATGACCAACAAAGAATTCAGCTGCTATCATTAATCTTCTATGTTTTCTTCTTGCGAAAACATAGAAGGAACAGATCACCTGGTGACAACGGAAGATATAGACTCCCTTGGGTCATCCAGGGGTCACAGTTGACTTTGTCTATATAATTACTCGACCTGCGCATGTGTGAGAAGTAAGCATCCAGTGCTTAAAGCACCGCCTCTAGCGGTCAGTATCGATAAAATAGAACTACAGCTTCCTGTATTTGCAAAGACCTAGCGATTGTGTAACATTCAGGCTGTATTCATTTTTTCACCCTTGTTATGATCACAGATCAAATTGAACCACCACAAAATAACAATATATGTCTCTTATCATCTATTAGATTTTTATTTTTGTAGTTTGGAGCCAATGTACTGCTGTCTTAAGTTAAATAACAGTGGCAGGAGTTGGAACTAAATACTTTCCGAAATAAATCTTGAATTCCCAGATAACATGATGGATCCAAGATAACTTGAGAAGTTCGTGGATAATTTCTGATCCTGTGTGCCTCCTATATCCTGTTTGTCTCTCTGCAGCCACTCGAGCTCTTGTGGCACTCTCTGGATGAGTGGCTGGTGCTCATCTCAACAGAGCTAGACAGGAGCAGGAACAACCCATCCTCCTCTTCTAGCAGTGAGATAGCTTCTCTACTTTTCAAACAACGGGAGGTTGACCATTCTGGATCCACACCAAAGTTCACCCCACTGCTGGACCCGCAGATTGTCATGGAAACTGAAGTGTGCCCCAATGGGGAGGACGTCATCTCCATGACAGCCAATCGTCTCAGCGCTGTGATCCAGGCATTCTATATGTGCTGCTCTTGTCAGATGCCACAAGGGTCAGTGCTGAGCCTGTTGATGTCAACTGGTCTTTCTCATTCTGTGTGTGTGCATAATATGATTGCATTAGGATGGCTGTTGCCTCCACTGGTTTTCAACAGTTTGTAGTGCTCTAACTGTGGTAATCATGTCTTTCCTGTATTTATGTCTTCACCCATTCTTAAATAGTAAATGGTAAATAGATTGTACTTATATAGTGCTCTTTTTTAATCTGCTTGACCACTCAAAGCACTTTATAATGTGATCCAGAAATTGCCCATTCACACAAACATTCATATAGTCATGGCTAAGTCTGTATTTTGGATGTGTCTGATAATTTGAGTTGATTCGAACATACAGTGCATTTACAGAGTATTCATAAACCTTCACATTTTCTTCTTTTTATAGTGTTGCAGTGGTATGCAAAAATTGTTTAAATTTGATCCCTCATCAATTTACCATGCCCCATAATAACAGTGAAAACATAATTATAGAAAACGAAAAACTGAATAATGATATAAACATAAGTATTCAGATCCATTACTCAGTACTTGGTTGAAGCACCTTTGGCAGAGATTACATTCTCAAGTCTTTTTTACACAGATACCTGGATTTTGCTATTGAATGCAATTCTTCTCAGTAAATCCCATCAAGGTTTGTCAGGTAGGATCCTCAGTGGACAGACAGTTTCAGGTATGTTTGATTGGGTTGTGTCAGGGCTCTGTCTTGGCCACTCAAAACAACTCAATAATCATCATCATGTGCATTTTGTGATCAGTGGACATCGAGCAGGTCCACAGCAGCAGATGCAATACCAACTATGTGACCTTTCAGGGTGAGAAAGCATAAATACTTCAGGGAAGAAGTCAAGTTAGTAACATGCATTAATCCAATAACATGCATTAACACATTTAACATGCATTAAACCATTTAACATCTATTAATCCAGTAACATGCAGTAATCCAGTAACATGCATTAATCCAGTAACATGCATTAAATTGAGAGGTATGTATAAAGAGGCACAGTGAGAGAGGAACAGAGAAAAGCTCAGTGCATCATGGGGGATCACTTGGCAGTCTAAACATATAGGAGCATAGCTAAGAGCCAGCTTATGCCAGCCTTAATTATTAACTTAATCATAAAGGAAAGTTTTAAGTGTACTTTTTATATGTAGAGAGGGTCTCTGACCAAGATTGGAAGATGGTTCCACAGGAGAGGAGCCTGATAGCTGAATGCTCATGCTCCCATCTACTTCTGGAGACTCTAGGGACTACAAGTAACCCTGCATGCTGGGAGCGCAGAGTTCTGATTGGACAATATGGAACTATGAGCTCCTTCAGATACGTTGGTGCTTGACCGTTAAAGGCTTTGTAAGTGAGCAGAAGGATTTTGAATTAGATTCTAGATTTTAGCGGGGGCCAATGAAGGGAAGCTAATACAGGAGAGACATGTTTTCTTAACCTGGTTCTGATCAGCACACCTGCAGCAGCGTTCTGGATCAGCTGGAGGGGCTTCAGAGACTTATTGGGACTACCTGCTTGTAGGGCATTACAGTAATCCAGCCTGGAAGTAACAAATGCATGAACTAACTTTTCCACATCTTTTTGTGACAGAATGTTCCGTATTTTAGAAATGATAAGCAGATGAAAAAAGTCTGTCCTAGAAATCTGTTTCATGTGGGAGTCAAAGGACATATCCTGATCAAAGATAACTCACAGCTTCCTCACAGTGGTGCTGGTGGCCAAGGTCATACCATCCAGAGTAGATATATCATCAGATAAAGAGTTTCTAAGGTGCTTGGGACCCAGCACCTTTATTTTAATAATAGAATTGCAGGTCATCCAGGTTTTAATGTCTTTGAGACTCACCTCTAAATTGGATAAATGATTAGATTCACCTGGTTTCATTGATAAGTACAATTGTGTGTCATTTGCATAACAGTGAAAGTTTATGTGAGTGTTTCCTTTGATAACGTTGCCTAAAGAGAGTATATATAATGTGAATCAAATTGGCCCAAGCACAGATCACTGTGGAACTCCATGGGTAACTATGCTATGCATGGATGATTAACAAATACATACTGAGACCTGTCACTGTATTAAATGTAGCACTAAGATCTAACATGACCAGAACAGAGACTAGTCCCTCATCAGATGCCATGAAAAGGTCATTTGTAACTTTGACCAGTTCTGTTTCTGTGCTATGATGAACTCTAAAACGAGACTGGAAATCCTCAAATAAGCTATTGTTACGCAGAAAATTGTTCAGGTACCACTTTCTCTAAGCTTTTAGAGACGGAGTGAAGGTTATATATCGGCCTGTAATTTGATAAAGCCTCTGGATCAAGTATCGGCTTTTTAAGCAGTGGTTTGATTATAGCTATTTTAAAGGACAGTGGTATGTAGCCTGAATTTAACGACAGATCAATGATTTCTAATAGAGAGTAGCTCTCTAAGGGTAAAATTTATTTAAGCAGACTAACTGGGATGGGGTCTAGGAGACTGGTGGTTGTTTTGGATGAAAAAAGGGGGGAGATGTTATTTGTTTTAGATAAATAAGATTGAAGTAGTCTAAATGTGCGCCAGGTCTATCTTTTGTTTCAAAGTAAATAGTGCTGGGGTGTAAAGTAAAGCCAGTTGAAGGCAGGAGGTTGTGGATCTTGTCCCTAATACTTATAATTTTTTCATTATGACACTCATGAAGTCGTTGCTACTAGGGCTGCAACTAACGACTATTTTGTTAGTTGACTAATCGTTTCAGTAATCGACCGATTAATCGGATAATTCTATACTCTTTGATAAATAAAGGTTAAATAAAAAATAAAAAAAATACACAATTACTTAATGGCTTTCATTTTGCAAACAACTTTTCAATCTAGCTTTAGGTTTTTTTAGGCACAAGCAAACTAACAATGAAAACAATAGAGATAATTATTCGGCCCAAAATGTCTTTTAATAAAGTTTACAGCTTTTATAACAGACTGTTAAATGAAACAGGTTGCTATACCAACACTGTTTTGGCTGAACTGTAAGTTAGTCCTTTTGTGTTGCATTACACCACTTCTGATACGAAAGGTAATTAAAATGTATGAATAATATAAAAAAATAAATATGAAAAATACAGCAGTTTCTCTGGAATCAAATTAAACATCCATGTAAATTTAGGAAAATAAATAAGGGTAGAAAAGAAAACAGTCAGTGCTTTGTGCATTCAGTACTCGACAACTATGTTAGGCTAAATCGTTTACAAGTTGGATGCAGCCAACAATGGACATGCACACCCAGAGGCCTGTGCACTCGTCAGGCAGTAACACACTTTCAGCAGTAAAGCAACGTGTATTATTTTAACGTAGGAATACATTTGTATTGTGAAGAGTATCATCGTGATTTAATGATAGTTATTTGATACTCATGTCATTTACAATTCACTACATTTAAAACTGCATGTTAAACCCAACAGGAGCGTTAAGTACATGCCTTTTAATTGGCACCCCACATCAGACCCAGTCTTCCTCCATAACCAGTATTATCATCTCTGGTCACGACATTCCCCTGTCTTCATCAGTCACAAACCTCGGCGTAAGATTTAACCCTCAACTCACTTTTGAATCCCACATCAAACACATCTGCAAGATCTCCTTTCACCATCTCAGAAATATTTCCAAACTCTGTTCTTCACTCACCTTGAGTGATGCTGAAAAGCTGGTCCACGCGTTTGTCTCCTCCAGACTGGATTACTGTAACGCACTTCTCATCGAGATCCCTGATAAAAGTCTTCAAAGACTACAATATGTTCAAAACAGTGCTGCAAGAATCCTGGTGAGAGTTCGTAAACACGAACACATCATCCCCGTTCTTCACTCCCTTCATTGGCTTCCCATCTCCACCAGGATTGATTATAAGATCTCTCTCCTCACTCACCAGTGCATCCATGGTAACGCACCCTCCTACCTAAAAGAACTACTCACCCCACTGACCTCAACACGATCCCTCCGTTCTACCCACTGATACCGCCTCCTCCTTCCCCGGACTAAGCTCAGGACCATGGGTGATCGGGCCTTCTGTTCTGCTGCCCCTCGTCTGCAGAATGCCCTC
Organism: Lophius americanus; assembly: GCA_037951165.1. NCBI lineage: Eukaryota > Metazoa > Chordata > Actinopteri > Lophiiformes > Lophiidae > Lophius > Lophius americanus. The sequence goes on along the minus strand of JBBDHG010000193.1, from coordinate 1,228,663 downwards.
CCTGACCATTTGAGGGCTCCACAGACGACTGACACATTTAAAAAGGACTTAAAACTTTCCTTTTTAGCAGAACCTATAACTTTAATTAACATTGCTGCTTTTTGGTCAGGTTTTTATATAGTTATTATTTTATTTTTTATGGATGCTTTTATCTGCTTTTACTTTGTAGCACTTTGAGATTTGATCCAAATGTAAAGGGCATTATAAATTAAATCTATTATTATTTTAGCATGGAGCTAGCTGGGTAACTAGCTCAGAGAGACGAGTTTTCATCGTCTACAGAGCCAACATGCCTCCGCTTGAAATGCTCCAGTATTACTGCCGTGCTCCAAGCCAGGACAGGTCAGCTTTGCAAATCTTTCAGTTTACAAAATTTTTTTGGCCGTGTTGAGGGAGAAATGCTACCACACCTCGGATGTTATCTGTCGCGATTGGTTGGCATGGCACTAATGTTTACTTCCTTCGTATTGCAAGGTTTCGGAGTCAGTTTCCGATGACGTCACTGAGGAATTGACTATTTAATTCGTCAACAACTAATTTCATAGTCGATTATTGTCGATTACGTTGATTATTCATTGCTGCCCTAATTGCTACTAAGGGTATACGCGTCTCAATAGAGCTCTGACTCTTAGTCAGCCTGGCTACAGTGCTGATCAAAAACCTGGGGGTGTTTTTATTTTACTCTTATCAGTGCAGAGTAATAGGCCGCTCTGGCGCTGCGGATTGCTCTCCCATATGTTTTACTGCTATTTTGCCAGACTAAACGGGAATATACAAGCTTAGTGTGACGCCATTTTCTTTCTAGTTCATGTATTGTTTGTTTGAGGTTTCGAGTCAGGTTGTTCAACCATGGAGCTGCTCTCCTTTGTTTCTCACACTTCTTTTTTAGGAAGAGTGGTAAACACCCCTTTCCGAAAGAAAATTCCCTCTCCGAATGAGATTTCATTCCTTTGTAAGCAAGTAGTCTAAGTTCTTTAGGAAATACTTTCAGATAGCCAGTCGCTGCATCCAAACCCTGTTTTGGAAAGCTCTCTGTTTGAGTTGTATATGCGCGTGCCAAGTCTTATGACGTAATGCTCTGGCTGAGTTTGTCAGCGCACGCACAGCGCGCAACACATTTTAACGATGGCAACCTCAAAACAGTTCTGTTCTACATCGGAGTGTCATTCACTCATTGCAACTTTGAAAGACGATTAGATGGACGAAAAGACACTTCTGCGCATGCACTCTTTGTTGTATTCTTCTGGGTACTTGTTCGCGGCTGACATCCAACTCATCATAGCATTATAACCACCTTATGAACTGGAATGTGGGTCATCTCCGCACGTCAGAAAGCAGATTTCCCTTTAGATGAGGGGATCCATTTAAACACCGGGTCGGAAAAAGGTAATGTAAACAGGCTAATGGCATTGCAATTCGGAAAGATTTAATATGAATAGATGAAAAGTGTCCCATGTGAACCCACCTAGTGATAGTTGACCTTCTGCCAGTTTATCCATTCTCCACACAGGATGGCTGGAGCTCTGCAAGTTTTTGGTCTGGGCAACTTCTCTTTCTGCACGGCCCTTCTTTCCGATTGCTCAGTTAAGCTGTATGTCCAGCTCTAGGAAGGTCCTTGTTGTTCCAAACATCTTCCATTTAAGAATTATGGAAGGCAACTTCACTCTTTGGAACTTTCAATACAGCAGATTTTTTTTTGTTTAACCTTCCCCTCATCTGTTCTCTCTTAGCTCTGCAAGTAGTTCCCTCAAAATCATGGCTTGGTTACAGCTCTGATATGCATTGACAGTTGTGTGACCTTAGAGAGTCAGATGTGTGCTGTTCCATATCCTATCCAATCAATTGAATTTACCTCAATTGACTCCAATCAAAGTGTAGAAACATCTCAAATATGATCAAGAGAAATGGGAGACAAATGTCATGTAAGTGCCATAGCATAATGATTGGATACCTATTGTATGTCTATGTGATATTTCAGTTTTTCCATTTTTAATAGAAAATAATTAATAATATTAATAGAATTGTTTTCCGATTCTGTTTCTTGCATGCTATTATGTTGTGTGCAGTGTACATTGATCGGAAAACTGTTTGGGGTTAGGGCTAGCATACAACTTAAACATAAAAAGTGAAGGTCTCTGAATACTTTCTGAATGCAATGTATCCTGCTCCTGAGATTCTGTCAATCTCTTTTCCTTTCATCAATTTCCTCACTCATGACTTCTCTTTCTCTCTTTACAAAGAATGACATCCCCTCGCTTCATCGAGTTTGTTTGCAAGCATGATGAGGTGCTCAAATGTTTCGTAACCAGGTGAGTCAATGTGGCTCCTTCCTTTCAAGCAGCATTAAGAGAATGCACATTGATCCTCTTCCCTCTTGTCTTTAATCTCTTCAACTTTGCCCTATCTTGTTTGTCTCTGCTTATCACTCCTATTAGGAATCCCAAGATCATCTTTAACCATTTCCACTTCCTTCTGGAGTGTCCAGAGCTGATGTCACGCTTCATGCATATTATTAAGGGGCAGGTAAGTTGGTGATTAAATATTTGTTGAATGTTAATAAGTTTGGAAACCGATTCAGTCACAAAAATGGTCTTTTCCTTATTGAGCAAAAAGGATTCACAAGTATGAGCAATAACAGGCTAACCTGTGTTGTCGGACCCCACAGAGGTCCGAAAACACAGGTTAGCCTGTTAGCCTGTCACGCTTCATGCATATTATTAAGGAGCATGTAAGGTGGTGATTAAATATTTGTTGAATGTTAATAAGTTTGGAAACCCAATTCAGTCACAAAAATGGTCTTTTCCTTATTAAGCAAAAAGGATTGACAAGTGTGAGCAATAACAGTGTTGTCCCCACAGAAGTGCTACTGTAGCACAAAGGTTAATGTTGGTTCTGATAGGAAGAGTTGTAAGACGAGATGTCAAGACACATGTTGACTACACAGCTGCTTAAGGGTCTTGCTCTGTAGCTGCAAACTATTCAGTTGGTGGTTTACATGGACACTTTTCTCCTTTCAGAGTAAAATCAGTCCGAAAGGGTAGTCCTGTAGTGTTTGTTTACAGCGCAGCGATCTAATCTGAAATGGTGTTTACATGCGCCGACACGGAAGAGATGTCAACAGCTGAGTGACAAGCGTTAGGGCGACCAATAGTTCAGAGTTTAATAGAGCGTGGGCGTCTACTATGTGATCAGGTCTGTTTTTGCTGTGATTTTGATGCTTTTAATGAGAAAATTGCTGATAATAACTAACGATCTGTACACTAGAGACAAGAGGGAGAGGGCGAGACGATAATGATGCCATACTTCTGAGTGGTTATGCTGACTAACGATATAACATAACAACATCATCTTTTATTACATTATAAGTGAGAACTCGTTGTGCGGTAAACTCACCAGAAATGTTACTACTGGTGAGCAGGCAGAAAATCCTCATCACTGTCTTTTATTCTCGAAACCCAGATCCAACGATGGTTAGAGACTTCCACAGCAATCTTCCTCTTTAAATGACTAAATTTATTATTGCACAAAATTTAAAGTTGGTCACCATAAATGTTAAGTTCAACATCATCCATAAGGGTTAAAGCAGTAACTCCTTACGTGCTTCATCCTGATAACCATAATCTGTCCACTGCCGAAGGTACCTGCAATTTACATGTCAGAACTTGACCCAGGAGCAGTAGAAGATGTTTGGACCGTTTGGACTTTGGGCATGTTCTTCTGGAAAACCTTGGGTCCTTCCATTGGGTTGATTTTAGTTTTACAAGAAAGTACCGGGTACAAATCCACCTCTGCTCTCTGAGTTTGCTTGTTCTCCCTGTGTCTGCGTGAGTTTTCTCCGGGAACTCCGGCTTCCTCCCACAGTCCAAAAACATGCAATTTGATGAATTAGTGACATTAAAATTGCCCGTAGTAGTGAGTGTGAGTGGTTGTATGTCTCTATATGTCAGCTCTGAACGGAACTGGCGACTCTCCTGGGTGTACCCAGCCTCTTGCCCGATGTCAGCTGGGATAGGCTCCATGTAGGCTCTATGTACAGATACATAGTTCTCAGAACTTTTTTGTAAATCGACTAGAGGAGGGGGGTTGAAAGGCTACAGCTGAGGTGTTAGGTTGCAGGAGAGGGCCTCACTCGGACACGGCTAGTCTGTACTTTGGTAAGATGGGGAAGGGGATAAATCAAAGCGAGTAAAAGATTGTATTTAATGTATTCGCCCAGTCCTGATCACCAGATTCCAGATCTCTCCAGCTGCCCAGGCCGTGTTCAGAGATCGGCATAGAAAGGGGTTGCATTAAGAGCCTCCTGTCATCATTTGAAAGTGTTAGTGCCAGAGTGGTAATACTTGTCTCAAGTTCTGTTTATATAGCTTCATAAATTTGAAGTGCTCCTTTGAGTTGTGGGCTTTCCACTCACTCTATTCATATGTGAGCATCTACATCTGAGCCTCATTTACCATGCATTACGGCTCGCCTGTAAAACCCTTGTTTTAATTACAGGCTTTAACCTATGAATTTTATTTGGAGCCCTGATTCCACTCTCAGTGTACACCAGAGCCACAAAGAGCAACACTTTTCATTCTGTTCCAATTTCGTCCTTCTCTGTACGCCCAGTTCTTGGAGAAAGAAAAGTATATATTATTCAAATGTACTTCAGCTCAAGTATTAAAACATTGAAAGTCTTTCGAGGTATTAGTTATGGAAAATCTAAAGTGAGACAGTTAACAGTTCAGATAAGTGGTTTTAGTTTAGGGTAATGCTGTGTAGTGTGGGATGAACTATTGTTTTCCCCACAGCCTTTCAAGGATCGCTGTGAGTGGTTCTACGAGCATTTGTTGGCGGACCAGCCAGATTCAGACATGGTGCATCGTCCGGTCAATGACAGCGACATACTGCTCATCCACAGAGGTACAACTCAGGTTTTGCTCATATGTAAAGAGAAGAACACACCACCGTCCACACAAATGGAGCTCACAGTCCTATATAATATTAGTTGAATGTGAATTATTCTTCAGAGTACAGATTTATGTGTCATTCATTTATGTCATATGTCATTTTTTTCCAACCAGTCAACATCTGTCTGAAAATCTGCAGTATATATCATGCCACTTGTTTATCTGAGTGTGTGTGTGTTTTTTGTGCTCTGCCTTTATTAGAATGATAATAATAATGATTTTAATTTATGTCGCCCCTCTAAAAAACAGCAGAGAAATACAGGAAACTCAGTTACCAAAACATTGATAGAATTTAAAAATCAGCTACCCAAACAACAAGCCATTTTTATCGACAATAAGAGTGCCTTCACAGATAATAACAAAAAGGACTTGAGGATAGTACAGGAGACCTGAAAATGAATACCAGGGAAACTAAGCACAGGTATAGGAGGAAGTTGGAGAGCAAATCCCAGCAAAATAGTATCTGGACTGGAATGAAGACCATCACTAGATAGACAGAACCACAGGCTGCAGGGGGCAATAGGAAGCATGGGGAAAAAAATTAACTTAATCTGTTTTTATAAAGATATTGCTAACAACTACTGCTACTGCGGCTTTTGCCGCCCCCCCCCCTTACCCGTCTGCTATATGTGCTCCAACACTGACTCCATCACACCTCCCTCCCCACTCTCATTATTGCCCCTTGTCCCTCTGTTTGAGTCTGATTACTCATAAATTGCACACCCCCACTGCCACCATTTCACAGGCTTATAGCTCTCTTCAGCCTCATAACGACCCCTCTCCCTTCCATACTAGTATCCTCCTCAATAGCTGGGTTTACATGGATAGTTTTCTCCTTTCAGAATGAAATAATCCTCTAAGGAATATTTCTGTTTGACTGTTAACATGAGCAGTGATCTTATCAAAAATTATGTTTACATACCCGACACATCAATTCGAAGACTGACTGACTACAGCTGTGTAACAAGCGCAAAAGTGACCAATAGATTAAGGGCCATTAGCTTTACATTAAGTTATTAGTGTGGCTTTGTTGTATGGTAAACTGACAAAAATCTTATGTTTTTTCATCAACATCATCCAAAATGATATTAAAACCAGACATTTCTCATCTGGTCTTCATGGATCTTTGATTCATTCATTCTCCATAACCACTTATCCTGTTCAAGTCGCAGGGGCTCTTGGCTATCCCAGGTTTGAAATGACATTATTCATGCTCAGTAAAAGTGAAGTCTGTCGGTCTGATCCACTTTCTTGTTGTGTATTATACATAAGCTCAAATGGCAGATTATGTAATTAGTGTCTCTCAGTGCTTTTCAATTTGTTCAGTGTCTGTCTATCACTGCTCCTGACGTTTTTCTTGGACGTGATTGTATTGTTAATTATTTCTTACTTTCCCACTATTTGAGAGTTTGAAAAAAAACTCTGCTGTGGGCCGGTTCATTAAATGTTGGCATTTCACACGTGAATAGCCCTGCTGGAAATGCGCTCACCAGGAATTATTCGAAACGTTGTTTACATGCAGCAGCTGCCTATCCGAAATTAATTAGACTATCCACCCTGCAAAGGAATGAAATCTCATTCGTAAAAGGGCCTTCTCTTATGCAATTGATGTTCACATTCAACATTTTCTTTCTGATTTGGTTTCTTTTCCAAATCTATTTAGAATTAGGCTGTGGATGCAAACCCTCTTTATGTCCTCTGGATAATGTAATGAGATGAGACATGGAGTCATTTCGTTTTCAATGACCTTCACTGCTGACCAGGTGAGAAGGCAGCTTAATAAACTCCACTCTAGGCTTCAGACCCTAAAGGCATCAATCCTATAGCGTGTTAAAGGATTTCCAGCCTGTCTTCAACATGAGCATCAATCAATCAATCTTTATTTATACAGCGCCAATTCACAACAAGAGTTGCCTCAAGGTGCTTTCCTCCTTGAGCAATTCCTCCTTGAGCAAGCATTTGGCGACAATGGCGAGAAAAAAACTGCCCTTTAACGGGCAGAAACCTCGAGCAGATCCAAGACTCAGGGTGGACGTCCTACTGCCATGACCGGTCGGGTTTGAAAAAAAGAGAGAGAGAGAGAGAAAGAGAGAGACACGGGTGAGGAGAGATACAGACGGGGGGAAAAGCAGCAAAGAAATCATCTATAATCCACTCTAACCGCTCCATGGTCGGGCCGTGGCCGCAGCAGGGATCCCAGTTTGATAATAACATTAATATTAATGTAACATTTAGCGATAGCTTATGGGGAAGTACTATACAATAATAATAATAATGATAACAACAATAATCATCATCATGAGCATCTTGTGATCAGTGGACATTGAGCAGGTCCACAGCAGCAGATGCAATCACCAACCATGTGACCTTACAGTGCGAGAAAACACCCCTGGCTCCGCTCATCACTGGGGCTGAGGTCGCTGCGGCTATTAAACAACTCCGCAGTGGCAGCCCCCCGGGGGTGGATGAGATCTGCCCTGAGTATCTGAAAGCTCTGGATGTTGTAGGGCTGTCATGGCTGACACGCCTCTGCAACATTGCGTGGAGATCGAGGGCAGTACCTCTGGAGTGGCAGACTGGGGTGGTGGTTCCCCTTTTCAAGACGGGGGAACTTTCCAATTATCGGGGATCTCACTCCTCAGCCTCCCTGGGAATGTCTACGCCAGGGTACTGGGGAGGAGAGTCCGGTCGATAGTTGAACCTCGGATTCAGGAGGAACAATAAGGTTTTCGCCCTGGTTGTGGAACACTGGACCAGCTTTATACCCTCTCGAGGGTGCTGGAGGGGACATGGGAGTTTGCCCAACCGGTACACATGTGCTTTGTGGAACTGGAGAAGGCTTACGACCTTGTCCCTCGGGGCTTCCTTCGGGGGGTGCTCCGAGAGTATGGAGTGGATGGCCCACTGCTATGGGCTGTCCAATTGCTGTACTGTCGGAGTCAGAGTCTGGTTTGCATTTCCGGCAGTAAGTCAGATTTGTTTCCAGTTGCGGTTGGACTACGCCAAGGCTGCCCTTTGTCACCGATTCTGTTCTTAGTTTTTATGGAAAGAATTTCTAGGTGCAGCCAAGTGGCGGAGGGTCTCGGGTTCGGTGGCCTTAGGATCCTGTCTCTGCTTTTTGCGGATGATGTGGTCCTATTTGCACATTCGAACGCTGACCTCCAGCTCGCACTGGGACGATTTGCAACCGAGTGTGAAGCGGCCGGGATGAGAATCAGCACCTCTAAGTCTGAGGCCATGGTTCTCAGCCGGAAAAAGGTAGAGTGCTCACTCTGGGTCGGGGAGGAGTTTTTGCCCCAAAAGGAGGAGTTCAAGTATCTCGGGGTCTTGTTCACGAGTGAGGGAAAAAGGGAGTGGGAGATGGACAGACGGATCGGGGCGGTGTCTGTAGTGATGCGGATGCTATATCGATACGTTGTGAAGAGGGAGCTGAGCCGAAAGTCAAAGCTCTCGATTTACCGGTCCATCTACGTTCCGACCCTCACCTATGGTCATTAACTGTGGGTCATGACCGAAAGAATGAGATCGCGGATACAAGCGGCTGAAATGAGTTTTCTCTGCAGGGTGGCTGGGCTCAGCCTTAGAGATAGGGTGAGGAGCTCGGACATTCGGGAGAGGCTCAAAGTAGAGCCGCTGCTCCTCCTCATCGAGAGGAGTCAGTTGAGGTGGTTCGGGCATCTAGGCAGGATGCCCCGCAAACACATGTCCCTCTGGGAGGAGACCCTCGAGTATTCCCATGACACGCTGGAGAGATTACATCTCTCCGCTGGTGTGGGAACGCCTCGGAATCCTCCTAGAGGAGTTGTTGGATGTGGCCGGGGAGAGGAAAGTCTGGGCTTCCCAGCTGAGACTGCTGCTGCTAGACCTCAGTATGTGCACATATAACACTTTGTGTCTGACTGAGTGCTCAGCAACATTTGGGCTATGCAGGGAACAGTCCTCTCTTCCTTCCTCTTCACCCTTTACACCACGGACATCGTGTGACCAAGCCTGGCCCAAACCAGCAGACCATTTTTTTAATCTACAAATATTAAGCTCTCACACGGTTGTTGTTTCCATGATTAACACTTCTCTGTTTATCCTGATTACTCATGTTGGTGGAGTAAATGACTGTAATAGTTCCTGTTTTAGGCACTGCCCTTAAATTTTTTTAACACAACAAACACAAGCATTACACACTGTCATCAACAGTTATAAATATACGGAAACTGTGCCTTAGCAATGATGTACTGCTTCGTTTGGCTCCAGATGTAAACCAAAATCCCTCCAAACTATCGTTTTCACTGCCTGGTTTTCAGCAGTTTTTAACTTTACCGAAGACAAATTTCTTTTGATATCCTCCATTTTTTAAGCTCTCACTACATGAGAATTTACTGCTTGAAATGTAACACATAGCCTATGCGGTGTTCAGGAGTTCATTGTGTTGTCCCATAAAAACAACCTCCAATACTGACACAGAGACACAGACAGTAGATCCTTTATTTTTATTTATTGTTACAAATGCTTTTCACTACGATATCTGGAAAATATAATGTGAAATTGGCAACAGTAATCAAATCTGACTTTCTATGGGATGGGACTCTGTGACTACCCCTGGAGCCACAGAGTCCCGTTTTAGCCGGAAAATAGCCTTCTAAATATTTGTCTGAACCCTCCCATAGTGTTAGACTAGTGATTTAGCGTGGCTGGGACCCGTAACCCAAGTTCCGGTCCTTCAACATCTGCTCAACAATATTGAAGACTTTCTATGAGTCTTTGGTGGCCAGTGCTTTCCTTTTTGCTGTTGTGTGTGCGGCAGACACCAACATACTCAGTAAAATGAATGATAAGGCCGGGGACGTTTTTGGGGTGGAACTTGACCCTCTCGAGGCAATGTCAAGAGAAGACGATGCTGTACACGCTGCACAGTATCCTGGACAATGTTTCATATCCACTCCATGACGTGCTGGCCCAGCATCAGGGCACTTTAAGCTAGAGAATCATTCCAAAAAGATGCACAACAGAGCGCCACATTCGGACACTTTTTCATCTGCACACTTTTCTTGCCTTGTAATAGTTTAATAATATAAGTCTTATATATTTTTTTATTATAATATATTCTCACATTCTTATATGGTTACATATATTTTTGTATATATTGTTTCCTTATTTCTCATTTATATTTTTCTCACATTCTTGAAACAGTTTCACATTTTAAAGCATTTCCAATTCTGATTCTTGAAGTCAGTGAAGAAGGTGAAGCAAATAAAACATAACTAAAGAAGACATCAAATCCCAGAGCTAAAAGCAGAAAAAAATAGAAAAATAAAAAAAGCACTCTGAGAGCGCTAACCTCCGCCAAGGCCAAACCAGTACCCTGGGTTTAAGAACAATTCTTGCAGATTTCTCAGTTAATGTCTGGGTTACTGCTAGCAGTATACCGACATCTCCAAAAACTCTGTAACCTGTTGGCTCAAGCGCCTTCCAATTCAGTATCAGGTGAAATTTCATGAAAATAAGTCATGTAGTTTTTCCGTAATCTTTTTCAGACACAAACAGACAAACACACAGAGGTGAAACATAACCTCCTTGGCTGACTTAAAAAGTCCTATGCAAAAGCCCCGAACGGAGACACTGAAATGGAAGGTGCAAGAGGCAGCCGGCTACAGAATATTTTAGGGACACTCAGGGAGTTTGTTTGGAGTAATCGGTGGCTGACTATAACTTATATATCAATGGGGAAATCTGCAGGAATTTTTCCCCAAAAAAGCGATTTAATTAACTGATCATAAAACAGTCCTCTTTTGGTAATGTTGTGACTTTTGTGGTCGGTTTGAGCTCTCTAAGTGCTTTCTTTAGTTTTTCATGTTTAAATTTTTTTTTTCTACCGTTTTTGCTGTCATATTTTCTATGCCTGTTTTTATGAGTGGAATGAGGCAAAAAAAAAATACATTTCTTGATTGATGAAGTACACGAACCATCTACAAGCCTTGTGGAGGTGAAACATCCATACTAGACTGAGGCTGGAATTTCTGCTGTCGGCTCTCTATCAAATACTGTTTCATGTTTACGAGCGGGAAGATTTGTAGTTTGCAGTCTTTCTTGGCTGATTATAATAGCTAAATATATTTGTGTCAACAACGCGCAAAAAGATAAGATAAAATAACTTGCTTTGATGTACGCTGAAGGACCTTTTCGCCCCTTTGTAAGGTCACCAATGATATAGGAACTTGGATTATATTTGCTCCCCTTATTAACTGCTTTTGCCTTGTTACCTGTTTCTTTCTGTTTTTCTCTGACCACCAAGATGAACAACTTTGCTCCCTCATTATAATGTATTCTAAAAAAAAAAAGAAATCCCTCTCCTCCCTTCTGCTTCTCTTCCTCATATTCTTATTCTCCCCCTTTGCTTCTCCTCCTCCACCATCTTCGCTTTAGACTTAACCCTCCCCTTCATGGCTCCTGATATAATGAAGACATTTTGTCTGTAGGCTTCAATGTAGTCTTAATAACTGAGAATAATGACATTTTAAAAAACGGAATTAAAGTAGATTTCAAAATGTACACGGTTGATTAAAGTGTTTTTTTTTTTTAAATCCTGATGTTAATTTTGTCCTGTGAATGATTTCTACCACCATCCGACTAAACAAACAAAGATACATCTCGGTTGAAATATGTCTCATAACGTGATTAAATACGAACTTTTACAGAGTTTGTGGATGTATGCCAATACCATGGGTAATAAATGAATTATGGAATTCTACACATCCTGTTTCTAAAAATATGCAGCTGTAACGCTGACCACAGTGTTCCTCGCCTGTTTATCATTTTGTCCCTAATGGTTTCTTTCTTATTCAGTGCCCTTATGATTCTGTATCTCTCATAGACTCCATATTCAGGAGCAGCTGTGATATGGTCTCCAAGTCCACCAATGAGAAACTGAAGCAGGGCATCGCTGTTCGCTTTCATGGCGAGGAGGGGATGGTGAATGTCTTAATGAATATGGCAATGAATCAATACTCAGTAATAAATTATGTCAGTCATAAGCTGGTATGCTCATTTAGTTCTGTGTTCTGGTTTGTTTTCTGTGTTTCAGGGGCAGGGTGTGGTTCGGGAATGGTTTGATATCCTGTCAAATGAGATCATCAACCCAGACTATGCTCTGTTCACTCAGTCAGCTGATGGTTCAAGACATTTTCCTTTCTGTGATAACATTCAAATGACAACCACAGCTTATCATGGAACATGACAGTATTTGTGTGCATGTGATCCACAGGTACTACTTTCCAGCCCAACCGTAATTCTTCAGTGAACCCAGACCATCTTAACTACTTCCGGTTCGCAGGTCATATCCTGGGTCTGGCTCTGTACCACCGGCAGCTGGTCAACATCTACTTCACCCGGTCCTTCTACAAACATTTACTTGGTAAGATAATTCACGAGTATGTGCATAATTAAGTGTAATATATGCACAAATATTTAATTTTAATGTTTTACTGTTTATTATGATTTTTCTCATACATGGCACATACAGGACAATGGGACATTAATTATCTGCATTTGACCCATCGCTAAACAGCTATATGAAACTAGTTTTTATTTATCTAGATTTAATTTTAGAAATTAATTACCTTGTATTTCAATCAAGGTTGTCAAAAGGACATGTTTATGTAGAATAATTGATAATAGAACAAAATAGCATTGGTCACAGTTGCTATGAAAGGGAGTATTGCTTTAGGTTTAGGATAACTGGTCTCTTCGGGACACTTAGTTAGCACTCATTAACGTTCAGAATTGTCCTAAAAGTCTAGCCTCCCTGACTACCGGAGGTCATAACGTGTGTGGTAACTGTTGGATTTAGAGATCTTATCAATTAAAGGACCACAAATACATAATGCTAAACAAACAGGAAACAGTTCTCTGAAGTAATAATACAAAGTCTGTACAATAAGATTAAGATTGAAGTTGTCACATTTCTCATATGTGAAGACCAAGAAATAAATACTAAACAAAATATATTTTAAGATGAAAATCTGTTGTGTCATTTTGTTAAGCAGATTCACAACTCAATATTGATTTACTATAAGCTAGCTAACTATGTTAGCTTTGTTACATTTGTATAGAAGCAGTATTTGTGTTCATAATAATAATAATGATACATTTAATTTCTAACACACTTTACATTTGGATCAAATCTCAAAGTGCTACAAGGTGAAGCAGATAAAGGCATCAATAAAAAATATAATAATAATTATTTAAAAATATGACCAAAAAGCAGCAATGTTAATTAAAAGTTAAAGGTTCTCCTAAAAAGGAAAGATTTAATCAGAATTAGCTTTATTGGCCATGTATATGCACACAAGGAATTTGACTCCGGTTAACTGAGCTCTCACAGTACGAACGTCATATAAATAATTTTAAATTAAATGGTCAATGCAAGAAACAAATATACAAGCTATAAACAAACGGAGATAGTCTCATGTGCAGCCTATACAAATTTAATTATATATCTATTAATATGTATATATAAATATATAAGACAGTGCAAAGATGTCAGAGTCATGACAGTTGGAGGTAGTTATTGTATAATGAGGTGATCCAGGTTATTGTACAACACTGACTGTTTGATTGTTCGTCAGGTTTATGGCCTGTGGGTAGAAACTGTTTTTGTGTCTGGTGGTTTTTGCCAACAGTGTTCTGTAGCGCCTGCCAGAGGGGAGAAGTTGAAACAGGTTGTGTCCGGGGTGTGACGGGTCTGCAGTGATCTTTCCTGCCCGTTAGCTTCTTAAGCTTGCGTAGGAAGTACATCCTCTGCTAGGCCTTTTTGATGATTTTGTCTGTGTTGGATGTCCACTTAAGGTCCTGAGAGATTGTAGTTCCCAGGAACCTGTAGGATTCCACAGCAGACAGAGTGCTGTTCAGTACAGCGAGGGGGGGGGGGGGGCAGTTGATGGGGAGTTCCTCCTGAAGTCCAATCTCATCTCTACAGTTTTGAGCTTGCTCAGCTCCAGGTTGTTGGTTGTTCAACCTCCCGACTGCATGCAGACTCATCGCCGTCCTGGATGAGGCCTATGACCATTGTGTCATCCGCAAACTTCAGGAGTTTGACAGATGGGTCGTCAGAAGTGCAGTCATTTGTGTAGAGTGAGAAGAGAAGGGGTGACAGCACACAGCCCTGTGGGGCCCCGGTGCTGATTATCCTGGTGGAGGATGATATTTTACCCAGCCTCACCTGCTGTCTCCGGTGCAACAGGAAGTCTGTCAGGTTGAGGTCCATCAGGAAGTCTGACAGTTGGAGGCTGGTACAGCGAGCTGCAGGAGTTTGGAGCAAAGTGTTCCTGGTACAATTTTGGTGAACGCTGAACTGAAGTCCACAAACAGGATCCTTGCGTATGTCCCGGGAGAGTCAAGATGTTGCAGGATGAAGTGCAGTCCTGTGTTGACTGCGTCATCCACTGACCTCTTTGCCCGGTAGGCAAACTGCAGTGGGTCCATCTGGAGGTCCGTGATGTCCTTCAAGTGGGACAAGGCCATTCTCTCAAAGGATTTCATGACCACAGACGCCAGGGTGACTGGTCTGTAGTCATTTAATCCTGTGATGGCATTTTTTTGGGGGACTGGGATGATGGTAAAGCGTTTGAGGAATGAGGGGACTTCACACAGCTCCAGTGATCTATTAAAAATCTGTGTGAAGATGGGGGCCAGCTGATCAGCACAGGCTTTCAGGCAGGAGGGGGACACGCCGTCTGGGCCCGGAACCTTTCTGATCTTTTGTCTCTGAAACAGCATCTTCACCTCCATCTCACAGGTTCTAAGCTTGGGGTCAGTGGGGAGGGGTGTGATGGGGCAAGGGGGTGTTGATAGTTCAGAGCAGGTGTCGAACCTGCAATAAAACTTATTCAGCTCCTCAGCCACTTGATAGCTCTCCACAGCAGGGGTGTTAGTTTCCTGTAGTTGGTGACCTCTCGCAGCCCTCTCCACAACGATGCTCGGTCGCTGGCTGAAAACTTGTTTTTCAGCTCATCAGAGTAGAACTTCTTTGCTGCTTTGACCTCCCTGGTCAGTGTGTTTCTGGCCTGCTTGTACAGGACTCTGTCACCACTCCTGTAAGTTTCTTCCTTGGTCTGACGAAGCTGCCTGAGTTTGGCAGTAAACCAGGGTTTATTGGTATTGTATGTTTTAAGTCCTTTTTTTAAATGAATGAAGGAACGGGGTGATATGATCGTGTTTACGAACGCATGGGCCACAAACGCATGGGCCAGCTTTTCTGCATCTTTTTGGAAAGTAGAAAGTTTAGAAAGTTTGGAAATATTTCTGAGATGGTGAAAGGAGATCTTGCAGATGTGGTTGATGTGGGATTCAAAAGTGATTTGAGGGTCAAATCTTACGCAGAGGTTGGTGACGGATGAAGAGAGGGGAACGTCATTACCATAGAAGGTAATGCTGGTTATGGAGGAAGCGTGGGTCTGATGTGGGGTGGCAAATAAATTGCTTTGGTTTTGGCGCTGTTCAACTGGAGAAAGTTGTTTTTCATCCACACCTTTATGGGAGATGAGGATGAGGATGGAGAAGCTGCGGAGGAAAATTTGTCACTTTTTATGTAGATTTGCGTGTCATCAGCCTAGCAATGGAATGAGAGTCCATATCGACTGATGACATTGCCAAGGGGGAGCATGTACAGAATGGGGCCAAGGGCGGATCCCTGGGCGACCCCAAAACTAACGGTGTGTGTCGGGGACCTTGACAAGGGAAATGTAAATGTTATGTAATGTTATGTACATGTCATAGAAGTAAGATATTCAGATTCAGATTGGTATCACAACTGACACAGGAAAGATGTTTTTCCAGCCTGACCTAAATGTTAGACTTTGGCGTCATTAAAGATTTAAAAAGTCCATCTCCTTTTGGATGTAGGCAAAACAATCAAATTGTGAAACACAAACTGTTTCATCAATTTTTCAGCCATTGGTCCAATTTAATTCAAATTTGGTGCTTGAAATAAATTGTATTGGAGGACAGTTACTCGTATATGTCGTATTTTACTCTATAGTAGTTCATATTTTACTCAGTATGTAGAACTTTTTACGGAATACACTGTTTTCGGACATAACATCCTAACCTTTCATAAAATGTACTCCTAATTTGGTGCATAGGAATTTACTCCAGATCAATCTTCTATATAACTTATTGTATTGGCCTCTAATAATTAATATTTTTCCTCTCTAGGGGGAAATTTTTAACCAAAAATACTGTTTTTTTTAACATAATATCCTAACCATTGGTTAAATTAAGATCAAATTATGTACATATGAATCTATAATACTACACATTTTGCTCTTTAGGGGGAACTTCTTTTTTTTTTTGTTAAATAGTTTCTCGTCTGATATTTCCCAAATCCAATTGAGTCTAAATTTAGCTCAAATTAGTTGAACAAGGATTTATCTTTATTTTTTGGATTTATTTTAAAATTTGATTTATCTGAGATAGAGTGGCACCTATCCCAGATCTTTAATAACTTAATTTATGCTTTATAAAAAGTGAAATTGGTCAGTCTCATCCTCTTGTTTGTCTTGGGTTTTGTGCATAAGCAGACGTAGACGATTATAAATTTCACATCTTCAGAGCTTTCCGCAGCTTTTTAATAGGTTCACATCGTTGGTCAATAAGAGTTCCTCATGGTTTTTATTGGATGTGTTTGTAGAGTTCATTATTTCTCTCTGCTGTGGTCTAGATCAGTGGTTTCGAATTATGGTACGAGTACCACTGGTGGTATATGGTGGTATATAATACTATCAAATTACTTTGATGAATGAAATGGAAATATCGTAACCATGAGATAGGTTAAATGAGCCCAGCGCATCTCGATCATTAGAGATACTAATTATCATTAGAGATAATAATGATCGTGCGTGGCCCAAACCTGGTCGGTCTTCCGATTTAACATCCAAACCACCCGGCCCGTTAGGGTCTAATGAGACCAGCTGCACACCTCCTACACGTTTTTGAAATAAATTAGAAGCCGTCGTGAAACAATGGAGAAGTAAAGTTGTAGAAGGAACATATGACATGGAGAAAGAGTTATGGAGTGATAAGTGACAACCACTCCTGTTTCTACTTGTGATACGTGCTCTCCAGCTACTCAGTAGACTTCTTAGTTTATGCTAAGTGGAGACCAGTTCATGGTCTTAAGGGCCCAGACCTTACTTGTCGTAACATATGCTGTGGCTAAGCTAGTGAATTTTGCAGCAGCTGACATTCAAAACTTAAATGCTGGAGATGTATAAATGCGTATATACATCTGAATCAAGATTGCAAATTTTTTTATGATTAATCGCCCAGCCCTATTTACAAACATAGCAACTCATCCTCAACCAACTTAACAGTGAACAAGACTTAAATTGAGTTAATGAGATGTGTTCTTCAAAGGAAGTCCCTCCCCTCATTCTCCAAGAGCTTTTCAACTTCCTGTGGGTGGCTCTAGAAAGCTTTTGCCAGATGGAAACACAGAGTAAATTATATGCCACATAAAACTATAAAAACAGTGATAGCATGTTAACGAAAATGTGTGCACCCAAATATGTAAACTACAACCATATCTTGAATTGAATTGAATTGAAAATGTTTTATTTCTTAAGAAAATATAAAATGCGAGCTAAAACTGTCTGATAACAGGAAATTAATCTAAGTGTTAAACAAGCAAAACTAACACTAGCAGGCAGCTGTTAATGTTGCCGCCACCCTCCAATATGACTTTTCTTGCCCTTGTTCAGCTGCAAGAAACTCTGTCAATAATCCCTGTGTTCCCTACACAAACTAACAGCGTTCATCTGAACTTTTCCCTGTGCAGTATAATTTTGCGCTGCTTTTCTTTTAAGTTGATGCATTTGTTTTCAAGGCATTCCTGTGAACTATCAGGATGTGTCGTCCATCGATCCAGAGTATGCTAAGAATCTGCAGTGGATTCTGGACAACGACATCAGTGATTTGGGTCTCGAGCTCACCTTCTCTGTGGAGACAGACGTGTTTGGAGCGATGGAAGAAGTGCCGCTCAAACCTGGAGGCACCAGCATCCTGGTCACCCAGGACAACAAGGTGGGTCACCACAGACATAGTGAGAGGTGTGACATCAGCTATTGTCAACATAATGCTATATAATACTTTGATCCTACATATTAATTCATAATTCTTATTTATAGTATACACATTTAACAAATTAAACAAGTTTTCTGCGGGAAATAAGATTCTGCGCTACACAGAAAGAATTTACTTGAGATATGCAGAGGTGCCTGACCAGGAAGTCAGGCACCTCAGATCTACGAATAAGAACCTTTTAAATTAATCCTAAGCCTGATAGGAATCAAGTTAACAGCCTTGAATCTGCATTATGAACCAATGGAAGACAATTTAAAGAATAAATGCTAAAACAGGTGAAAAGAGGGTTACAGTAATCCAGGCGAGAGGACACAAAGACATGGATGATCATCTCTAACTCCGGTTCGGATACAATTGACCTCAGTATGGGAATATTTCTGAGGTGATAAAATCTTAAGTGGTCATCAACGTGTAGATTGTGTTTGAAAATGAGTCCAAAGTTTCGTAAGTTTGAGTGAAACGCGGAGGAAAGGATCCCAACACACTGAGAAACAATGGGTGCCAACGTCAGTAAAACAAAATGGATTATTTTTTTCCGTGTCATCACGCCTGAAAGAGGCATACGGCAGAATGTCATCTGCATATGAAACATTATGATATCCCTTTGAATTGCTTATTAATATGACCAAAGGGAAGCAGATATAAGTAAAAAATAGAATATAATGAGCCATTGTTAAATCGTTTTTTACCCTAAGAAGGGCAGTTACTGTAAAATTCTCTATTTTAATTATATATATGTCGCCCTTCAACTGAACTCCTCCTGTCTAACTTTGTTCCTTAACATCTATAGGCCACCTAAATACTGTGCAAACTTTTTGATGATTTTACTACTCTGCTGTCTACAATTTGTGTTGACTTTGACTGGTGTAGTTATTGTTGGTGAATTTAACCTCTATGTTGACGATCCACAGCACCGAGGGAACAAAGAATTGTGTTGAGGTTTTTGATAAGTATGGACTCAATCAGCATGTGACAGAGCCTTGGACTTACACACACACACACACACACACACACACACACACACACACACACACACACACACACACACACACACACACACACACACACACACACACACACACACACACACACACACACACACACACACACACACACACACACACACACACACACACACACACACGCAAACACACACACTTTGGATTAAATAATATCGAAAGGTTTGAACATTTCCAAGGTTGTAGTGATGGATGTCGCTCTCTCTGATGATTCGTGTGTGTTCTTTGACATCACGCTCCCTCTGCAATGAAATGGGAGGTAATCACAAAATGATATATGAGTAAAAACACCGGTGAACGATTTATTTAGGCTTTTTCCTCCAAACACAGCCTCCCTTGGACCTCTATCAATGAGTTTGTAGATAATGTCAATTCTAAAATTAAAAATGAAATTGATACCATTGCACCAACAAGGTTCGGACTGCCTCTGGTAAGAAAACATATCCATGGAGAAAGACAATCTTAGTAATACCTGAAAAAAGAGAGTCTCGGAGGCTGAAAGCCGGTGGATCGAAACAAATCTACAAGTTCACTATGCCATCATGATGAGAAACTTTGCAATTATAGTTCAGAACTGAGAAATGCAAGGCAGTCCTTCTCTGACATCAGCACCAAAAACACCCACAATGCACGTGCCCTGTTTGCAATTGTCATCAGGGCTAGAAAACCCTCCTGCGTCAGTAGCCTCTGAACGTCCATCTTCCACCAGGGCATGCAATGAATTTGCCTCTTTTTTTCACAAGCAGTCAGATCCTTCTTACCAGGTAAAAGATATGTATTGCCCTTATGTCCATCTAAAACTTTGTTCAAATAAAATGACATGTTTTCATCCAATAAACCACACATACCTGGAGGACATAATATACCATCTAAAATCCTCCTGTATACTTGACAGACTGCCAACAGGCTTTTTCAAAAAGTTTCGGATTGCATTGTCTCAGAGCTTTTAAAGATCATTAATGCATCCCTTGTTTCAGGATTATTCCCGGAGGCCCTGAAATCTGCAGCCATCAAACCACTCCTCAAAAGCACAATCTGAAATCATCAAGTAAATAATCACAGACCAATATCAAATCTTCCATTCTTGCTTAAAATAATAATATGTAAAGTGCATTATAAATTAAATGTATTATTATTATTATTATAAAGTTAAAAAAACAGTTTTTTCACGATAAAATAACTTCTTGTTACTACTGACTAATTTGATGTCCTACAGTCAGGTTTTTGAGCACACCAATGCACTGAGACTGCTTTGGATAAAGTTTTAATGACATTAGGTTGAACACAGACAGTGTTAGAATTTCAATTATAAGTTTTACTACATCTCAGCGTTCAACACTGTGGACCATAATATAATAATAGACCGAGCTGGTTTAAATCATACCTATAAGATAGGGACTTCTTTATGTCTATTGATATATGCAAATCTCAGCGGAACACAATCACATGTTAAGTTCCCCAAGGCCCCATCTTGGGGCCTCATTTGTTTAACAACTACATGCTCCAACTGACTCAACAAAATAAATAACTATGCAGACAACACACAAATTTACATAATTCTATCACCACGGGACTTAAGTTAGTACAAGCATTCCCATTTAATGCACTCAATTTTTGAGTGCTTCCCCGACAATCCATGCACCCACGACCCCACCATTTACCCGAGAGGCCGGGACCCCTCCTATATCACTATCACCACCCACGAGGGAGCAAGAATCCCCCCTATTTGCTGCTGCCTTTTATTAAAACATTAAATTTTAAATCATTCTCATTTCTATACGGTACTGTTTGGGGAAAAAACTGAAGTTTGTCTGAGATCGATAAATTTCAGTTTTTGTTCTATTTCTAGCCTTTACATTGTTTTTTATTTTTTGAGCTTCTTTTCATTTTATAATAATTTGTAGCACTTTTAATAATGTCTTAATGTTTTTTTTGCACTTTGTTGCAATGTTCTTGATTGTTTGTGTAAAGCACTTTGAATTGCCCTGTTGCTAAATGTACTATAAAAAATAAAGTTGCCTTGCCTTAGGTTGTATCAGAAATGGCTGAACAACTGCATGTCTAAAATACTTTGGGACACAGACGGATATCAAGGAGTTGTTTATGATGGTGAGAACGGATGGACCAATTCAGTCAAGAGACTTTTAGAAGAAATATATCAACAGTATTAGAGGAGTTTTAATTTTATCCACTGACTCACAGAGATCTTGTAAGGAGATTGGATAGGGTCCAGATTAGAAGACAGAACTGGGGAGGTACAAAGAAGTGGCAGAGGGGACAATACTAGCCCGGATAATCTCGATCTTATCCATAAAAAATGAATAAAAATCATTGCTGTCCTTGTTTGATAGTACAGGTGGGATAGGGGTTCCAAGTGAGACTATTTATTGTACCAACACAATTTTATGATTTTATTTACTGGATCAAATAAGGTCGTCAAGTTAAGAGGACCTCGGGTCTTAAATGTGGGGAGACGGTGACTCAGTTGGTAGAGCAGTCGTCAACTTATCTGAAGGTCAGTGGTTCGTCATAAGATCATCAACAGAAGTTAAAAAATTCCCTGAACTTGGATATAAAAGAGCTATTAAAACCAGGGGAGCGGTAAATTAAAATGCAATAAAATTGAGTTAAACATCCAACTTTTTCGAAATTGTACTTTAAAAGTGGAGAAAGCACCAGTGTTGATGGCCTAACACTGAGAGCATTCCTTAATAACAATAGCAGGACCTGAGGACCTCAGTCTGGGGTTGAGTACTTAGAAAGGAGCAATTTGGTGGACACAACAATTTTGGGTGTGTGTTGTGTAGTCTTCACCTGCAGACTGGATTAATGTCTTGGATTGAGAGCGTGTGACTATTTTTAATAATAATAATAATGATATTACATTTCATTTATAATGCACTTTACATTTGGATCAAATCTCAAAGTGCTCCAAAGTAAAAGCAGATAAAAGCATCAATAAAAAATATATAAAAACCTGACCAAAAAGCATCAATGTTAATTAAAGTTATAGGTTCTGCTAAAAAGGAAAGTTTTAAGTCCTTTTTAAATGTGTCAGTCGTCTGTGGAGCCCTCAGATGGTCAGGGAGGGCATTCCACAGACGAGGGGCAGCCGAACAGAAGGCCCAATCACCCATGGTGCTGAGCTTAGTCCGGGTAAGGAGGAGGCAGTATGAGTAGGTAGAACGGAGGGATCGTGTTGAGGTCAGTGGGGTGAGTAGTTCTTTTAGGTAGGGGCGTGCGTTGCCATGGATGCACTGGTGAGTGAGGAGAGAGATCTTATAATCAATCTTGGTGGAGATGGGAAGCCAATGAAGGGAATGAAGAACGGGGGTGATGTGTTCGTGTTTACGAACTCTCATCAGGATCCTTGCAGCACTGTTTTGAACATATTGTAGTCTTTGAAGACTTTTATAAGGGATCCCGATGAGAGGTGCGTTACAGTAGGACACGAGAACCAGCTTTTCAATATCACTCAAGGTGAGTGAAGAACGGACTTTGGAAATATTTCTGAGATGGTGAAAGGAGATCGTGCAGAACTGTTTGATGTGGGATTCACAAGTGAGTTGAGGGTCATATCTTACGCCGAGGTTGGTGACTGATGAAGAGAGGTGAATGTCGTGACCGGAGAAGGTAATACTGGTTATGGAGGAAGACTGGGTCTGATGTGGGGTGCCAATTAAAATTGCTTCGGTTTTGGGGCTGTTCAACTGTAGAAAGTTGTTTTTCATCCACACTTTTATCTCCTCCAGACAAGCGCGGAGAGTTGACAGGGGAGATGATGCTGACAATGAAGATGGAGAGGCTGCGGAGGAACGTGTCAGTTTTTATGTAGATTTGCGTGTCATCAGCGTAGCAATGGAATGAGAGTCCATATCGACTGATGACATGGCCAAGGGGGAGCATATACAGTATGAAGAGAATGGGGCCAATGACTGCTCCCTGGGAGACCCCACATGTGACGGTGTGTGTCCGGGACCTTGAACTTCCAAGGGAAACGTATTCTGTTCTGTCAGTGAGGTAGGATTGAAACCAGTTTAGGGCGGTGGCAGTGAGTCCAGTGGTGTGATGTAGGTGGTGTAGGAGTATTCCATGGTCAACTGTGTCGAAAGCAGCAAACAAATCAAGGAGAATCAGGTAAGTCACTTTTGACTCTATGCAGAGCTGTTTCTGTGCTGTGGGCGAAGCGGAAACGAGACTGAATGGTTTCAAAGAGGTTGTTGTATTTGAGGTGGTCCTGGAGGTGGGCAGCAACTACTTTTTCCAGTACTTTGGAGAGGAATGGGAGTTTGCAAGTGGGCCTGGAGGTCGAGTCTCATGGATTCTGGGTTGAAGTTTAACAAATTCCTGAAGTAGATTTGATGTTTGGGCTTAGTGAGGGAGGACACAAGCGACAATTCCATGGAGACGGCCTTGTGGTCGAACACACCCAGATTGTACACAAGAAGATTGCTGAGAGGAGCAGAGTCAGTGATGACAAGATCCAGAGTGTGCCCTATAGTGTGGGTGGGGACATCGACAAATTGCCTGAGATTAAAACAGGCAATTTGACATGAATGTTCATATCTCCAAGTACTTACAATATTGGCAGAGGTTGTGTAAAATGTCGACAAAAGGTTGTACATCTTAGAGATGAAGGCTGGGTTTGGTTTGATTGGTCGGTAGATTAGAAGTATGGTCATGGAGAAAGGGGGTTTACAATTAAATGCCAGTAATTCAAAAGAAGAGATCTCTGGCAACGGCAGTGGAGACAAGTCCAAATCACTGTGGTAGATGACGGACAGACCACCACCACGACCAGTGCTGCGGGCTTCCTGTTGGTAACAGTAACCGGCGGGACAGGTCTCATTCAGGACAGAAAAATCATCTGGTTGTTGCCAGGTTTCTGTAAGGCACATAACATCCAGACACTTTTCCAGGATGTGGTCATGTATGAGGCATGATTTGTTTGTGAGAGATTGTATATTAAAGAGTTCGATTTTAATACTAGATGGAGCCGTGACCTCTGCATTGGTCGAAGAAGAGTGAAATCCACTCCACGTTTTCTAACCCGCACAGTGAGTAACTTTTAGAGGAAAGTCCAGTGCCACTAGTGGGAAGAGCGACAGCATTCTAATGACGCATCTGAGATGCGACGGTGTATCGGAGCGGGAGTAAACAAACTTAGAACCGCAACTTCTGTGAATGTAATGGGGCCGGCGAAGGACTACAAGTTGTTTAATAACCGATATGCACAACGGAGTGTTGTAGTTTTTGAATTTCATCATTGGGTGATGTAAAAAGCTATCAAACACAGAAAGTGATCATCAACGGCTACTTGTGAAAGTGCCACGGTGGCAGTGATTAACAAGATGGATAAACAAACTGATATCAACGATGAACAAACAGAAACGGACATAAACGATGAAACAAACAGATACAGAAGTCTCCGGGTGATGGTACACTTGCAGCAACAGGTAGGCGGACCGTCACCAGACTCGGTAGAATTCTTACAAACACAAATACAAATACAGAATAACATATACAAATACGGATATATATCCAAAAGGTTTGCCGGTGAGCAACAATAAAACGTATACTTGTTGTTTTGTAGTATTGCAGGCTGTAGAACTCTGATGGAAAAGCGGCGAACAGACGCGTCCTCTCCCTTCAGCGTCCAGACTGATACTGATTTTACTGTTGGGATCCATCCCATCAATCTTAAAAACAGGTGCACAGTCCCAGAACAAGTTAAAAGTGTCTACCATGTTGTGGGATCTGCAGATGTACTGGAGTAATGAGCTCAAACTTAAAATATCTGCTCATTTGGCCGAGAAAGAGGAGAGGGCCTGTGATAAATACAGTTTTTCCACAGTGCTCTCAGTCAAGACTTGATGTTTCATTTGTTCCGATGTGGAGCATAATACTCCTGATGGACATTGGGAGTTAAGGCAGTATGTCAAAAGTTTGTACAATATTAGAGAGACTGTGCCACAAGAAAAACAATGTGCAGAGGAAAACAAAAAAAACAAGAAGCGGAGGTCTCGGGTTAGGGAGTCACCTATGATCAAGTTGGAGGAAGAAGTTTGCTAAGCAGTTTGCTATGGTGATGGACAGGCTGATCTGATGTGGTCAGACAGGAGTCTCTGCGGACTACTTTGTGGATACTGCTGCCACTTGGAAGGGGACATTATGATCTGGGGTGAGATTAGGGAACAGATGGAGGAAAAGATGGTGGTATGCATTGGAGTAAAGAGGAATGAAATTCAGTTACGGCAAGACAGTATACATGGGTATAGATGAAAACGCGGCAGGTGGAATGATACAAATTCAAGGAGTAGAGGTGGAGAAGGTACAGGAATTAAAGTAATTGGGGTCAACTGTTCAGAGCAAAGGAGGCTATGGAGAAGAGGTGAAGAAGCAAGTGCAGGTAGGTTGAAGGGGATGGAGAACACCATTAGGAGTTATTCATGACAGAAGATTAGAAGCAAGACTGAAGGGAAAGGTTTACAAGATGTTTATGGTTTAGATACAGTTGAACAGATAAAAAGACAAGAGGCACAGCTGGAGGTGGCAGAATTGAAGATGTTAAGATTTTCTTTGAGGCCGATGAGGGTTAGAAACGAAGATATCAAAGGGACAGTCCAAGTTGGACGTTTTGCAGGCAAAGTAAGAGAGAGCAAAGTGTTAATAAACACAGTGGAGTCTCCAGTCAGATTAATTTTGATAGCAATGTGCAAATTAAGGCTTTTGAGTTTTGAGAAGATTAGCATTTTGCAAGTTTACACTGAACCTGAAAGGTAAAGCATATTTAAAACGCCTTTTAAAAACGCCTCCAAAATATAATTTAAATATAAAGAGAAATTGCAAAAAACTGTTAAAGAGTGAGGATTTTCTCCTGAATTTGATGTGTTAAGAGCAGGAAAAGTGGGCAACCATAAGGATAAGATACAAAGATACTTAATCCAATCCACGGAGGGTAATTTCCAGTGTTACAGTAGTCACAAATTACATGAGGGAGGCAAATGAAATACCCACATTTTTTACATCATAAATAGAAAAGAAAAAGAAGCCAGAGTTTAATTCCTACTCATTATAATAAGGTTATGTTAAAAAAATGAGCAAGTTTTTGTCATAAATAGGTTTAGATTGGGTTTCTGTGTAATCATATAAAGGGGATACATTAATACACTAATACAAGTGCTTTTGTTGCCTTGGAACATGGTACAGGTATTTTTTTTTAAATGGGCTGGGACCGAGGGTTGGAGGCCTTATGACTGTGGCAATGATATGTTGTACAGTTTAATGGCAATAGGTAGAAATTATTTAATATAGTCTTTGGAGTTTATAGTCTGTGGGGGACTAAATGTACTTTTCCAGCTGTTCACAGTTGAAACACTTGTTGAGAGGGCTAGTCAACGATGTCCAGAAGCTGGACAGTATCCTCCTCTCCGTGAAACATTCTAGACTAGGCTGACCCCAAGGGCAGACCCTAAAAGAAAAGAAGAAAAGAGAAAGTCTCAATTCTAGCTCCGATAGAAAGGTTTCAGAACACACAGTGATATCTTAAGGCAAAAAACGTGACTTAAGAAGTCATTATTTGGCAGGTGGTTTTAATGTTACAATGTGTGCATGCAGAGATGATTGGACACAGGTTAAAATCAACAATCTCAAGGGAGTGAAAACCGAGCAAAGGAGTGAAGTATCAAGCAAATTCCACTGGCTAAATTCCACAATAAGACTGAAAATAACAGTCAAACCATAAGCTTTGGATTGTTTAAGTATTTTGTTCGTTAAGTTAATTTTAGATTTCCCATATGGCAATAAAAGTCTAAAGTTGACAATATTGACCAGCCAAAGCTCTCCTCTAGTGTTTCTATGTTTGGTCACCACTCACTCTCTCCTCCAGTCCTTGTTAGCGAATGCAGCAGATTGGGTTTCTGTGGAAAGGAAGAAAACCCAATCTGCTGTAACATTCCTGTAGATGGTGCTCTCCTAAAGCAGATGTCATTCAGCAAATGGACCAACTTTGTTTAGTCTGTCTGCAGGATTTTAATCAATGTGTGTCCAATCTCAGGCAGAGTACGTCCAGTTGGTGACAGAGCTGAGGATGACGCGAGCCATCCAGCCCCAAATTAACGCCTTCCTGCAAGGATTCCATACCTTCATCCCAGCATCGCTTGTTCAGCTCTTCGATGAATATGAATTGGTTAGTTGTTCTCCCCTAACCTCTCTGTCCTTCGTTTTATCTACTCCTGCAATCATTCATTATTCCCAAAGCTAGTATCCTCCGCACAGCTCAGATGCAAGATTTGATAAACCCAGTGTGGGTGAAGTGGATTGCTTGGTGTCACCTTAAGGTCCAATACTGGGTCCAACTCCACTGTCTGGAAGGGTGGTAAATATTCATATCTCACCATAAATAACAAAATTCTATTAGTCCCATTGTCTATCGTCTACCCCAAAAACTATTCTTGTCAGAGCGCCATCTAGTGGCAACAGGAAATTGTAAGTTTTATACTTTGATGAATGACTTTTAACACATCTTTAAATCTCTAGAGCTACCAAAAGCCTTTGGTGCTATAATGTAAACCCAATAGAAAACAACCAATTTCAAATTGAATTTACAATTTTCTGATGTTTTATGTTGTTCTTTAACAAAGCTGTTCTAGAGTTTTAACCTGATGACATTTTCTGTCCATAAGGAGTAAAAATTTCTTCCGGGGTGGTGAAAATTGCTGGCTCACCATAAAACACAAAAAGAGTCCTGCCCTCAATGCATCCATAATACAATATTTTATTACAGGGGGAGTACCCCCTGCTGGCAACAGGAACTAATCCTCAAGTCACAAATGTGTGTAAGGTATAAAAGGTCAGACCTTTGTTTATAATCAGGTGTACAAGAGCCCAGTCACATCTGGCTCATGATGTGATGGGTGCCCGGGTTTGGGGACCAGATCAATCAGCCTTAATTTATTTAGATATTTTATTGCCGTATTTGCACAGGGAATACTTATATAACTTATTTCTTACTATTCATAAATTAAATGCATCTGGTTATTGTCTGGTAAAAGGCATGAGATTGAGATAGACAAGACCCACCCTTTTTTTTTTTCATAGCTAACCATTCGAACCATTCAATCAGCTGTCATGCACGGTATTGATTAGGAAGGATTCAGGATAATTTGATATGAGGATATAACACACATATATATATATGTGTCATCCGATATTAGTAAGACACTGTTTTGTCATCTTCTATTTATTTCACTGTGCCATAAACCAAGTAGTCAAAGGCATATATCACAGATTATGAGTTAGGAAGCAAGTGTTAATGATGTGAGCCAGGCTGATAACAATTGGTACATTCACCAATTTTCTGTAACGACTTATCCTGCTCAGGGTTTCAGGGGCCAGGAACCAATCCCAAATGACTTAAGGTTAGAGGTGTGGTACATCATGAACAACTCCCAAGTTCATCACCAGGCTTATATATTGAGATAAACAACAACTTGCATTCCCATTCACACCTACAGACAACAACACCTACACACCTATGTATCACAGGTTTTTTTGGCATGTGTGAGATACCCAGAAGGAACCCAAACATGGGGAGAACTTACAAACTGAGCAGAAAATGACCCACTTGCATTTGCTCCCATAAAGTTCTTGTGGTGAAACAACAGGCTACAACTTGCTATAGGCCACAAGTTGCTTTTGCTTATTTCATTTGAGTACACACTGTTTCCCACAGATTGAGAATTTACTTACGGTGGTGGGTGGCACACCACAGCTTGTGATGGATGGGTTCACTAATAAACTTGTCAAACAAAAGTTTAACACTTCCTCCATTTATTGAAAATGAATAACCATCTTTATCTTAGTTCAAGACAAATACATTTATATTTACAAATTAAAACAAATGACAATTTGTGAATGAATTATCACTCAAAATATCTTATTTCAACATAAATAAACACAAATAAATAACTATTTTCTACATCAAAATACATTTCCATTTGAGAATGAATAAACACTCATTTAAATATCTTAGGCTTATGCTCACTCTATTTCATACTTAAAAATAAATAACTTTATATATAAATAAACTATACGATCTCTAGGTCCAGAAGCAAGGTTGGCAAAATAAAAGAAGCAGTGGAAACATCCGTTCCCTTCAGTACCCCTAAAAACTGTTGAGAAAAATAAAATCTTGTGCGCAAAAAGGTCTGTTCTTTGAAAACCACTAGTGTAGCTGCTCCCTGTTGTCCACTATGAGCAGCAGCTGTAGTTCAGTGGATAGAGCGGCTGTCTCCCAATTGGTAGATCGGAAGGTAGCCTGTTCAAGTCCCTGCAAATCTACATGTCGTAGGGTCCCCGAGCAAGACCCTGAAACCCCAGCAACCCGGATGCTTCAAAGGGGCCGCCTACTGCTCACTAAGGGATGGGTCAAATGCAGAGAAATAATTTAACTATGTTGTACTTTTTATGACAGCATGTGATTAATAAAGGAGAAATTGTTCCTGCTAATGACGATCCCATATCTACGAGCAAAAGCTGTTAGAATTTGAATCTGTAACCTATTATTTCTGCTTATTGAAGAAAAGCGCATACACACAAGCACAAAGCACATACTAATATTTCCATACTAAATACACTGCTGAGCAGTGTATTTTAAGGGCTAATATTTTGAAGGATCACAGCGGAAGTAAGTACTTGATGAAATTAGCGAACAATCAGTCCTCTTCGCAACATTCAGACTGCACCGGGAAGCCTTTTGTCTATCATTTGAAAACTGTTTATCTACCAATGTGAGCGTTAACGCTCAGGGAGAGCAGAATAAAAGGAAAAAATTAAACTGCAGCCTCTGTACCCATTAATCCGCAGGTATGTGTGCATCTCCTCTGGCTATGCAAGACAAGTGTGCATTATTAAGTGACATTTGCGCGTAATGCATAAAAAAAAGACAAAGAATTTCCAATTATATCTACTTGCGCGGGTCTTAAATTTATATGGGCAGACCGGCCATGTAAAGCCTGTTATGGGAGCACTGGTACAATAACTTTGTATAAATGTTAGAAGTGCATGCATTCATCATGCATAAAACAGCAGGATGAAACAAATGTCATATGTCATCAGCATTTACATGTTGTCTAATGTTTGACTGGAACTTATTAATGATGTCCTCTGGTTGCTCTTACGCTGCTATTAGTGGAGATAAATTATATTGTAACGTCTCTGACTGTTGATTTCCGGAAGAGCTTAAAATTAAATTTTTTTGACATGAGCTTCATGGATGATTTAGTCTTTTAGCCAAACACCATTACTCTTATGACACATTTAGGTTTTAAGAGAAATTATAAAGAAGAGTCTCACACTCTCTGTGGATCCACCTCTTCACAAATTCACAGAGCTTGCCATACCTGCTCATCCATCAGATGACTGGCAGCTTTTTATCTTCATAAGACAAGTATTATTATCATATTGTGATTAGAATGACGCTATGAAGGTATGATGAAGTAGAGAGAGGGAGACTAAATCATTAATTCTAATTCCTTGTATAACAATGACACCGACAATGATGGCCCTTTAATGACATCAAAGACATAATGACACTAAAGCTATGATTAAATGTCAGCATATTTATGTTGCTGTTGTTTTATAAAACACTCAGTGCTATGTCTTTTGGCACTTTGTTGTTTCCCAGCTCCATGCATGAAAAAAAGTCTGAAATCTTAGTTGTGTTTTTTTTCAACCCTATTAAACATCAGGCTGGAAGTCTATATATAACAGACAGAGAAACAGAAAATGGAGGGGCAGGTTAGAGTTTGGCACTCTTACCAGGCACTCATACCAGGAGATGGGAAGCCTTAATTGACTATGTTAAACATTTTGTGAAAGATTTTCAAATTTAAAAATCAATATAGTCTGTGAGAGAGTTCCATATGTGTGTGCTTGTGTATCTATGTGTTTGTATTTTAGAGTAGAAAATCCAATACGTATGCATCGCTAATCTGAACAGTATCCCTAACTGCCTGCTGTATGTGACAGGAACTCCTTCTGTCAGGCATGCCAGAGATCGATGTGCAGGATTGGTGCAGGAACACAGAGTACACCAGTGGCTACGATTGTCAAGAACCAGTCATTCAGGTGAGTTTTATAAAGACTTGTTGTTTTGTTTGTCTAGAGATGATGTTTTAAGAGCTTCAGCACAGTCTCTCTTAAAAGCACATTTTTTAGTTGATAATCATTTTTTATTCATTGGTTGAATTTTTTCTTGGACAACCACGGATAATCAAATTATGAGTCATCAGAATTGATGTGATCTCAATTTTAACCACCTATCTTGTATTCATCGTGGGTAAACAGATACCTCAGTGGTACAGAACAGCAGGGGTACTTGGTATTGTGTATCAGTACCAGCATCAGGGTTTTTTCTATCTCTCTCTCTGCAGTAGCAAAAATGTAAGTTGAGTTGTAAACAAATATCCCCAGAGGTGTTGAAGTAGCACAGATGCTCAAACAATATATGTTACTGCTGTGGGAGAATGTGCTTTCAATCTTATGCTTATGCTTTAAAAAACAGTCCATTCAGTGTTTTGACCAGTTACTTCAGGTTGACTGGACAAGTATGACCTCATTAACTCTGCCAAGGAGGGAAGGAGGTTATGTCTTCACCCCTTTTACTCTGTCTGTGTGGTTCTCTGTTAGCAATATAACAGAAAAAGCAATGGATGGATTTGCATGAAATTTTGCATGTATATTTTCGTGACGTTAGGATTTTAAAGCAAGTGTCATCTGAATTATGAAAATATATCACTCCGTCCCTTTCTCTAAAGATCCTGATTTACTCTATCAGTTTACATCATTTGGCATTGATTGATTTAATGTGAATCGGACTTTTACAAAGTAGTTCAATCAAAAAGTAGCTAATTCAAACCCTATCCTTTTCTGCCCCACCTGGAAGGAAATTAAGTGAATTTGTTTTTTCAACAATTTGTTGTTTTTAACAATAAAAACAAAAATTCTTAGGTAGAAAAAGCCTTAAAGAGAAGTACTTTAAAAATTCCAGATGCTTGTTAATTAAAGAGAGCAGTCCTCTGTTCCAGGAACTGTTTCATTCCACCAAATAATAAGCACAATTATGTCCGTGCCACTTTGCAACTAGGTCTTTGTTGACAAATTGAGGCAGCGCCCCCCCTGGGTCATGTGAATCTCTTTGTCCTCCTGTCAGCCACCAGCTAATGTACAGCATCTGCTCTGCTTGCAGTGGCTCTGGGATGTTGTGAAGAGCCTGACCCAGGAGGAACGAGTTCTTCTGCTTCAGTTTGTCACTGGAAGGTTTGTTCAATGGACTTCCTCTGTGATTATTCACATGAAGATGTGTGTGGATGACTGTTGTATTAAAGTATCTCGATCAGTTCCAGGGTTCCTCATGGTGGATTTGCTTACTTGATGGGTGGAAGTGGTTTACAGAAGTTCACAGTTGCTGCAGTGCCATGCACCTCCAACCTACTGCCTACCTCTAGTACCTGGTACGTACTCTATCCATTGATGAAACTCTATTTCAGAAGAATTTATGTCTGATCTATCTGTCTATATTATATTTTTCTTTCAAAGTCTAGTTGTCTGTTCAACAAGGTTTTAGCACCGAAAGAGACCAGATGCATACATTCTAACTAACTGCAATTAGCTGAGAATGATTTAGAAGCATGAATGATTCCTGGAGGTTATGTGCAAGGGTGTTCTGCGGACATATCAGCACAATCAGTAAGATAGTGGTACTGTAGTCATGGCAACACCCCAAAGCATACGCTGCATTGACTCAAATTGGACGCATACTGTCAGTCAATCAAATTTTATTTAAATAGCGCCAATTCACAAGAACTTATGTCTAAAGAGGCTTTCCAACAACGGCAGGTCTAGACCGACCTCTTTATTCATTATCCCACAGAACCAACAAATTCTTTCATGAGCAAGCCCTTGGCGACAGTGGTGAGAAAAAGGCCTTTTAATGGTCAGAAACCTTGAGCAGATCCAAAACTCAGTATAGACGGCCTGTTGCTGTGACCGGTTGGGTTAGAATTGAGGGAGAGAGAGAGACAGTGGTTGTACTGTTAGTCCAGTTCAGTGTGCTACCTTTGAAGTGTGTGGTCGGTTAAAGTGTGGCATCAGAGAAGAATGGACACTCAGTATTTCCTGACATTAATGCCATTATTTTTTTCATGATATCAAAGTTGGTCTCTGCTATTAATGAGAAAAATATTTAAATATAATGTGATCGCTAGAATGTTTTCATTCATATTCATTTGAATATTTGCTATGTTTTATAGAAAAAATAAAAAATAGAGGTATCCCAGTTACTTTCCTGCTGTAGAACCTCCCCTCTATGCTTTGAGACTTTCGGTCTCACTGCTGCTGGGGATTACATGGACAGATTTTCTTCGTTCCAACTGAAGATTCCATGTCAACATCAGTTTCCATGAGTTTTGATGGGATATTATCTCTTGTTTACATGTGCAAATGAATTTAATTGAAACAGATGTGTGACGTATAAAAGCGACTATATATGACATGTTTTATCAAAAGATAGGCATCTATTGTGGGGTCAGTGCAGTTTTTGTTGTTACTGTGAAGTTTTTAATCAAGCAAAGCTTGATAATAATATAGGCCTAACCCTTCTTGAATAAATTAAAGAGAGGAGGTGAGCACATGTATTCCCCAGTGGTTCCTTATAATGGATGACCTTGCTTGTCTGAGTTGCTGTTTTTTCTGGTAAACTTACCAAACCTGCTAACCTTAACTCAGCTATCAGAGTGGTATTAGTCAGGAAAATGTTAACTAATATTCTTTAGTTCATGGTTAACTTATCAGAAATGCTAACATTAGCATCAAGATCATCAAAATGAACATACAAGTAGAAAATGTAGCACAATATCAAAATGAACAGTAAAAGTAGCAGATGTAGCACAATATGATTCATTATGTTAACCAAAATCACACACCATGGTCAGCAACATTTTCCAATGGTAATCCTCCAATCACTTAATAAAAAAGAGGTTGTTGGACCTGAATCCACTTTTTCTTTTGGGAGTATTCCTTGTAACAGGCCTACTCAAATTTATCTAATGCTTTTAATTTGTTCAATGCTTTGGTCGGTCCTGGCCCTGGGGGATTTTTCAGGAAGAAGGTTTAGTGGAAACTTGAGTTTGATAACCCTGAGATGAGGAAAAGTCCTGGTTTTCTGTTCCAGAAAGAGGGGTAACTTAAACTCAGTTCATTTGACGTGGTAATCTAAACTCTCATCCTAACCTGCTTGCTGGCAGGCTTTCTTCAGCAAACTTTTGAGTTTGTTTCTGACTTCTCGTCATTCTGAGGTGATGTGATTGTCTCGTTCTCTCATATGTCATATTATAGATTGTCAAAACATTTCATTGCATGATTCATCTGAATGAAATTCTCCAACCATACATTTCAAAAGTTGCACAACATGGATGCGCTCTCACATCTGAGCAAAGTCTGCATTGTTCTCCGTTTTTTGGGGGGGTTTTTTCTCCATAGGGAGGCTTCTTCAACAACGTAGGCAAATATTTGAAATTAAAGCCACTAAAGAAAAATCTGTTATTATAAATGTTTAAAACCAAAGTGATGTTATCATGAGCATGTCTGCCATCCATCAAGTTTATTCGAATCAGGGATTGAAGTGGCAGCAGACCACATAACGTATTCACGATCAAGATGAAACCCACGCCGGCTCATCGGGGCAGGTGGAGGGATCCCGAAGCGCTCTCAGATGAAATAAAAAATTCCCGTAGTGAGTTATGTGTCTACCCATGATTAATTATGTATTTGTATTTCCTTTCCAGCTACAAGCTCTGTCCCTCTTCGTCTCTACCTGAACTTTAATAATAATAATAATACATTTTACCTGAAAAGCCAACCCGGAATCACTTGCGTCTCACCACCATAGAAGAATTGTGGCCAGGGAACGAGCGCTAGTTTTTTTGAGGTCCATCAATTTCAGTTCACCCGCTGAAATCAGCCACCGACGGCTGCTGGTTCTGGAGCGCTACTGGACCACTCTATTTACATCTAAACGTTTCATAAGTCTTCATGTTTACTTTGGCGGCGAAGCTTGGATCTCTGTTGCTTTTTCTTGTGACTGTGATTTGGCAAATGGAGGATCATACTTATGACTTAGAACAACTTAAAACTTGAAATCCAAACTTCTTTCAAAGTTTGTAGGAACATGGTGGCATCAATAATAAAGTTAGGAACCACTCATTTGGAGAGAAAAAGGAATGTTTATAAACAAACATTAAAAATGTTTAAAAAATTTTTTTACTCTTAACTGAAAACATATTCATGCATATTATATTCCATTTATTCCAAGATCCCCTACATTTTACACACTGGACGTTTAACTAAGGGGTACATGAGAGATACCACCAACCACAAGAGGGCAGTATTATACCATTAGAGAGCAGGCAGGCATCTCTGCATGAACATGCAACAGGTCATTCTTTATTTTTTTGATAAGTCTGGAAAGCCTTCTTTAATTAGATGTAGATGGTCATGACCAGAGTGCTCCTACGGTATGATCTTTTTTCCCCCCACTCTGCAGTATCAACATGCTGAAACTCCCGGAATACCCGAGCAAGGAGGTGCTGAGAGACCGGCTGCTTGTTGCACTGCATTGTGGGAGCTACGGGTACACCATGGCGTAAAACATCATGTGGTCTGCCTACTCATGCAATACTCTGACATCCTCCACAGACCCTCTTTTTAGTCAGATGCTGCTTATTTGGATAACAAAGGGAAACAGTTATAAATTATCTGCTGGAGATTCACAGACTAAAAGGAGACCCAAGTCTGGACCTGGACCAGATTTATTTTTTAATGTCTGTGTAATTTAATGTATTCAATTTGTAATCTATATATTTCTTAAACGTACAGTTATTTAAGAAAAACAGCATTTATTCCATGAATTGTTGATGTTACCTTGCTGAATGTCCAACATTGATTGGGTAAAGTCAGTGGATCAAACAAAAGGAGACAATAAAGCTGTATTATACCCATTTCACGGGTTCACAGGGCAGATTTGTTTAAATTGCAAACATCAAGATCAAACTGTTAGTAAATTTTGTTTTTGCCAAATTTTAATTGAGTTTTTTTTCCTTGTGTTTCCTATCCTAGCCTTTTAAAGAAATAGTTCCCAAACATCCTTGTGTCAAGGACCCCTAAACTGTCAAAAATTATTCTCTCATCAGTAATTAAGAAAAGTTTACACTGAGTAAAATAGTCATACAGTCACTGATTTACATATGGATGGAATTATACAAAAATTAAATCATTCCCCATTTTCTCAGGACCTGACACCCTGGAGCATGATCAAGATTGTCAAATTGAAACCAATGTTGTAGTGAAGTTTTTGAGATTTTATGGATAAACTGCTAACATTATTATTGTGGATAAATGGGCTGCACTTTATTGCTATACTATATTCTGCTTGAGCACTCAAAGAAATTCACAATATCAGCGAGCATTCAGTCATTCACACAAATTCATACAGTGGTAGCCGACACTACCATGCAAGGCGCTACCTTCTCACCAGGAGCCATCAAAAGCAACTATGGGTTCAGAATCTTGCTTAAGGACATTCGACAAGTAGACCTCAGGCTCGGGTATAGAACCACTAACTTTCTGACGAGTTGACAACCTCTGTGCCACTACCTTGCTACTGCCAATGTAATACATGAAAGCACAGCCAATCTTCACAGTTGAATAGATGTAATGTTGCCATTTACACCAATAATTTTGGCTTTGTAAAAAATGAGTTGATGGTTTATTGAAATGCTTCATCAAAAGGTAAGTAAATGTCTCCACCTTTTTGAAATAAGAAAATACAAGCTACACTTTCTGTAATTTTTCAACTCTTCTGCTATAAGTGTACTTCACCTCGTTTTACATGTGCATCTCCCTCCTCCATCCACTCGGTGAGTCTAATCCATTCGATGAAGCTTGTTAGTGCAGCTTTTGCCCATTTTGAAAACTTGCGAAGGTATCCTATGTATCCTTGTGTAATTGCTAATTAGATGTGTTTTTGACCATCGTATGACCTGACCATGAAAAGCTTCCAATAGAATTTGGAATCATGTTGGTATCATTATTAGATAAATAGTTATTCTAGAATATTTCATTAATAGTTCTCATCAGGATCTAGTTCTAAAGTTTGATTTAATCCATGGTAAACGCTGCACCCTTTTACGAAGTTTCATGTTAATTTGTGCCATGAATAGGTGCTTTGTTTGACAGTGTCATACCACATATTAGGCACATAGGCAGAGGGTATTATGAATCCCCGTATAAGAAGAAACGAAACAAGTAATTCAGAGTTTGGTTTCTGGAACTTTTTTTAGAAAGTCTAGTATAATATCCTACATGAATGAAATAGAAAACACTGTGGTCGATTTTTTGCATAGATGTAAAATCTCATTGTAACATGAAATAGTCGTGCAAGATAAATTTTGATACGATATAGGAAATTACTATTGATTTTTATTTTGTTCAATTCTGTGCTGTTGGCAACATTATGACGGCACCACTGACAAAGCAAAACAGAACCCGGGATTATGAGACATACTGCTCTATACTTCTATGGGGATACAATACAACATGACGTTTGTATGTCACCTCCAGAGCAAAAAAACTAAGCTGGTCTGCATTTCAACACATAGTAGGGAATCTGGAATTTCATACATATCAGCTCATGCTGTTGATTCAGTTCAACCATTTTCCCAGCAACTGTACTTCTGGTCGGATTAGGGTATCTGCCAACATTTTTTTTCTGCTTTCTATATTCATGTTTGATGAACAAGAGCGCTAAAGTGATCAATTAGAGGCCACAGAAGTTGGCATTTATGGGCAATATTGAGATTTTATTGTTAAAATTTTTGTTGATGATGATGTGCTATATTAATAAATGTAAGGATTACACTGTTATATCTTAAAAAATATATAAATAATACATTATTATCAAAACAAAAACGGCAAGATTATATATATATATTTTTTTTTTTTTTATGGTTATCTACTGTTAAAAGGAAATGACACTCTTAATTATTCATTATTTAATTGTTTGTTACCATAATATATTAATTTGAGGTTGAAGTTACTTAAATTTAAGTCAGTTACAGATGTTTAAGGACTGTCTCTTATTATTTTAATTATCTTTTTATTATGATGTTTTTATCCCGTGTTTATTTTGTGTTCTACAAATGAACATGCACATACATGTAACCACAATGGTTGGATTGCGGATAGGGCACCAATTGGCTTGAGGCGACCCTGGATACTTAACTCGATTATATTCATTTTATTATTTCAGCTCCATTACATATTAGAAATATTGTACTGTCCATTCTAGTAAATTTGTGGGACAGCTGTAATCAATAGTTATTTTTAAGATTGCAATGGTTCATTCCCCTCCATCATAAATCATGGGTCTACAAATGCATTGATTTTGAACATTTAGGAATAAGGATTAAATGGGTTGTTTTAAGGGACTGAGAAAATAAAATTTCCTAAACAGAATTAATTGTTTAAATACCATATGGGTTCATACAGAAAAACGATTACCTTATAGGTTACATTTTTAACAAAGTAAAGTAGGTATAATTACCCCAGCCTTTACAATCTAAATCTATAGAATTGATCTACACATTAATCCGCTTCAATTCCCACAAGGATCTACTTGACCAAGGGTCTAAACACTTTGTACACAACTGCATCTGGTAGAAGCATCATTACAACGAACAGTATTTCATTTGAACATGAAGCTCGAATCTCTGTTGGGTAGAGAACTTTTTGTTTTTATCTAGATTAATACCTTAATTAGTGTTGCAGCATCTCACATACGTACATAAGTACTTTATATTAAAACATTGGCAGCCAACCCTCTGTCAGCCTGTCCCAATTGACAGAGGGGAAGAGTTGGGGAAAAAGCCGACCATATTTGTAGGGTGCGGTTTTCCGCGATTGGTAGAGAAGGCATCAGATATATACAGTCTGAGCCCTCTATAGGAGGGTTTACATGGGAAACATTTACGAATTAAACCTTTCCGAATTGCGATGTCGGTCGCTTGTTAACATGACCTGTTTAAATGCATTAACTCAACTAATCAGAAACGACAAAATAGGGTTGCCCAATAATATTCTTGTGACAGTTAATACTTGACAAATGTCAAATTCCTTCAACTGTAGAATGTAGCTGTGGTTCAAATTTTATTAATTGCATGTTATGTTTTTTTGTATAGATCAAATATGGACCAACCCATCAACACAGACACACCAAATTAGCAAAGAAGTTAAGTGAACAAAGGTGACTTTTAATTAATATTTACAAGCATGTTGAATAGCAAAACATCTTTATTCCAACTAATAGCTCGTCATGATACATTGCATAAAATATGTCAAAATAAAAAAAAGTAAAAGACGTGGATTATTAATGAAGAAAAAAAACCTTCAAATAAAATCAAAAAGACCTGACTCGGATACAGCACTCAAACAAGCTGACACTGAATAAAGATAAATAGATAGACGGAAATACACAAAAGGACCAACTTTCAATGAAGAAAGACCATGGCAAACACATTAACAATCCAGAGTGGGCAAAATGTTGTTAGACAACTTTAAACCAGAGAGATTGCATTATAACGTTAACAATATAAAGATCCCATCTGTCTCTGTTTTACGTGACAGCTGGGATCACTTTATCTTTAGCTATTCGTCATCTTGTGACGAAATGCTGAAATATCAGCGAAATTTGCTGATGCGTGACTCTAGACTGAATTT
Organism: Lophius americanus; assembly: GCA_037951165.1. Classification (NCBI taxonomy): domain Eukaryota; kingdom Metazoa; phylum Chordata; class Actinopteri; order Lophiiformes; family Lophiidae; genus Lophius; species Lophius americanus. The sequence goes on along the minus strand of JBBDHG010000193.1, from coordinate 1,188,732 downwards.
TGCTAGGGGTCGGGATGGTGGGAAAGTCGAGTTGGGGGTCAGCATGTTGAGCAGAGATGTGGAAGTAGAAGGGATACTAATAGTTACAGAGTAATTTGGATATACTGAGTTTTTTGGAGTTTTTAGTCAATTCAGAGGTTAGAAATAAATCATAAATTGGATCAAATAAGTATTTCTTTTTGGTATATCTTTTATCCTGCTGAAGACTTCAAATGGAAGTCTCCTGTTCTTAAATTTTGAATTTGATGACCTACTTGACTTACTCAGCTATGGTTAGCATTTGGAACTAAAGGGACATACTTCAAGTTGGATCAAATCTTGCATGTTATGTTCAGCAGATATATGGAAAAACTGTACATTAACCTCGTGTTTTAGGTCATTTGTAAACTTGTTTAATTCTGTTGGTGTTCCGTTGGTTTTATTATATAATGTATAAAATATTCCACTACAGGTAATTTTCCTGCATCCAAAACCTTACTTAAGTAAAAGTATTTAAGTATTATTATTGAAATTAACTTAAAGAATCAATTTGAGTAATTTAGGAAATTGAGTAATTTTAATCTATAAAACCATCACTGTCCTGTGAGAACCATGGATCTTTATCGCAAACAGGCTTCATAAGATCCGTTGTTTTCTGTATGTGATTGTTCCCAGCCGATACTACTAAAGAAAGAAGTATATTTTAATTATCTGAAGAAGTAGGAGAATCTTTTCAACCCATAAAAACACTTAATCTTTCAGATTATCTCAAACATTCAAAATTAAAAACATCTGGAGATACATGTTTTTTACTGGACATTAGGGGTATGAGAAATTAAATAATCAGAGAAGCAAGTGGTATCTACAGTTGTCAGACAAATGAAGCACAGAATTTCCTACTGTGATACAGTGTGGTAAATGCTTAAAGTAGCATAAATTGGAAATAATTAAGTAGATTACATATACCTAAAATGTGTACTTAAAAACAGTACTTGACTATCTGCTCATAGTTAATTTGCACCATTGAGAGTGGAGATACGCATTTCTGATATATCTGCACACTCTGGACAAAATTAAAAACCCTAAAAGGCAGATGACTAAAATAAATTCTTTAAAAAGAATAACATAACAAACGTACAATAAAAGCTTATAATGAAATATAACTTGAATCAGTCAGGATGCTAACCTCTGCCCTGGTAGCTCAGTTTTCCCATTTTGTCATGTGAGCTAAAGCAACAGTCCAATTGCAGTTTGGCCTGGAATTTGGAAATGTGCTAAACACACTCTTTCCATAACAACTGGTAAGCTGAGGATGGAATTCAGGAGAATGGAACCTAGAAAGACCACAGGTCCAGATGGTATCCGCTCCAAACTAGTCAGAGATTGTACAGTCCAGCTGTGTAAGATAGTTGTGCATTTGTACAGCCTCAGCCTTGGTCTGGAGAGCGTCCCAGTACTGTGGGAAACTTCCTACTTGTATCTACACCAAAGACTACATACCCCAGGATGCCCAACCACTTCATACATGCGGTCTTAATCTCCCACCTGATGAAGACCATGAAAATAAATTTTCTCAATCACCTTCGACCCCTGGTGACCTCCCAGCAGCATCAACTTAAATTTGCCAGGCAATGGAGTACATTAAACGGTCATATACCTGCTAACTGTTTTTTAACTTCTCCAGTGCTTTCAACACAATCCAGCCAAAACTGGAGGTAGCAGGAGTTGACTGCCACCTGGTCGCTTGGGCTGCATGGACCATCATCTATCTCACTAACAGACCACAGTATGTGAGCAGTGACAGTATATCTGACATGGTGGTCTGTAGCATAGGAGTTCCCCAGGGACAGTACTCTCCCCATTTTCATTTCAAATTACACACATCGGACTTCAAACACGACCCAGGACACGGCCATTTAGAGAAGTTCCCCAATGATTCAGCCATTGGTGGATATATTTCAAAGGGGAACGATCCCTTTGAAATATCACAGGCATGGACTGTGTGCTGAGGTCGGTCACCTTCAGATTAACACAAGGAAGATAATGGAGGTTGTGATTGACCGCAGCAGGAGGACCTCAAACATTACACTGGTGAACATCCAGGGTTGGGATATTGCACAGATTGACTCCTCAACTGGACTGGTTGGATAGCACAGATGTCCTGTGCAAGAAGGGCCAAGTTTTGCCTCCAAGACTGAGGAGTAGCATCAGCAATCGTCAAGGTCATGTTGTGTGCTGGGGTGGAGGAAGCATGGAGAGGGTCAAGGCCAGAAGGTCCAGCTCTGTCCTTGACTGTCCCCTGGACTCTGTGGAGGAGGTGGTTGAGAAGAGGATGTTAACAAAGCTGACATCTATCCTGGACAACACATCTCACCCCCTACATAAGACTGTGGGGGCTTCAAGCAGCTCTTTCAGCAGCAGAATTATGGACACACAGTGTAAGACAGAGCGACACCACAGGTCCTTTGTCCCGACTTGAGTCAGACTCTTCAACAAATCACTGTGGAACTATGTTGTGTCGAAAACTCTGGAATCTACAACCCTTCATTCATTCTGCCAATTCCCTGTGGGGATTAATAACATTTCTATCCCCTTCAAAAGTCAGATATGCATGCACCTGGTGTAGCCCCAAATATTTTCACTTAGGGACTACAATGTGGTTTGTGCGTGGTGCTGGTGACTCATCAACAATACCCTCTAGATTGTATGTTAGCAGATGTATATTAAACTTGAGGAGTCAGAAGAAGGCAGCTGCACACCTATGTCTCTGTAATCTAGAGATCAGACTGGTCAAGCAAAAAGAAAAAAAAAATCATACTGTTGAAACTGTTAATAGCTGTTTTGATGCAGGTGAATTAAATAATATATCAAGGATATCAGGGTCAAGTAAATTTTATTTGTGCCAAATCACCACAAAAGGCTTTTTCAAGACCACTTTACAAAAAGAAAAGGTCTAGATCTTTACTCTACAGCAACCCAGAAATTCTCACATGACCAACCATTTTGCAACAATGGAGATAAAAATTGTCTTTTAACAAGCGGAACCTCATTATGAGCCTGATTTAAGAACAACGCTATTTTGTTGTTGGGTTGGGTGAGTGAGAGAGAGAGACATGTATTGCAAAAGCAAAACAGCAGCTATACAGAAAAGATTGCAATTAGAAGTAGTTATAATATGAATATGTATTGATAATACACTTAATAATAATTATATTGCTATATAATATATTATATTGCACTGCTAGTAACACACACACACACCTCACTTGCACTTTGCACTATGGGACAATACACTACCCAACATGTCCACAACTGCACATGTAATTTAATTTAATTGTACATAATGTTGTTCTGTTATTCTGTATTCTGTAACATGCTCTTGCTGCTGTAACACTGCAATTACCCCATTGTGGGACTAATAAAGGTTTATCTTATCTTATCTTATTATCAGTGGGCATCAACCAGGTCAACAGTGATAGCTCTAGCCATAATCCATTGGAATCTGTAGGATGTGAATGAGCAGAGTCTCTAGGGAAGAGGTGAAGTTAGTGATCCATTTGTAGATAAGAGTTTAAAGAACGTTTCCATTCACACCTAGGGGGCCATTAGAGTCATAAATTCAGAGATTTGTGCACTTTTTTGGGCTGTGGAGAACCTTGAAAACATGCAAACTTGATACAAAAAGGCTTGAGGACACAAGGTGGATTTGAAGACTGTGCGACAACTGCTAATCAGTCAATCAAGTGCAAATCATCTTCACCACTGAATTCCCGATAAGGACATTTGCCCATACAACATTTACCTGTTCTAGATTGTTTTACACTGCACTTATTGTTTCAAGTCATATAATAAATAAATAGAACTACACAGTAGGGTATCTCTGTCTGTGTTTTGGTCCTCTTTACATGTCACGATCTATCCAGTCTTCTTCACTTGGTGCGAGTATTGCTGAAGATCTAATAACCAATGAGTTGGTAATTCTTTGTTGATATTTGGATCAGCCATAATCTGGATGTTCATTGATTACCATAACTAGTCAATATCAAATCAAGTAAATTGTAATACAGAAAGTGCATGTCTTGAATGTTCTCTTTATTATACAGAGAACTGACAACTCCCACAAGAACATGGCGACGGTGGAAAGAAAACCCAGAAAAAACCTCAAGCAAATTCTGACAAAGTGGACGGGCCTTTGCTTTGAACAAAGGCCCGTCCACTCTGCATAATGTGTAATTTTAAATTTGATGAGATATAATTAGAAGCAGTGGTTTGGGTTCAAGGCTAAGCTCAGTAAAAATCAGAAATAAGTTAATAAGGGACAAAGAGAGACACCCTCTTAAATCATGAACTTGTTTTCATTTGTATGGCCAATGAAAACAAGTTTTAGAGTAAACAACATTTCTTACTCAGGGGTCTTGCCCAGTTTAGTTCGGAGAGGCAGCTGGGGAACCGGTGTATGGAGTCTGTTAATGAGGGGTGGTCATCTACTTACTTGTTCTGCTGCAGATGTTGGCTATCTTGGTCATGTTTTTGGATTATTGATGCTCATAAAAAGTTGAGAGTTCAAAAATGGGTTTAGCGGACCCTAATTAATTCTTCTATGGCACTTATTAAATAGGTGGATACACTGGCCCTTGAGGTCTGCTGCTTGATTACCATTGGCCTAATGAACTTGATGACTTTATTAGACAAGAAGGCATAATTGAATTTTGGACATGATCAACCAGTATATTGATATAATTGTCCTAAATTATTAAATTTCTTAATTTAGTCCTCAAATAATTAAGGTTTATAGACTCCTGGCCTGAGTCAGATTGAGCTTAAAGGGATCATTTTAGAAAAACTCATGACAACCTAGGTGAAATTAAGTCCAATGCATTTGTTTTTGAAATGATTGCTGAACTTATGACCAAATATGAGTAAAATAATAAGGGTTTTGATCATACAGTGTGGCTTAGGTGTTTTCTATTGTCATAACATAACATTATATCCTCTAACAGATGAAATTAAATTAACTTTGATTATCTGGTTAATAGGGCAGAGCGATTCTGGCTAAAATGAGAATCGCTAATTTGTTTAATTAGAATTGTGATTGCGATTCTCTCCACGATCTTGCCATTGAGGTTATATTGCACTTCATAATATTCATGAAATATCAAAAATTGCCACGTGTATAACAGATGGATTTACCTGCTTGCACTAAAGGATTAACTCCCGCAGATTTACTAGAGCGGGTCCTGGGTACAAATATATGTCGGAGTCCAACAGAGTCCGGGGACAGAAGTGACCGAGTCCATCCTGAACCCTTCAGACCCTCTATTTTTTTTATATACAGACCAGACCCATGTCTGAAAGTTCATTTAACAAACTTGAAATTACCACGGTCACAGTTACCTTTTTAGTGATGTCGACCGAGGAAATGGTTGTAAAAGAGCCGATTCCTGGCCCTATGCCTTTAAAGTCTTTTTTTTAACACACCAAACACAAACATTTTTCGCACTCATCATCAGTGATAACTAGACCTATGCTGTTGTCCAGTAAAACAAGGATATATTCCTGAAAAGATCCTGATCCCATTTTTGGGACAAGCAATCCCCCTGATTCAACCCCTCAAATTCATGTGAAATAATTTAAGCAGTGATTTTGGTAAAAAAGATTACAAAATTTAGTAAAATTGTAACTGTTGGATTAAAATATGGGTAAAATATGATATAAAAAAGATAAATCTCCTCAGGTGGATTCATATGCACCAAATCTTGACTGAATCACATCAATGATTTAGAAATTATGGCCCAACAAAGAACATAGAAATATACAGCTGACCTTTCCCAAAATCAATTCAGTTCATCCTCAAACTAGAATCAACAACAATTAGAATTAGAATATACAATTAGAAAATGATCCATGAAATAGTTTTTGAGGTATGTCTGTAAAAGTTGTTTTTTTGTCTGTAAAAGTTGTACTAACTAGCTACCGTAGTTAGTAAAATATGAATTATTAAAGTAAAATATAATACTTACAAGATAGAGCTCTTCATGTCAATTCGTATGCCGCAAATTTATACTAATTATGACATTCAGTATCATAAATATTCAACCGACCTTTGCCAAAATCGCTCCAGTTCTTCCTTGTACTAGGGGTATAAAGTTTGGAAATGGTCCATTAAATAGTTTTGATGTATGTCTGGAAAAGAGTGTTTTCCATCAAAAATCTCTGCTTCGTGAGTAAAATGTGAACCTTTAACGTAAAGTATGACAATTACAAGATAGATATCTTTAAAATGGCAAATGGTAAATGGACAGTACCGACCACTCAAACTGCTTTACATTGCGAGTCAGCATTCACCCATTCAACACTAACATTCATACAGTGATTATAGAGCCTGCCATGCTATTGAGTAAAATGGGAACTCTAAGAGGAAAATATAATATAATATAATATATATATATATATATATATATATAGACAGATCGCTTCTCTGATTGACAATTTAGGTCCGAAAACCTTTATTCATACAATAGACCCAAAGACACCTTCCTCGCATGAATATCTACCTAAATATACATTTTTAAAAATGATCCATTAAATAGTTTTTGAGTAATAGAGTTAAAAAGAAAGATCTTCAGCGGCGAAGATTGAAGATTCCATAATATTCCAGACTTTTCGGGGATATAAGTACACTGAAATTATAGTCTCTTGAGGAACCGGCTTGTCCAAATTTGTCACATCCACAACTATATCAAAATCCCTCCAAACCATAGGTTTTTCTGCATGGATTTCGATAGTTTTAATCTTTACCGATGACAAGCTTTGTTTTTAATTTTCTCTGCTATGCTGCGTTCAAGGGCTCAATATGCTGTCACGTCACAGCACTAAGAAAAAAAGATGACATTGTAACAATAAATTATTTTTATTTATGTAAATGTATAAATTGGCAATTTTGAGCTCAAACATAGCTTCTAAGTGTTTGTCAAAACCCGGCCCAAGTCCAAGATACTACTGATGAGTCTGGCCCCAACCCGGTACGCCTTCTGTTTTTTATATGTCCGAAGCCAGCCAGGCCCATGTTGTTTAAATTACACCAGTTAGGCCATTCAGTCGAGTATCTGCATTCTAGGGCGCACATCCTCCATGAGATAGTAATGGCCCCTTTCAGCAGGATCATACAGACTGCCATACAGCAGGTTCAGGTATGGTTTAAGGAAAACTAAGTGTTCCTCAAATCTCAAAGGTGCTGACTGACTCCAGATTCTTAAGATCTTAATACAATCTAGCAACTGTGGGATGTGCTGGAGAAAAAGTCTGATCTATAGAGTCCCTACCTTGTAGTTAACAGACACACCTTTGAGGATCTGCTGCATCTTGGTGCCAGATACCACAACACATCTTCAAAGGTCTCATGGAGTCCGTTTATTAACGGATCAGACCTGTTTTGGCAGTAAAAAGGGGAAACACAAAATACTAATTGTAGTTATAATGTTATGGCTAATCAGTCTAGAGCTTCACAAAATATGAAACTACAGAAGATAAAAAATACTGCTCACATGTTGTGAAACGAATGAATCCCTGTCGGCTGCTGTACATCTGCTCCTCTCTGGCTGTAAAACCCACACAAGTGATCCTGTCCCTTTGCCTGAACTATAAACTGGTGCCTCAGTATCTGCTGGGGGAGGTTACTCCTGATCGCTCCATGTCATCATGACAGAGATAGATTCACCTCTCTAGCTTTCTCCCTCTGGAGTTATTACCTCTGCATTCACACAACCAGATTACATCTGTTCCAGCGTGCATCCTCACACAGGGACACACTCAGCCTGCTGCTCTCCTGTACAACACCCTGTTCCATTTCACAAAACACCTTGTACTGTTTCTTTCTTCTCATTCTCCAGCTTCTGACTTTGTTCGCCTCCCTCCTTTTTCAACTGACTCACGAACACATGCTTGATACTCACCGCAAATGCTTCAAATCTCACTCAGCCTAGAGATTCATTGCACACATATTATCTCAAATACAAAGCAATTGGGATGAAAATGTGGTTGTGTGTGACATTGTCCCAGTGGCAAGACTTTGACATGTTTCATAAAGGTGATGACAGCAGGACGGTCTGAGGAGCACACAGAGAGCATGTTAACAATAATTTCTAGTTTGTTACCTTCTCAAAGCTTCAGACTAGTGTAGGTTGAACTTTGAAGTATAGTGGTATAGCAACCAACAAAATCCCACAGATAAGATATTGGACTGTTCCCTTTAGATATCGGTTTGTTCCGATGAGAAAATAATGAATTGTACCCTTGAGATGATGACAATCTGTCCTTTCGTTTATAGTGGAGTGTTGTCTGGTGATGATGGTGGATTGCTCCTTTGAAATTACGGTGGATTAGGTTCTTGTGAAGATGGTGCAACTGCTGAAGCTGCGGCCATTCTGGTCTCTTGGTACTTCTCAGTGCTTCAGTAGACCTCTGGCCTAACCAAGTACGAAAGGTTTCCTTCTTCAGGTTAACAGCTTCCTTCTGAAGGGTTCTCAAATTGGCAAACAGGCACCAATACCCTTCTGGCAACAGCTTTTAGCAGCCGCCTCCTCCATGGAGGACTTAAACTTGGCCTACTAGGTTTCTCAATCGTTGCCAACATGAATGTTGAAGTCACCCAGGAGAACTATAGAGTTCCTGGAAGGGGCCCTTCCTCGAACAACAGCAATATACTCAAAGAATACGGATACTCTGAGCTGTTATTTTCTGCGTAGGCACAGATAATAGTCAGGGTCTTCTTCTTCTTCGGCCCTCTCGTTCTCTGGGGAAAACTCCAACAAAGAGGCAGTCAGACGGAGTCTTCTGAGTATTCCCACAACCGCCCACCATGGGCAACTCTGGAAAAGGCTAAAATCTAACCCACTTCAAGGATTTTGGTTCCAGAACCAATGCTGTGGGTAGAGTAGAAACAAACTAAATCTAGCTCTATCTCCCATTCAAACTCTGATTCTTTCCCTGCCAGAGAGGTGAACTTCCACGTACCTAAAACCGCGCTATGCAAGGGTTGGCTTGCCCCAATATTCTCTGTTGCCTACTGATACTACATCTTTATACCCAACCCCAACCACCTCCTTGTTGCAATCCTTGCAACAAGGAGTACATACCAACAGCTCAGACGGTAAAGATAACTCATACTCAAGGTCATGTTGTGTCTCATTTTGATGGGATAGATGACTCAGGCCGTCATGATAACCCATAATGAAGGTCATGGTGTGTCTACCCACAATGACCAATTATGGAAGACACTATTGGTCATGGCAGGAAACTTTCAAAATGGAGGATGGCGGGAATGAGGTGACTCTGATTATGTCATCAAAACACATGACGGGGCAAGATCTGATTGGGTGATGGGGGGGCTTAGTCTCACTGATTGGAGCGGATCCCCTCACACTTCCTCATTGAGGCGGGACTTCCGGTGTGTGAGTTACAGGTTTGACGAAAGTCTCTCCAGACGGGAGGACTGACGGACAACCGGAAGTCCGTTAGCAAATATGCTTCGGGACTCATATCTGGGACATGTGCGCTACCTTTGCATCATATGAAGGGAATGACTGGGGTCGGCAACCGAAGACCAGAGAGCACTAGAGGAGAAAGCCCTGCACTTCTCCAAATCCCCCGTGTAAGGCTCAGGAGTGGGCATAAGAGTTTCAGCAGGGACAACGGGAGATTGTGGAGGAGCTAGAGCAGGAGGAGGTGATTCCTGGAAGACAGAGTAAACTGAGACACCTGAGTGGTGAGTGTAAGTGCCATACCTCCTAGCTAACCCATTTGTTGGTGGCTTGCAATCTGAGTTTCCATGAGGGTCTTGAGATTTTTCTCATAGTGTCCGAGCATGGCTCCTTGGCTGGAGAGTGGCCTTTTGTACAAAATGTGAGTTTGCTGGGTCCATGTTTTGGCCAGATCGTACTGTTAAGGTTTTGTCTACGAGGGGTTTTAATTTATTATTTCCAGCTGTTGAGGAAAAAGCAGTGAGGCTTGAAGCTGAGGTTGGTAGTCGGAACCGGACTGAAGAGGCGAGGATGGCAAGTCAAGTACAGGATCCTCTGTATTAGAAAAAAGTCAAATTAGTCATGAAAACAAAAATCTCGGACTCAGACCTCATATAAGCCAAGGGAAGCAATACCACTGTTGGAGACTGATGATCTGGCAAGGACTGGAGGTAGTGACCATGGTTAGATAAAGCTAAGATTGATTGTGGATGGAGAACAGGTGTGCTGTGACCAGCCTATGCCATCAGGTGCTGCTGCTTACACAAAAGATCAGGGGGATTGCAACATAACAAACTAAGCAAAAACAGGAGAAAACTGTGCAAAGGAAATTGCAGTTCCCGCTTAAGCTCCATGCTAAGTGCAAATACAGTAATGTCTAGTCACAGTAATATACAGGATTACTTGCACAAGGCTAACACACGTAAAACCACTAACACAATGCAAACATACTAACAATTACTAATACACACAACACTAAGCAAACACACTAACACATCAGGGTCTGAAAACCTTATGTCCATGTATCGATTTCAGAGTACTCAACAACATAACAGTGAAAAACAAGTACCTTCTACATTTAATCATCCTTGCTTTTGAACCTTAACATGGAGACACCATTTTCAGTAAACTGGACCTCAGAAATGCTTACCTTGTGATCCAGAGCCATGAAGGAGAGTAGTCGAAGATAGCCTTCAACACTCCACTTGGGCACATTGACATGGTCATGTCAGTTGGATTCACAAATGCCCCGGCTGTTTTTCAGTCTTTGGTAAATTATGTTTCTCCGGGATATTTTAAATATATTTGTCTTCTTTTAACTAGGTGACATCCTCATCTTCTCTTTTAGTCTCATGGATCACCAACTCCACGTTCGATAGGTATAACAACGTCTGTTGTAACTCTTTGTGAAGGCCGAGAAGTGTGAGTTTCAGTGAAAGTCTGTGTCTTTTTTCTGTTAAAGAGGAGGGACAGGTGAGGACACGTTCAGAGAAAGTCAGAGCATTGGAAGAGTGGCCCAGACCTCTCACAAGAAAGCAACTTCGGCGCTTTCTAGGTTGTGCCAGCTTCTATCCGCAGTTCGTCAGGGATTTCATTGTCTGGATGCCCATCTCACTAAGCTAACCTCAACATTGATGCCCTTTACTCGGGATTCTGATTCAGAGCAGACATTTAACACCTGAAAGAGCTTTTCAGCTCTGCACCACTCCTCGTACAAGCTCATCCCACTATGACATTTTAGTCATTTGTTTTCAAAGGGTGCTGATAACCCTTGAGGTGTGAGTGTCTTGAAGAGATTAATCCCCAAACCGATAGGTGCTAACAACAAAGACCAGATCATCTGGCTTCTGTGGTGCTGTAGCTCTTCATTGACATTTCACATTTCGCTTGAAATCAACATCATGGTGTTTGATTTTATGGATACACATGTTTTAATGTTTGAGATAAGAATTAAGAACGGGTATAAGTGAAATTCTCTTTATCTGTAAATGCAAAACATAAATACTGAATGAAACTTGGCTGAAGCGTTGTGACTGAAGCCACTTCAGCCACTTCAATTTGTGGAAGTGGCTTGTTGCACTGTGTGTGCCAGAGATAAAGACTCTTCTACCACCATCTCCTTCAGGCCTGCTCCAGCCCCTACCTTTTCCTGGACGTCTGTGGTCCCAAATTGCTATTTACAATGTGACTGGCCTTCCCCACTGAAATGGCAACACAGGTTCTCCAAAGCAGCCCATTTTTTCTGTTGTAAAAAGATCTGGAGAGACACCAGAGCTGCACTGTTTAGAAATTCTGCTGGAAACAAACGCCTCATTGTTCGTCATCGCAACCCAGCCCCTGTCTACACTCCTGGCTAAAGGGTTTGGCTTTCTGCAGGACACATTCCGTTAAAGTCTGATTCGAACAAACTCTCCTTTGGTCCTATATCGGACCTTTCCAAATTGAAAGAAACTTCAATCCTGTGACAGTGAGACTGACCTTGCCTAAATCCATGAGAATACACCCTGCATTCCAGTTCTCTCAGATCAAACATGTCCGTTCCACCTCTACTCGCCAGATCATCAGTTTACACCAGTGGTATTGCAATCATGGCTTGTATGACGTCAGAGTCCGAGTCCAAGATTTGTCTGCTCTAGTCTAGACTATTTTTACCTTTATCTACTCCAGAGGGCCATGTACTTGACCTGCCATCATAGCCTCTTTAGTCCAGTTATGCTCTTGGGTCCAATCCATCTTAGTCAAAACCTTAACATAGTTAGGGACTTAGTTGTTATGTTTTTTTCTTTTTCTATTTCTTAATCCTTAAAGAAAAAAATAGGGTCCTTCCACGCTTTCATGGTCGGGCCTAATTAAATTGTTGGAGGTTGGTTTCCAGCCAGCTTTAGCTGATTAGATCCGTTAACATTTGTTAGACTTTAAGAACACCATATGCCATAGGTGTGGAAAACGAGATGTTTGATAACCACTGGTTTAGGGGATGCTCTGAGGATAGATTGTTGGTTAAATGCTTCCCTGTCTAATTAAGAAAGACTTTGAAAATTGTGAACTTGGGGTGGTTAAGGAAAAAAGAAACCTGCTGAAAATAGAAACAATGTTTACAACTCACCTTGTAACTTTGCTACCTTGGATTGGATTTTAAGAGAACGACACAGTGGTGTGAGTGTTAATGGTTGCTAAGTAAGCATTTTGGGGGCAAAAGTCAGCAGTAAATTGCCAATTGATTTGAATTTGTATGTTGCAGGTCTTGGGGTTGTCCAACAATTGCAGTGGTAAGATCTATGGTTGGAAACAATGAAAGAAACAGTTTCCCAGGAGGAATCAGATACCGTGCATTTGTTGAAACTTCATCCTTAAGTGAATTTCTGAAGAATAAAATAAATTGGGAAAAGTAAAAGAAGAAAATCACATTTTATTTAGAAATAATAATTTAAATTTATAAGTAATGAAACACAGCAATGTATTTAATACTTAAGTTTACCTGCTAATGTCTGAGTCAAAAAAATTAAACAAGAGTCAAACATTAACTGCCTTGATTGCCCTGACTCCATTGCCTTTCCAGGGCCCTTGTTGTTGCAATGATGCAAGTTAACTACAGACCTCAAACACTTGTTGTCTAAAGTAGAATTATATCAATGTTTTTATAAAATATAACTCATATCTTCAACATTGGCGTAAAGAAAGTGGAGTTTTTATCCTCTGAGCATGAATATCTATCCTCTGGCGCTCTACTCACCACTGTGTTGTCAAGGTTGAACTTTGTGCACACCTGATATTTGCAGCAGATGTCACCTATATCCTTTTCAGCCTCCCCTCCCTCCTCCACTCCAACTGCCCCGTTCTCATAGAAGCAGATTGTGCAATTCAGACCTTCTTACCAGGGTTGGGCTGTAGGCCTAAGGTGCTCTGGACACCTCGTTGTTTTCACTTATTAATTCACTCACAGTTGTGCCCGCCAGGCCCCAAAGTCAGGCTCTGTGGTAGGGAGCTTGAGTTACAGCCGTACAAGGTAACAAGAGAAACAGGCACAACACAGACTATCCTACTGAGTATTCATAGTGTGTCATCTTGTCTAAGAACCGGCCACTCTGCTCCCAGTCAAGAGAGTCTCCTGTTCGTGGAAATAATTTAATACATACTCTCTTTCTGCCTTATCCTCATCTGCTCGGGATATCTTTGTATCTATCTATCTATCTATCTATCTATCTATCTATCTATCTATCTATCTATCTATCTGTCTGTCTGTCTATCTGTCTATCAGCCTTTCTGCCGATAGGTTTTCTTTAAACCTTTTTTTAATGTCCAATCAGTATATTATTTATTTATTACCACATGCAAACATACACAAATTTATATTATGTCCATCGCTAAAATAATGACAAACTAGTATGCTGTCATTACATTATACAAATTAAACAGTATTATCATTGCAATGGAACCCATTATGTCATTCATTATGTTTCTGTAACCATTTTTGACTACAGTTGCGTGTGGGCGAGGCTCTATTTTCAATTTTTTTTCTTTTTCCTTGTTTTCAGCGGTGTCCCTTCTACACAGCTATAGTAATGACAGCTCTGAAAATTAAATTTTGGCTCTGAATGATTTACAACTGCTGATTGTCATCAAAATCTAAATATCTCATTCGCAGTGACCGTCGTCGATTTTGTTACTGCTGTTATGCTTTACAGCATTTAATACAATAAATAAGAATACTGAATGAAATTAATATAAAATTGGGTAGATTGGACTTTATCTGATATTTGCATTTTTTATTTATTCCTTTATTTTTATTTATTCATTCATTAATTTATCCATAACCAATTGTCCTCTTCGTGGTTGTGGGGGCTGGGTTAGAGTTAAATTATGAATGATTAATTTACAAAATAAATTAATCAATTTCTATGTGATTCTTTCACTGTAAGGTACGAAATAATCCATACTGCTACAGCCGTAATAGTCCATCAGCCATAAGAGGTATGTCGTGAGTAGCTGATGCAAAATTTATTAAAATGAAATTTACAAATTCCAGAATTCAGTCTAGAAAGGACACTATTGTTTCTGAAACTTTTGAGTGGAATGTCCAACTTGAGAAAACAGCATGTACAGTTTTCTCAAGTTTAAAGCAAGTCCGTTAACCAGTGTGTGGGGAACCGTGTCCTTCTATCTGAGCATAACGTACCGCCTATCTAAGAGGGAGGCAAAGGCTAGAGCAATGGGACTTTCCAGACTCAAATAGCAATTAACAACTACCAAACATGTTTTATGGTGAAGAAAATGTATCAGTTCTCAATTTGTTTCTGCTCCGGATTACCGGACTCCGGAATAAAAAATTCATCTTTTCATACAATCATATAGAAACATTATCAAATAATATTAAAAGTTTAAAAAAACATTCAAAGGATGAATTGCAGTGAATATGAAAGATTGGTTAGTCACACATCAGCAAAAATACAACAAAAATATTCATCGCTGTTTGGAGGATCTGTTGCTCACATAAAGATTTTATAATCTTTTTTTTTCACTGCTGTGATTTTAGAACAGATTTTAACTGTAAAGAATGTTTCTGTAAATCCAACAGATGGAAGAGAAACTCAGGAGGCTCGCCATAAAACATAGACTTAAACCAGGGAGGATGAAATGGACAGAATGAAACTGATGAAGAACTTAAATTCTGTATTTTGCTCTCAAAATAAAGAATTAAATAATGCAATAGCCTTTTAAACTAGAAACCCTGCAGATCATTTATTTTACTAGTCATTCAGTGGACTAATAAAACAACTGAATGGTTAGGTATACAACATGCTAGAGCAAATAGTTCTTGCTATTCATTGCATTTTAACCTAATTCATGAGAATCAAAACATTATTAACTATATCATACCAGGTCTAACTTATAGCAAACTCATTAACTTAGTATTATAACTTTAGTTGTAGCAGGGCATAATGGTTGATCCAAATGTAAAGTGCATTATAAATTAAATGTATTATTATTATTATTAATGATTACTACCTGAAGGTTAAACCTTTTATACCCCCAATAAAACAAAGGGAGCCACTCCCGGTGGCACACTATTTTTATATTGGGCTGAACGATTGTTCAATTGAGTGATTACTCAATTATCATGTTCACAAAACCTGATAATTAATAATTACCATTTGATACATAATGTATCAAATGATACATAATGTATCAAATGTGGTAGTAAGCCGTCTCCACCCGGACGTGTGGAATACCATTTTGATTAATCTACTAATATTTTAAGTGTACATTTACACTAAAAATTATCAGCGAATTTATAGAATGAAATAGCATTTGATTATTGTCAAACAAACTACACGCTAGGAAGAGACACAATGCATTCTGGGGCACATAACTATGTGCAGTAAGGTGGGCCTAGCAAGTATACCTTATAACAAAACGCGGACCTTGATCCTGGTCCAGACCAACTGACCTGTGACCTGTTACAAATATTTGATTTATTAATGACAAAATGTAATAATCTTCAAAGAGCATTGTTTTTTCTCCCAACGAGCATAGGCGCAGCTAAAACAGATAACACCAACTCAAGTATGAGAGCAACACATTTTTCAATGCTTATGTAAGATCAGCACAATGTATACATTTCTTTTTTGGTGAACATCACAGCACTACTTAATGACTTAAACTTAAAGCTACTGGGCTGGAACATATTCCAGAAAGGGATAGTGAGATTTTTCTCCTCACGTTCTCATCATAGACAAAGTGATGAGAAACTCTAATCAAAGATTCAACAGCTTCAACACTGGAAAACAGCACATCCTAGTAATCCAGAATCAATTCCTCATCAGGGAAGTAAGAAGACTTGTAACTGCTGGAGATCACACTACTGCTAGCAGCCTTTTTCACTAGGAGGGAGTCTTGAAGCAACTTTTCTACTTTGTGGCTACCAACTGTGACTGAGACCGCTTCCCTGGAATAACCAAAGCAGCCCTTCACGTTTTGACTATGTTTGGAGCACTTACAACTGTGAGTCAGCGTTCTCTGATAGGAATATTTCAAAAAACAACTAACATTTCAGACTCACCATAAAGCCCCTGCATTCCTTCATCTGTGCAGGAGAATTACACCTACTCCATTCAAGCCAAGTTTTAAGCACTTAGTAGGGTAAGCACATGTCCATTTATCTCACTAGGAAAGGAAGCACAGATGACAGTAATAATTTAGGTAATAGTAATAATAATGTAGGAAAAGGGGGTCCTCAAAGCTCTGTTTTGCATTTTCTTTTTGAATTTTACTTAATTCAGAAGATACATTACTATGTTATTTAACTTGAAATGTAATTTCAAATTATGCCAATTTTATTTAATTTGAAAAGTCTGCCTCAATAGCCTGTTTTATTTTACTTGAAATGAATTCCATTGTGTTGTTCACTGTGTCACAAAAGAAAGGAATGGAAGTAGAGGCTCTTTTCATTTATGTATTGAGAAGAAATCCTCTCTTACTTGCAATGTGGGACAACCATTGTGGTAGCTGTAAAGGTAACTTATTTATGGTACAGGCAACTATTACTTTTCCATCTTAAAAGTATTTTTTGGGGATATTATTATATAAATCCTATTAGCATACTGCAATAAGTATCAAAGTAAAATCACTTATTGTGATGAAATTTTCCCTCCCAGTTTTTTTTATATTAAATATGATGTTTTTCAATTGATATTATTACTTAATTTGGGTTTAAGGGCACAATTACTGCTGTGGAAATAAAAATTTGAGATGATTTAACTGCTCAATTATTTTGTGTAGTGTAATCTATAAGATCATTGCTGTCCTTTGAGAACCAATGTATTAAAACTGTTTGTCATTGTTGAGCTTAAGAAGCAGTAGAATTTTGTTAACCCCTAAAGAATCACTTATTTTTTATTCACTCCCTTTTCGCAAACATTTAAAACGAAAAAATTTGGAGATACATGGTTTTTGGTGGACAGGATGGTTATCAAATTTTGTAATTGAAAAGTAACTAGTAACAAATAGCCTGTGATAAACATGTAGTGGATCAGAAAGTAGGGCAGTGGTATTATAAAGTAGTATAAAATAGAAATAATCACGTAAAATACAATTTTTTCAAATCTGTATCGAACAATAAAACTTAGTGAATGTACTTTTTACTGTCCACCAGTGCTCATTTTCCATTTAATACCTTAAGTCCAATTCAGAAAGGGAAACATTCTTCGTAAAACAATTTTTTTTGTTTCACAATTTAATATTGTTTCATGCTATCATCTGTTGATGGGTAGTTTTCAGAATTAATGGGATCTGTGGGGTCTTGTATTAAGTATGTTTGGCTGGTGCTCCTGTGTACAACTTGATTTATTGTTTCTGCTTTTGTAAATCAATACACTGCTTCAATCAGGTTTTAAAGACTCCGATTTTACACTTTTGAGGACAGCAAATCAGGTATTAGAATCCATCTGGTCTCGATCAGGAATTCAACAGAAATCATTTCTTAAATTTTGCTCGAATTAGACTAATATTGTCTTTTTTTTACTCTTCGGACTCTTCACCCTCGCTCTCACTGACACTTATCCCTGAGACAGTTCTATTATCTCTCTATTTATCTATCTCTAAAACCTCAAGCCACAATGGTGACAGAAGTGTGAATCAAGTTGGCACTTACGTTGGAAGAGATAGAAGAACCCAACATACACCTACAAGCCATTGAGGCTTGCCAAAAGGTGCCTGCCAAAAAAAGTACACACTGGCGACTAAGATGCATCACAGCGAAGAACCAGCCTGCCTGCACAATAGGGCCAGTGACCCCTGGCCAGCGGCTGGTGAATGCCACCATGGGAAACAGCAAGTGCTGCTCCTCCCTCTCAACCAGCGGCACCTAGCATCCTCCAACCAACAACAACAGTGTTTCTTGTGACACCCCCCTGTTGACCCCACGACTACTCCAAGGGATTCCCCTGCAGGGTGCAATGAAGCTACATCGTTATGATTGGTAAGAGCCACTAGAGGCACATCTCATCCAAGTACAACTTGCTGGGCGGCTGAACTACTGGTCTGAAGAAGAGACAGTATGTCAAGTAGCCATCGCCCTGGCAGGGAAAGCCCTGCAGATTATAAACAGACATTCGACCACAGGAGCGACTAAACTAGCAAGGGATTGAAAGGACACTTATAAAAACTTCTTTCCCTTAGACCATTCCCTGAGCCATTTCCATTATTTCTCTCCTGCCACTTATGTAACCAAATCCCACTACCACAGTCATGCTCACTCAAAATCATCTCCGCCAGCTGTTTAGGCTTCAAGAAGGTTTCAAAACTTTGCACGTTTGGTCCGGACTAGCGTACTATTCAGTTTGATATTGACCAAAATGTGTGTCTGAGCATGTAACATCTTCCGGCTCAAACTGCTAGACTTTGGTTGACAAAAAGAATGATGTCTCAGTCTGGAGTGCTGCAGCTCCACATATGACTCTCGAGAATTTGATTGGTTGGTCAGACAAAGTGTAGGGCACTGTTGACTTCATAAGCTCCTCTTTATAACCAATCCTTGACCCTGTACCAGTTTGTGGTGTAATAAGATTTGTTTGATTGATGTTAGATATGAATTAACCATCTTCTTCTTTATCTTTAAGGTATTCTCTTCTGGGGTCGCTACAGCCTACAGTCTGCTGGCTAACTGTACAAGCAACCATATTTGTTAACCGAGACTCAAACCGGTCCAGTTTGGAAATCCATTTTATGTTTTTTATAGGTTTAGATATGAGTAAACCATACTATTTCATATCTTAATCTATGTCAATACTAAAAATAGATAGGATTGTTGAACCTGGAGAAAAGGTTCAACATTCAATAATTAGATCTTGTGTAACATTGTAAAATAGAGAGGAAGAG
Source organism: Lophius americanus (assembly GCA_037951165.1). Lineage (NCBI taxonomy): Eukaryota > Metazoa > Chordata > Actinopteri > Lophiiformes > Lophiidae > Lophius > Lophius americanus. The sequence continues at coordinate 1,169,359 of JBBDHG010000193.1, read as the reverse complement.
CAACGGTCTCTGTTTTTTATGGATGGATCCTCTTTCTTTTCCCCTGACCTAGAAGGACAGGTCAGGTTCATGACCTGGTTACACTTCTCGTGTTTCTTTTCTTCCTCACAGCGCTTTGAAAGGGTCATTCAATCAAAGCATGGATTAACTACTCTATAATGTGTGTGTGAGTAGGTGTGTGAGGATTCTCCCACAAGCCTGGCCTTGCCTATTTTTGCTTCGCAGTCATGAATACACATTAGTTCCATAATGCGTTCAAGGGGTCGGCGGTTCAACACAGTAATCGTGTTTCTGCGTTTCAACTCGCTCCACCTCTGTTTGACATTGGACTTGATGTTTCCCACTCATGGAGCGAGCCAGGTTGCAGTTTTACAGTGCAACGATGGCCTCCACCTCTCATGTGTGCATCTCATGTCTCATGTTGTCTCTGCAGGGCCAGCAGGCCACTGGCATGCCATATTGATCTCACATGGCCGTTTTCCTGTTGCATGTCAAGCAGTCAGATGCTGCATACACCAATGAAGCCAAATTTCCTTTCTGCAAAGTGATTGGCACAATTCCAGCTTGAATTTGATAGCTGCTTGCTTTTTATTTAACTTTCATCATTCTTCTTTCTTTTCATGATGAGCTCATTGTGAATGTCTTTGTTTGACAATATTGAAATACAGTAAGGCAGGGAGAAAGACCCTAGATTTCTCTGCCGTGTACGCCACAAGATTGATAACCCACAGCCTTGTTTCTGAGTAATGGAAATACGTATTAGTGCTCTTTCTTTTCTTATTTTGTTGAGAGAATTGTGCTTAATTGTGGGGAACAAGGGAAGACATGTTGTGTTGTTCAAGACTGCGTTGTCAGACCGAGCGCTATTATCCACCAATTTTCTTAATTGCAAAAAATATCCTTGCGGGCCACCATCCTTAGCCTTGCTGAAAACTCTTGATTGCAACTTTGTAACTCTTACTCGCTGTGATGTGTGGATAGGATGATGTTTGGGCTCTAGAGCAGAATAATGAAGATAATAATAATAATAATACATTTTTTTCATGACGCACTTTATACTTGGATCCAATCTCAAAGTGCTACAAGGTCAAAGCAGACAAAAGCATTAATAAAAAAATATAATAATAATAATATGAACAAAAAGCAGCAATGTTAATTAGAAGTAATAGTTTCTGCTAAAAAGGAAAGTTTAACTCCTTTATTAAATGTCTCAGTCGTCTGTGGAGAACTCAGATGGTCAAGGAGGTCATTCCACAGATGAGGGGCAGCAGAACAGAAGGCCCTTTCACCCATGGTGCCTAGCTTAGTCCGGTGGAGGAGGAGGCAGTTTGAGTGAGTAGAACGGAGGAATCGTGTTGAGGTCAGTCGGGTGAGTAGTTCTTTTAAGTAGGTGGGTGCATTGCCATGGATGCACTTTTGAGTGAGGAGAGAGATCTTATTACCAATCCTGGTGGAGACAGGAAGCCAATGAGCGGAATAAAGAACGAGGATGATGTGTTTGTGTTTACGCACTCTCATCAAGAACCTTGCGGCACTGTTTTGAACATACTGTAGTCTTTGAAGACTTTTTTCAGGGTTCCCGATGAGAAGTGCATTAAATGTAATCCAGTGTGGAGGAGACAAACGCATGCACCAGCCAAAGGAAATGTATTCTGTTCTGTCGGTGAGGTAGGATTGAAACCAGTTTAACGCAGTGTCATTGAGTCCAATGGTGTGAAGTATCGGGTGTAGGAGTATACCATGGTCAACAGTGTCGAAGGCAGCAGACAAAACAGGAGGGAAGGTGTGGCTCTAAGCAAAGCTCTTTCTGTGCTGTGGGCGGAGCGGAAACCAGACTGAAATGTTTCAAAGAGTTTCTTGTATTTTAGGTGGTCCTGGAGGTGGGCAGCAACTACTTTTTCCAATACCTTGGACAAGAATGGGAGTTTTGAAATGGGCCTGTAATTTGCAAAAACTTGGTTCGAGAGTGGGTTTGAAATGCTCGGATTATGGCAGTTTATAGGCCAGATGGAACAAAGCACGCTTGGGTTTCATCGTCCTGATGATATCAACGTCTTGCTGTGAGATTTCTGGGAAGCAATTTAGAGGCTGGGAGATCTCAAACTGTGAGTAGGCCGACTGGATAGGTATAGTGGAAGAACTAGAAAGGAAATACGGATTGGGTAAATTAATACAGTGCTCTTCTGTGATATCTGTAAGTGGGGGAGTTTATGGTTTTAGAAGATGATTTATAGTGGAAAACATTTGCTTAGAATTTCCAGAACTGGTTTTGATGATGTTCAAGTAGAACGGTGACCGTGCCTCTCTAAGGGACTTTGACCAGACCTTTTGGTGTTCCTGAAAGGCTAGCTTATGGACAGTGAGACCTGAAGCCTTGTAATGCCGCTCGAGGACATGCGCAGCTGCCTTCATTTTCTGTTGCTCGCTTGTGAACCAGGGGGCTGAGCGGGAGAAGGTGACGGTTCTAGTTTTTGTAGGGCGTGACGATCCAGGATGCTGTTCAGGGAGTCATTGGCTGATATAAAGTTTGAAGAAAGAAGATGCTGGAGATCGACTGTCATGGTTTCTGGGTTGATGTTTTTCAAATTCCTGAAGCAGATTTGACATTTGGGCTTGGGTAGGGGGGACAGAAGTGACAATGCCATGGAGACGGCCATGTGGTCGGTCACACCAAGGTCGAAGATTAGAAGACACAAGAAGATTGCTGAGAGGAGCAGAGTCTGCGATGACAAGATCCAGAGTGTTCCCAATGGTGTGGGTAGGGACATCCACAAATTGCCTGAGATTAAAACAATCCAATAGTTGGAGAAATTCAGCTGCAAAATGACAGGAAGCGGGCTTTACATGGATGTTCATATTGCCAAGTAATAAAATATTGACCTAGGTTGCGCAAAATGTCGAGAAAAGGTATTACATCTCAGAGAAGAAAGCTGGGTTTGGTTTGGGTGGTCAGTAGATTAGAAGTATTGTCATCGAGAAAGGGGGCTTACAGTTAAATGCCAGCTATTCAAAAAAAAGATCTCAGGCAATGGCAGTGGAGACAAGTTCAAATCTCTGCGGTAGTTGACAGACAGATCACCACCACGACCCATGCTGCAGCCTTTCTTGAGGAAACACTAGCCAGGGGGACAGGTCTCGATTAGGACAGAAAAAACAGGTTTGCACATCATGTCTAAACACTTGTCCAGAATGTGGTCATGTATTAAGCATGATTTACTTGTGAGAAATTGTGTATTAAAGAGTTACATTTACATATTAGATTGAGCAGTGAGTCTCTGTATCGGCCGAAGAAGACTGATATCCACTCCACGTTTTCTAACCCGCTCAGTGAATAGCGTTGTTGAGGAAACTCCAGGGCTACTAGTGAGAAGAACAACAGCGTTCTGATGACGCATCTGAGACGCGACGACGAGTCAACAGACCAAAAGGACGGAATGGATTGATCGGAGAGGGAGTAAACTTCTGTGAAAGTAACGGGGCCGGCGAAGGAGTCCAAGTGGTTTAATAACTGATAAGCACAACAGAGTGTTGTAGTTGTTGTTTTCATGGACAGGGATCCGGTTGTATTTTCATGGACATGATGCCCAGAAAAAAGCCATCAAATACAGAACGTGATCAACATCGGCTTTGGGGGAATATGTCACGGTGGCAGGTACACGATGGTACGTACACGATGAAACATCTTCTTCCCTTATAGACGGGACAAAAACAACAATAATAACAATAATAAGATAACAGAAACATTAAGACAAGTGCTTGACGTGGGTCGATTTGCTCCGGTAGCAGTACGTCCATTTCTTGGTTTATCCTCTGTTGTACAGGGACTTCTCAGAAGGACTTCCTATCCGCTCCATATCAGAGTCTTCACGTCTAATGACAAATAAAAACAGGGTAGTAGTGATGACCTGGCTCCAAAAGGGCACAAAGAGTTGACACACAAACCGTAAAGGCGTTGGATGGTGACACAGCTCTCCGAATGTCAATTACTACCTGATCATACATTTTGTGACTACTACCAAGTTAGAAATGTATGTTGGGAGCAGCAAGCTAATGTTATTACAATAATGCTTTTTCAGAGTAAGATTTAAACAGTCCTTGTGAGGGGTGGCATGGGTCCTTCACGATGGAAAAGGCGCTTTAGAACAAGGCTACTTTCACACTGTAGGCAAAAGTTGCCCAAATCTGATTTTTTTGCCCATATGTTACCCATATCTGATTTTTTTTTATGACAGTCTGAATGGCACAAATCCAACTTTTTTCAAATCAGACCCAGGCCCCTTTCATATGTGGTCCCAGTAGAGCATGGCTGGCTTGTGGTACTCCTGAAGCTGCTGTAATATTTTATGGACAGAATTTCTAGGCGCAGCCAAGTGGCGGAGGGGATCCAATTGCCTTAGGATCCCGTCTCTGATTTTTGCGGATGATGTGGTCCTATTGGCTCATTTGAACACTGACCTCCAGTTCACACTGGGATGGTTTGCAGCCGAGTGAGAAGCGGCCGGGATGAGAATAAGTAACTCCAATTCTGAGGCCCTGGTTCTCAGCCGGAAAAAAGGTAGAGTGCTCACTCCGGGTCGTGGAGGATTTTAGCCCGAAAGGAAGAGTTCAAGTATCTCGGGGTCATGTTCACGAGTGAGGGGAAAAGGGAGCGGGAGATAGAAAAATGGATCGGTGCAGCGTTGGCAGTGATGCGGACGCTGTATCGATCTGTTGTGGTGAAGATAGAGCTGAGCCAAAAGGCAAAGCTCTCGATTTACCGGTCCATCTACGTTCCGACCCTCACCTACGGTCATGAACTTCATAAGCAGATACAAGCGGCTTAAATGAGTTTTCTCTACAGGGTGGCTAGGCTCAGTCTTAGAGATAGGGTGAGGAGCTCAGATAGCCGGGAGAGGCTCAAATTAGAGCCGTTGCTTCTCGGCATCGAGATGAGTCAGTTGAGATGGTTCGGGCCTCTAGTTAGGATGCCCCCCCTGATGCGCACCTTCATACCTGACAGGTATGAAGGTGCTTGTTGTGTTATCTGGACAATGAGAAGAAAATAAGGAGACTTGGTGGTGGAATGAGGAGGTTCAGGAGAGTATAAGTAGGAAAAGGCGAAGAATAAGTGGGATAGCAAGAGAGATGAAGTATGTATGAAGGAGTATAAAAAGATGCAACGTAATGCCAAGAGGCATTACAAGGCTAGGCAAGAGGCCCATGATGAGTTCTATGAGAGATTGGACACTAAAGAAGGAGGTAAGGACTTGTACCGATTAGGGAGGCAGGGAGACAGAGATTGGAAAGATGTGAAGCAGGTTAGTGCGATTAAGGATTCGGATGGAAATGTGTTTACTAGTGAGGAGAGTGTGAGGGCAAGATGATAAGAGAACTCATAACAATAAGTGATGAATTATGAATATGAGAGAAGTGTGGAAGGTGTTAGACTTGTACATCACAAATTGCCAAGTATCAGTAACGTTGAAGTGAGAGTAGCTTTGAAGATAATCAAGAATGGAAATATGGTTGGTCCTGATGACATATTAGTGGAGGTATTGAGGTGTCTAGGAGAGAAGTGAGTGAAGTATTTAACTAGATTGTTCAACACTATTTTGGTAAGTGAGATGCCTGAGTAATGGAGGACAATTGTACAGGGCCCAACTTTCAAGAACAGGGGTGACATGCAGAGGTTAAGCAACTACAAGGGTATAAAGCCTTTGAAGCCTTTGAGAGTCGCGCAGTATGTGCATGAGAGCATCACGGCAGCAAGTTGTGCAATAGGATTGAAAGATGGGTTAAAGGTGGAGATCGGACTGCACCAAGGATCGGTTCTGAACCACATCGGGTTTGCTGTGGGGATGGACAGACTGACAAATGAGGTCAGACTGGAGACTCTGTGGACTATGTGACAGTGATCTGTAGTGAGAGCATAAAGCAGGTGAGAGAAAATCTTTTAAGAGGTGAAGGTATACTACATATTCACTGGAGAGAAGAGGAATGAAGGTCAGTCACATCAAGACATAATACATGTATGTAAATTAGAGGGAATTAGGTGGTGAAGATGCAAGAAGTAGAGGTGCGGAAGGTGCAGGAGTTTAAGTACTTTGGGTCAACTGTTCAGAACAACAAGACAGTGGAAAAGAGATGAAGAAGCGAATGCAGGCAGGCTGGAGTGGGTGGAGAAGAGTGTCAGGAGTTACCTGTGACTGACGAGTGAAGGGAAAGGTTTACAAGGTCCAGGAGACCAGCTCTCCTGTATGGTTTAGAAACAGCAGCTCTGACCCAAAGACAGAAGGCAGAGACCTAAGAGGAGATTTCTGGATGTGGTGAGAGAGGATATGCAGTTGTTTGGTGTGAAAGATGAAGATGCAGAGTACAGGGCAAGATGGAAACAGTTGATCATCTGTGGTGACCCCCAAAAGAAAAAAAAGATATTGCAGCTATGCAGGGAAGCGCTATGCAGAACAGTGCCTGGTGGTTAAGGACTCCAGCTATAGAAGACTGATCCGAAATAGTCCACTGTTTAAGAAGCAAAGCTTCCAAAATTGGTAAAGTATTGCATGAGTTAAAACCGTATGTTAGGGTATATAATGCTAGACATGGTGCCACCTGATTGTATTGGCAAGAATAGTACAGGACACAAATTTATGTTTTATGCCATGAGAAAAGCTAGTAACTAAAATACCAGCTGTGCTGGTCTATGGGTGAGATTCAGAGTATGTGTGATGAAACATCAGAAGAAATAATAGCATTGTGTGGCTTTCTTTGTTGGGTTAGTATCATTCATACTCTGGTTTCAGACATACTTGAAAAAAATCAATTTTGTTTAATATCAAGAGGATTACTTATTCTTTTTCCGTGTCTCAAAGCATGTGCCTTCTCCGTGGCTCTAACAGTTTTTTCAGATCGGAGCATTGATGTGGAGCTGTTGAAGGCTTTCTAATGGTTTCGTTGGTCAGACATACAGTCCAGGGAGGTGAACGCCAGTAAGACGGAGCTGTATGCTACTGATGCGGAGAGCTTTTAATATACATTAAGGCAGTGTAATGCCCCATTTTAGGATTGATTTGATTTCACTGCTCTTGTCCAGACCACAATCACCCGCCCACCCAGCAAGGGTCCTGAAATTAATCCCTTCCGAGACTCAAAAGATTCTTAAAATCTGAAATGGCTTTCTGCTGGACATCGCGTTGACTCTGAGATATGTTACAGCCGGCTGAGGATATGTTCCTCAGCCGGCATGTTTTTTTAATATTGAATAGTTAAATGTGAATCACTAAACACTGGATCAAGTTAATACACAATTAATTTAGTGTAAACTGAATATAATAAATTTATTTGCTAATGCAAATAAGCAAAGTAAATAAATATTGTATGCCTGAGAAACCTAAAATTAAACAAGAAATATAAAATTATTATTCACTTCTTATGTGTTAAAAAATAATTATTTGTGATATGTAGAAAATAAACATGAAAAATAAAAAAGAATTTTGTTAATGGTACATGAGTAATGCAAACACAAGGAAAATTAACTAATGTATTGTATGATACAGTGGATTCCGAAAGTAGTCAGACCCCTTCACTTTTTCAGACTGTAATATCTCGCTGCCTTATGCTACAATATTTAAATTCATTTTCTCTTATCAATCCACACCTGCCATAATAACATAGAATATCATAAACAAAATCAACGTATTAAAAATCTGAAATATGTCATTGACTTAAGCATTCAGACACTTGAAATTCAGCTCAGGTGTCCATTTTGCTGGATCATCCTTGGCATATTTCTACGCTTTGATTGGAGTCCACCTATGGTAAATTTGATTGGACATGATTGACTTTGAGGGCGGCACGGTGGCGGTGGTTAGCGCTGCTGCCTCACAGCAGGTAAGGTACCGGGTTCGAATCCATGTCTGCCGGCCTTTCTGTGCAGAGTTTGCATGTTCTCCCTGTGTCTGCATAGGTTTTCCACACAGACACAGTGAGTCCAAATACAGTCCAAAAACATGTGATATTGGTGACACTAAAACTGCCCGTAGGAGTGAGTGTGAGTGGTTGTATGTCTCTATGTGTTGGCACTGTGGTGAACCGGCGACTTGTCCAGGGTATACCCCACCTCTCGCCCAATGTCAGCTGGGATAGGCTCCAGCCACCCCGTGACCCTGAACAGGATAAGCGGTAGCTAATGAATGAATGAATGATTGCCTTGGAAAGTCATACATCTATCCCATTTGGAGTTTGCAGTAAAGCACTTCAAATATTCACTTACTGTGAAAAACATCTCTGGAGGGACCTTGAACTAGCAGTCCACTGATGGTTCCCATCCAACATAGAGCAGAGCTTGAAGAGAAGAATGGTTATAAAATACCCAAATCCAAGTGTGCAAAGCTTGTTGCTTTATACCCTACAAGACTCAAATCACCTCCAATGCACTGGGGTAAAGTTTCTGGATACTTACCGCACTGTAAAACCCGATAAGTTAATATAACTTAAAATAATTTGTTGAAACTGATTACATTTTTTTTTTAATTTAATGTAACTCGAATTGTAAGTAAGTAAGTTAATAACGAATGGTTCTTTTGTTAGCTTTAACTTATACATTTTAGTGACATTAACTTAATATTTTAAGTTAAAAGAAAGATTTCTACTGAAGTAATTGTAACTTAATTTTGTAAGTTAACAAAGAATCTTCCCTTAAATAGTTTTTACTTGTGAATTCACATGTCATTAAACTTGATATTTTAAGTTAATGAGCCGCTTCTTTTTAGGTTTCTTTAACTTTTTATTTTTGATTCTAACTACAAATTGAAATACAGATAATATCTTAATTACCTTTAACATGATAGTATGTAATTTTCTCACTAACAGATTTGAACTGAACTTCAATGTACAGACTCCCCTATGGTTTAAAACCTGTAAAGAGATGACTTAAAAAGCGATTAGTAATTTAAACTAAATTAACAAAGATGATTTAATGTTACTCATTTATTCAGTAACAACATGTTACCCAAACATCTCCAAAGAAAGGAGAGAGCATTAATGAAGAAGAAGACAAATCCTTTATTAGTCATACACAGTACAACATAGTGAAATTATTTCTCTGCATTTGACGCATCCCTGAAGGAGCAGTGGGCAGCCCCTGTGAAGCTAGGGTTTCAGGGTCCTTGAGCTCTCGCTCAACAAGTAGACCCTAGTGGGATTCGACCCGGCTACTGTCCGATCTTCCGATTGGGAGACCCTAGTGGGATTCGAACCGGCTACTGTCCGATCTTCCGATTGGGAGACGGCCGCTCTACCCACTGAGCCACAGCCGCCCCATGAGACGGTGTTAATTTGTGGGATTGGTTTCCTTAACATTATTCAGTGAAACTGTATAGGTCTCCATTTCCAAACAATTTTAGTCCCTGATCAGAATAAATTTCTTCTGAGTTAACAACAAATGTCAATCAATTGTGTATGCTGGGAGACTTACCCTGTCATTCAGTCCTGTATTTTACTGTTGAGATATTCAAGAGTGAAATATTTCAGATGAATCATTTCACGGATGCACAAGGCCAACTCAACAGGCACAATTCCCTCGAACAAATCGTGCAGTATATCAGGTGAGAAACCAGTCATGGGATGAAAATGCTGCAGTGCCTTGTTTCGGCATTGCAGGCATTAAAGGTGAGTGTGCTATAAGCACACTCACCTTTAATGCCGAAATTACATACATTTTCTCCTTGCACAACATTTTGCATGTGAACATCATGGTAGTCCTTTGTTCTCATGCCAAATTCTCCTTCAGACACATCACTAACCTGTATCTGGTCTGCAAATGCAGCAACAGAATCTGCGGACATAATGACCTCTGAAAGACTGTACAAAGGCTGCAATACCATGATCTGCCAAATTATCAGGCGCAACACACAGCCATTTCCCTTGACGTACTGACCAAGAGTTTTAATGAAAATGACATCCCGTTCAAGAGTCCGCAAGAGTCTTTCAGTAAAGATGATTGACAATGTCGTAACCACACTTCCGGAATCTACGGTAAACTGCACTGACATTACAAGAGGGTAGTGACTCCTTTCAAATGTTTTCCTCCGGTTAGCAGTTGACAGTTCCGCACCTTCCACAGTAGCACTGACAAAAACATTACTTTTCATTATAGCTTCCACCAATTCATTAGAATGGTATGACTGATAGACTGGTTATGCTCTTGCAGAACCACTTTAATTGAGTCCCTGACAAAATGGACAGTGAGAATATCTGCAGCAAACCATCAACTATGTCTTGTATGGTCATCTCTGACACATGAAGAACACTATGCATTTTTAAGAACAGAGAAGACAAGTTGTTTCTCAACTGTGAACGTAATTAATTAGTCTCATACTCAGGAGGAATAACGTCAGGAAGTCTCACTAAGAATTCTGAGAGGGGCCAGCCTCTCAGAATTCACATTCAACCTGACTTTGTATAGGAGGACTGTCAGTTTCTGTCAAGATCATTTTGCTCTTAAAATCTGAGAAACAGCTGTCCGAATGATTCCTGCTTTTGTGGGCATTGAAAGAGGAGTACACTTTTCAATTCATTATTTCAAGTTGTTTTAAATGTGTACTCAAGTGACTGAGAAGAGTTTTATCGTTGAACAACTGTTTAAATCTACGCATGGGACAGATGAAACAAACACGTTCCATTGAATTTCCAAAATGCACAACTGAATGCAAGCGTGTTAAATGAGTTTTCAAAGTGTTGAGTGACTCATTGTAGTTAAGCTAGATTTGTCTAATTCTTGATTACAGCTTTGCATGAAAACATTATATAGAATACATGGTATTTATATATATATATATATATATATATATATATATATATATATATATATATATATATATATATATATATATATATATATATATATATATATATATATATATATATATATATATATATATATATATATATATATATATATATATATATATATATATATATATATATATATATATATATATATATATATATATATATATAGAGAGAGAGAGAGAGAGAGAGAGAGACAGAGAGAGATTATTAGCATGAAGAAATCACAGAACGCTCTGTAGCGATAAACTGACTTAAAAAAGCAAGAAAACACAACAACAAATGTGTAGCATCAGTCTGATCCTATCAGTCATCATGCCATGTACTATTCCCTTTTTTAACATCTCACCTTTTCTCTACATACAAGCTATAATGTTTGCCCTGAACTACAGAGGGAATTAGACAAAGCGTCATTCCAGACAAATTTGTGTTCAAACCTTCCCCCTTTATTTCTTTCTTTGTTCCCCAAATGCCATGTGGTTGACTCGGGATGGCCATTTAGTGTTGGCTTTTCTATAAAACGGTTCTATATCGTGCTGTAAATCCCTATCAAATGGAAACCCATTTGAGGCTTCCTTCCCTAACCAAAACACCTCTTTATAAGTATCAATCTTATCTGTCTTCAAGGAATGCTTTGCTCAAAATTGATTTTTAATATTAATTATATTATTTAATATTATTTAATATTTAATATTTTTTTTAATTTTTTTTAAGGACATTTCATTGGATTTTTAGAAATGATCGCATAAAAGGACATTGGCATGAGAAACTTGCTTCTTGAAGCTGTAACACCACCCAACCTTGGGCTCCTTTTTGTAAATCAAGAAATTTCACTGACGGTAATGGCATTGCGTTTACACAAAATGTTTAACAATAAAAATAATGAATAAGAAACAATAATGAGTAAGAAAAACATTTTTTTTTATAAAAGTAAACAAATTTAAAATATCCATATAATAACTGTAATTGCAACAGAGGAACATTTAATACAAATACATTTTTGGGTCATTAAAATGGGGGATCTCTGTCCTACCAGTGTGAAGAATTATACAAAACAGGTAGTGAATCCAGGGATAGGGACTCACAAAATTTGATCTTTTCCACCCCAGACTGGACATTGTATCTCACAGACACGCAGCTGATGAAGAAGGCAGTGATTCATTCCACAACAAAAGTATTGTTCGGTATTCAGCCAGGCTTACAATGTGCATTTCAGCCTGATTCGCTGAAATTGGCCCGACAGCCTCAGGACTGTCGGGCCATCTGACGGTATACATCCTTTGTCTTTGTTGCGCAGTGTACAAGTGCCGATATGCAGGTTCAGAAATTTTGTCAGGGTCTCGACTCGATTGGCTGACGTCAGCGCCTTCTTTACTCACTGCGCATGTGAGAAGTAGCAGTCTGTCTGATTTGCCATATTGACACGCCTAGTTGCCATTATAAAAATAATAAGTAGGAAGTAGTCATAAAGTAGAAAGTGCAGTTTGTTGCTAATAAAAAAGGACAAATAAGAGCGGTGCTTGCTTCAAAGTTAACAAGTCTCTCTGCAAAATAGACCAGCCAAAATTTCCATGGCGTACTAGACACCTACGAATCCAGATACGTTTAAAAAAAAAAAAAGTTTCGGCACACAGGATAGCAAAAAATAATCAAGATAGTTGCTATTTTGTTAGCATGCGGCTAACAAACAAACTTTTTTAATACCTTGGGGCTCGCAAACAAAGCTTTATTTACAATTGAAAGTAGCGACAACAGGCTGCAGAGTCCGGACTGGTCGTATAGTGTGAGCACTCATGTCGTGCGGGAGGATCTGCTCGTACAGTGTGAGCACAACAATCATTAGCTTCCGCAAACGTTTGATTCGTACAGTGTGAGTTGAAATTAAACAAGCTATATCTGGCCTGTGCGACTACCTGCATAAGGTGACTGCAGTTCACACAAAGAACAAACTGGAATGGTGCAGCTAGCCTAGTTGACACTAAGACGTCCCAGAGGAAGAGATGGAAGAGGGGAGGTGTACAATGCAGACTGAAGAAATTTGGCACCGCTACCATCTATCCTTTTCTTCAATGTGCAGTCCATTCACAACAAAATGTATGAACTGCAGGCTCACGCTAGGTATAAGAATACCAGAATGCCTCCATTTGGTGGTTTTTTGTGCCCATCTAACTGCCCAAAAACTTTTGCGAGGAGATGAGGAGGTCAATCACAGCGCTCATTTGTTGAGAGGTAGGTTACACCTTGGACAGGTCGTAAATTAAGAATCACCATTTTGCCTGTACAGCAGGTGTTTGTAGTTCAGTAGGTACTGTCATGCCCACTAGGAAGTTCATATGTTTTATCCCAGTTGGAGCACTTGACATTTTAAAGTGTCCTTGAGCTATACCCTGAACCCCAATTAGCACCTCGGGGGCTTCACAGGTAGTGCCCACTGCTCCACACGGATGTGTCAAATACAAAACAAATTTATAAATAAAATGATCACTTTGTTGTATTGATTATAAACAGTAAACATTATTATTATTATTTATATTATTACTAATATAATATATATTATATAATAATACTATTATTATTATTAATTATTAATCATATAATAATAATAATAATAATATTATTATTAAATTTTGGAATGCCGCCCGCAGAGTTTGACCATTGATTTTTGTCTTCTGTTTGTTTACAATATATATCAAAGTCATTAGTTAATTTCTTTGCCATTTTGTGGACAGCTCTCACTTGAAACTGTGTTAACGTCTTGTACTTACTTTTTAAATCTACCTTCTCTCACATGAAAACCATGAAGGCCAAATTCAAATACACCATGACTGATGACCACCTGTCCACCAGCCAGAGACTTGATACCTGCACCGATAACCCTTTTTTAAACAAAAGAGAAAAAAAATACTCGTCATTATATCATATTTATAATGATCAATATAATCATGGTTAACCGCCCCCAAACACGTTACTTAAAAATATATGTAGTTTGATCTTGCGGAAGATACTTTTTTTTTTGGTTGTGACTGACATGAGCTCCTCCTTGAAAGCCTATTATGTCTTATTTGGAATTAATACCTATTTCTCATCAAATAGGTCAAGATCCACATTATGTGAAACACAGAGACAATAAAAACAAAGGCGCAAAGACAGAATCATCGAATGCCTGGCCGCATATCCTCTCCTCTCCATCTTGTTTTCCTCTCTGTACTATTCTTGCAGTGCTGAGTGGAGGTTTAAGTGACTGGTGAGTGTGGCCACAGAATAATTGATCTGAATAGTTTAACCTTTCATTTCAGCTTCCTAGAGAAATTATTTTCACATCATAACCTAGGTCATCAATAAAGTCTCAGCCCATGAGCAATTTCAGAAAGGTTAATAAGTATAGCCCCTTTTCCTCAACGCTCCCCAGTTGAGATCATGTGCCCATCTGATCCCTGTTTAGCACTTCTATGAAAGCCTTCCTCCTTCTACATCTTTTTGTATTTTCATTAAAGTCTTTGTTGGGCAGGCCATCACTGATACAAATTGCTAGATCTTGGGGAGTGTCTGACTCAATCAAATACATTACTTTTAATGAGGCGACAGGGGCCCATATAAGGTGATTGACAAATTGCAATGTCATCCAAGTTGTGATTTGCATTGACTGCACTGTGCTCTCTCTGATGACTGAGATCAGAACAAAACTAAGGATTATTTGGTCAAGAGCGTCCAAGGATTAACGGAGATACAGCATGTCCCCCCATGCACAAGGACAAGCACCAATAAGATCATTGTTCATGATTCATATAGGCTGAGGTGTAGTGCTAATGCAGTAAGAAGACGCCCTGCGTCTTCACTTTTCTTTTTTACTTTTGCTGCTTCTACTTCACTTCTTCAATCTTAAGCTCTTCATTTTGCCTTAATCCTTTTTTCTCTCCCGTTTTATTACTCGTTTGTTTTTCAAAGTCGTTCGGGTTTCAACTTTCGTTGATTATTTGCTTTTCAGTTATACTTCGAATTCTGAACTGATTGCTTATTGAGCATCATAACCCTGAGCTCAATTACGGCAGGCAAACTTTGTTCTTTTGTTTGATTCTGCTCTTAAGAGTAAATTTTTAACCCCTTTCCAATTTTTCAACCTGCAACAAAGACAATCGATGCCAGGTCCATCGCTTGCCCAGCCAGACGTGTGCGCAGCAACCACTAGTCTCCATACGGCAGCAATGATAGAGTCACCTGCAGTACAGTTGGCTTTTTGGAACACTTTCCAGCGAGAGGAGAACTGCCTGATTGACTGCAACACCCTAATCCACGTACATGATTGTGACCAGCACAAAGTAAGATCGTTCTATCACGCTCATTCCTGATCTTGGGTTGATGTATAAAATTGAAGTCCCTTTAAATTGTATCGTGCCCATTAGTAATAATTAAGTTCCAGAGGAGTAAAAACCGTCACACACACACACACACACACACACACACACACACACACACACACGCACACACACACATGTTTATTTAATTCATTATCATTTATCCATATTTATACTGTTTAATTGAATAACCGTATTCATATTTAAGCCTGAAACATTTCTGGGCCATAATTGCTCAATTATTGGTCCGATTAAGACCAAACTTGGTGTAAATGAATCGACTTGAGGAGATTTATCTTATATATATCACATTTTATTTCAATAGTTCCTCTTTAACTCAATTAGGGGCAATTTTTCTATCAGAGTTTCCTGGATATAGCTCAAAAACAATCATGAATGAAACATCCCACCCTATAGACCTTAGCGTAATAAAAAACTGGACGGATTTCAAGAATGGTAAGTCGTATATTTCTGACACTAGTGGGAGCTTATCTCCCAATTCTTTTGCGGTATAATTTCTCAACCACTTGCATTTACTTAGTGAGATCCATCATGTGTTAATTGCGTTTTACTCTTACAATTCATCGTTTACTCACTAGGGGGTGATTTTTTATGAAAATTACTTTGGAGACCTTTTTTCACAACTTTTATTTCAAGGAGTTCAATCAGGGGACTTTTTGTACAATGCAGAGGAAGGAAGCAAGGCCCAGTAGCTGTCGTGCCCGGTTTTGATAGGCCTAGTTTCGATAATACTGAAAAATTTTTGTTTAACAGTGACCTTTAGTTTAAATTTCCCTGGTCCACAGGTCAAATTGGAAGTGGGAGAAAACAATTCTTAAAATACAGGCGGTGTTTTGTTGTGGATTAGCAGTACTTATGTAAGTGACTTTTATGTACTTCATACATGATCTTTCTTCTGTATTGATTGAAATTGCTTGTTTGTATAAACAGAAATATTCTGTTATGTTTACATTGTATTTTCTGGTTATTAATTTAATTGACTATGGTTTGGCATGTGGAAGGAGCTCCTATAAACCCAGTGCAGGAGGCTCTTCTGGGACAGAGTGTGACTATAAAGAGGGAATTGCTGTCTGTTGTATAGCCCAATAGCGCCAAGAGGCCAAATTTTGATTGTTTTGTGTTGATAAAAATTTTTCTGCTCTTGAAGATGTAATGTCCTCTTTTGAGAATTGTTTTTACCTTTTTGGACATATATCCATCCTTCCTGTTGACAAAATAAAAAGGGAAAAATTTAGTTAAATATTTTGTCGCTAAGAGTCTTTCTTCCACCACTGGGGAATCAATACAGATTGCTTTCCCCGTAAATTCATATGACTTAAAGCTGCATATGTGACTCTGTGTGATGTCTTCCGCTTTAAATGAAAATGGTACAGCCAGGTTTATCTATAGTTAACCTGTCAATATCAATGATTGATATGTGGACAGCTGATTCTTCGTGAAATCTGATCTTTTAACATATCTGTATCCACATGTATTACAATTACTTAAAATGTATACATAAACAAATATCTAAATTCTGCACAATAATGTTTATTGTTGTGATTGTATATAATTATGTTAAATATAACTTGATGAATTGATAATATAATATCAATACAGAACACCAAAACATTGACCAGTACCCTAAAATAGAACTCAAATACACTATGTATTTGCAGTTGGCATAGGAATGGCAAAAGCAATAATTGATATACGGACAAAGCAGAAAGACGAAACCACATTTCTAGTTAGCTAGCCATCTGACAATATTTTTACGAGCAGTAATATACAACAAAATAAGCCAACTTAACTTTTAATAATAATAATACATTTAATTTATAACGCACTTTACATTTGGATCAAATCTCAAAGTGCTACAAGGTAAAAGCAGATAAAAGCATCAATAAAAAAACATAATATTAATTATATAAAAATATGACCAAAAAGAAGCAATGTTAATTAAAAGTTATAGGTTCTGATAAAAAGGAAAGTTTTAAGTATTTTTTTTAAGTACAAATAACAATATTTTAAAGCAGTTTTGCCCACACAAATTCAGAGAGATGTTACCTCATGGAATCCTCTGTTGCAACTAGGATGACCCATAATTCTTTGCCTTCCACTTCCACTGAAGGTACCAAAATGAAACAGCAGGTGGCAAAGTTTCCCCATTTAGCGGGATTTAACCACAATTGATTTTACTACACACACAAGTAGGGACCCACACTTCATAGGAAGATACTTCTAAGAGGCAGAGGGGCAGGCTAGTGTTGTCCTCTGATCATCTAGATAGATCTAGAAAATAGAAACGTGGATTGCAGAGAGAATTTAGACCTACCTCTGCCGCAGTGATAGTTAGAGTAGATCTGTGAACAAATTACATTGCAGAAATAAGTACTACTAATCAAATCATTAGTGACTAAATGGACAAATCAATTGGGCAGCTGTGCTTAAGGACAAACTTGTGGAAAGATTGAAAAAAGCCAATTCTGTTTACTACAGAGCAGGGCAAATCTTACTGGTTCTACCTATAATTAGGACTCACACATAGAACAACAAATTATTTTGTTTTTTTGCGTTGCATTTACCCAGTGTTCATGAAATGAGAAGACTTTTGTTCATATATTATGGCTTATGGACTAATCACCTTCTTAAAACTTAGTTATTGGGAATTGATTAAATAATGATAAATGAGGTGAATAATGGTAGTAAAGCTGCTTACCGCCATTTTACATGGTGATGTTTTTTGGTGATGTCATCTGTCATCTAATTTGGTTTGAACCTGCTCCTAAGAGTCAATTTTTAACCCCTTTTCATTCTGACACCGCCAGCCCTGCAAAAGGTCAATTTTCCTTAAGAAGTTGTTAGGCCTACGATCCTTCATGGATATTAGTTTTGACGCTAGACTAAAGAAACCAATATCCCGTGCCTCCTTTTGCATCCTGCAACAAGGACAATCGCTGCCAGGTCCATCTCTTGCCCAGCCAGACATGTGTGCAGCAACCACCAGTCTCCATACGGCAGCAACAATAGAGTCACCTGCAGATAAGTCTACAGTTGGCTTTTTGGAACCCTTTTCAGCGAGTGGAGAACTGCTGATTGACTGCAAAAGCCGTATAACCAGTTGAAACTCCTTGTAGATAGTTTAAGAACCAATATCAAGACAAAATATGTCACATTTTTTTTACACCAGCATGGAGAGACCTTGTGCTTGGTTAGATGGTTGGATAGAAGTATTTATTATTTCAAGGTAAACAGGGTATATGTAATGATATTTGTAAAATCCTTCTAAATCAAGCTTTTAATTCCACATAATCATCTAGTATTTACTAAGTTTTACAAAAATATTATGGTATCCCCCAAGGCAACATCACTTAAAATACTTCAATTCCATAAAAATGACATCTCTATAAAAGAGAACATTCAACTTAAGAGAAACAAAGCAGAGGTGTATTTAACACAGTAGGTGCAACATAGTTTTTAGTATAGTTTAGGAGTGTGGCTAGTAATAAGGATATTCACACAAAGTTTAGTCAGACTTTGTGTGAATATAACGATCACGTTTTATCATTTTACTATTTGCATCATCCAAAATAACATTTCAAAGCAAAATTAAGCGTTATTATAATTTTTTTATATTTAATATATAAATTAGAATACATAGAACTCATTCATCTTGAGTCATACTTTGCCTCAAAAAACTTTACATCTTTGTATAATTTTTAAATTTACTGTAGATATTATTTAAATTAATCATACATTTAATATTATAAATCTTTTAAACGGGTTAAGTTAACATGGAAAACAGTATATAAAAAGTAAAGAGGAAGTTTATTCCTATTCTAGTTTTTTCAGGAGTGCTATGGCATATTTTTTGTGATTCCTGCAGCTCTCTCAGATCAAGTTATTGATGATAGCCTCATTGTTATTAGTTAGTTATATACTAATAAGTGCATTGACATCATTTAAATTAACATTCTTTTTAGCTCAGAGATTCAAAAAAAATATCACATACATTCCAATGGACACAGATCCTGATGTGGTAAATAAGATAATATTTTTCTATTTCCAAAATTCTCATTTTGTAGTCCGTTATTTTCTCAATAATGATTCATTCCAGTGAGGGTCCTCAAAGTGCTGGGTAATTTACGTTTTCACATAGTAACAAATGATAAGCGGAGAAGGGGGCTGATCTTTACATCCTGTGCCTCCTGAAACTCATCCCCATAGATTGCTGATATAGTCACAGCCAGCTTCATGTTGCCGAGTTTTCAATTTGAGCGAAGCAAAGCCAAAAGATTAATTCTGTGAAAACAAAGATTTTTTTAATTAAATGACATGAAGAAATTTTTTAGCCTACTGGGTTTGTGCTGTGATGGTGGATAAGCCAGGCGGCGAGGAAGGGTGGAGGTAGAGGAGCCTAAGAGAGTAGTTTCCTTTCTTTGGTGTCATGTTGGTGGGCTTCACATGATCACACACCATGCATCTACAGTACAGTGTTCTGACCTCCAACCAGTCAGAACACTGTATCCATAATACAAGAAAATAAAGTCTTCAAATATTAAAATGCTGAATAATACAGCCTCTTTCATTTTTATACATTTTTTCCAACCAGTAAATTAATAATTATTTTTTTCAAGGACCCGCCTGAACTGAAATAGAAGTTAACATATGAATGACTGCTTTACATATATGCTGAGCAGGTGAAGTGGCCTGCACAGCGATTTTCTTCAGTGTGGCTCAGTATTATCAGTTTGTGAAGATTATCAGAAACTGCCCTCTAGTTGGACTCAGAGTTAGACCCCTAGTCTAACAAAGTATGGTCAGATATAAGATAAGATAAGATAGGATAAAACTTTATTAGTCCCACAATAAAGTAAAGGGGAAATTGCAGGGTTACAGTAGCAAGAGCATATTACAGAATAGCATTATATACAATTCAATTCAATTCAATTCAATTGTGTGTGTGCGTGTGTGTGTGTGTGTGTGTATGTGTGTTACTAGCAGTGCTGGTTGAATAGACTGCCTGCTGCAGGAAGGAAAGATCGGCGATATCGCTCCTTCACACACTTGGGGTGAAGGAGCCTGTCGCTGAAGGAGGTCTCCAGTGCAGAGATGGTGTCCTGGATGGGGTGGGAGATATTGTCCCGGAGAGATGACAGCTTGGCCATCATTCTCCTGTCTCCCACCTCCCTCACTGGGTCCAGAGGACATCCCAGGACCAAACTGGCCTTCCTGATTAGTTTGTCCATTTTCCTCCTGTCAGCAGCTGAGATGCTGCTGTCCCAGCAGACCACTCCATAAAAGATGGCCAACGCCACCACAGAGTCATAGAAGGTCTTCAGGAGCGCCCCCTGCACTCCTGGGGGTGTTAGGTAGAGCAGTGAGATGTGGCTGGGAGTTCAGTGTAGTGGGAGAGGAGGTGGGGGAGGGGCAGTTTACTGAGGGGGGTGAGAGGGGTGAGAGGGGTTCCAACTGTGGGAGTCGGGCTGGAGGATTGGGCGCAGATGAGTGATCGAACCGGTTAAAAAACTGGTTCAGGTTATCTGCCCACTGTTGGTCCCCTGCAGCTTGGGAGTTTAGCCCCTTGAAGCCTGAGATGGTTTTCAGGCCTCTCCAAACACCACTGGTGTTGTTCTGCCGCAGCTGGTCCTCCATCTTCTTCCTGTAGGAGTTCTTCCCCTCTCTGATCGCCCTCCTCAGTTCCTTCTGCACAACCTTAAGCTCTTCCTTGTTCTCTTGGGGTCCCAAGAGCCTCTTCAGTCTCTTGGGACCATTTCCGCACTTTGCGGGTCATGGCTGGTTGCCTGTGTACTATGGGTTTGTACACCGACTGGAGATGAACTGGATGATGAATGGATTGTGGTCTGATCTTCCCAGGGGATGGAGGGGTGATGAGGTGTATGCCTCCTTAGTGTTGGCATAATGTTGGCAAGTCCAGTGTCCTATTGTCCTTGGTGCAGCATGTGACATGCTGTCTGAAATTAGGCAGTGTGGAGGATGGGGGGGCATGTACCTTAGGCATGTACCTTATGCATATCTTTGCTCTGTTTTTATTGTTTTCATCTGTGAAATTGCCATCTCACAGAGACAAGTAGAGCTCACAAGTACCCAGAAGGTGTTTTCCCTTCGCTTACATTTCAATATCAATTTTCAGTTCAATCATTTCCATGTACACTTCATTTTGTAAGGAAAATAAACCCTGCAACTTCAGCATGCAGGGGAAAGTCTCCATATGCAGCATCAGCCTTGTCTAATAAAGATATGAACAGTTGATGCTGCAGTCGTTTTGTCAATATGGAGTCAATAATTGGGCGGCTTGTTCTACAGTGGCCATTGGTTATCTTTCCCTTGTCAGTTGTTATTGCTACTAATTTATGAATGTTGCTGTCATGCATGTACCGTTTGAACTCGGTGTGGATGTTGCTCAGGGTCGCCTTAAATGCGCTTCAAAAACAACAATACCAAAAAGCTGAATATTCCTAAATTAAAAATCTCTCCTCCTGGGACAAAAAAAAAACAAAAAAACTTTTTTTATGTGGACATTTTCATCAGAACTTCGGCAATCTCCGCCACATTCCTCAACTCAGCTCAAATCAGGAGGCACCCCCTTAGGTACTAAAAAGCACCCAGTTTATTAGGATATTGATAGGGAGTTGTTGAAGAAACAAAAAAATCAATCTGCAGCTCCTGAAGATGGATTAATTCACTGAATATGAGGCGAGAGCTTAATCCTCTCCGACAAAAGCCCTCAGGCACTCGGGCCATAGTACCACACACCAGTATCTGGGCTGAAGGCGCCCATCATTGACCTGGCACGATTGATCTAAGATGGGGCACAGTCATGGGTGAGGTCTCTCAATCCAAGCTGTTCCACAACAGAGCAGCCCGGTAATGGAGAGGGAAGAGAGCGCATAGAGTTCACAACCAAACATGTGGCCAGTGGTCATTCCCCAATCTCCACGTCCACGGCATCATGCTCCATGACGTTTGGCAATGTTGTGCAACATACGGCAGACAACTACAACTACAATTTGGGCCACTTTTTCTGGGCCAAATTGTTCCTTTAGTGCGATCCAAACAATGGAATCTCTTTCAATATGCCAATCTGTGTCTCTGTGCAACGCTGTGCCGATTAAGAGGAAAAAATCCATACAATCCAGCCATACACAGTACAACATAGCAAAATTATTTTTCTGCATTTGACCCATCCATGAGGGAGCAATAGGCAGCCCATTTGAAGAGCAATAAGTAGCTATAGGTGACCACAACACACCTTTAATATTTGTGCATAGCCAGAGGTCTCTTATTTTTTCAGAGCTAAAGTCTGCAAATATTAACAACTTCAAACTGATCGGATCTTTATCTGAGCTTAATTTTAAGTTAAAGCTATTAAACAGTCTGATGAGTGAGCAAGCAACCTAAGTTAATACATACGCAGCTATGTATAGTATATACACACCCTGGATTTAATTTTCCTATAATATCAGTGAAAATTATGAATTTTAATTATATGCTATACCATATATTATAGCATGCTATAAACACTTAATTTAAAGCACTGAGCTCGAATATAATGAATGATGATATTATCTGAAAACTATGCCAGTGCTTATATTTGTAGTAATAACAAGCCATTTGGCAATTAAACCAAGTGGTATGTTGGCTAGTAGAAATGTTTCATGAGAGGTACTTGAAAAGGTGACTCATCTAGAAATGAAATTGCCAATGTTATTCTCAAGGTGACCTGGACTGCATTCTGGGAACTTGCTCAACAAGCTCAAGAGTGTTTGAAGATTGTTCCCCATCTTCAACATCTACAATTCACAGGAAAGATGCCATGGAGAGCATCTTTCCTGTGCCTGAATGTGGTGCTTCTGGTAGTAACGTAATAATGATAGAATGGTGGAAATAACATGAATCCTTTCATATATCTTATCCATTGAAATTTAATCTTGTCCACCAAATTCTCAATACAATCATTTCAAACCCACGACAGTCTCCAGACATAATATATGGAGACTCAGTCCACGTAATGACAGGAAGCAGGTATGTCATGGACAGTTCTTTAATGCACTTGAAAAACCACAACCTGATCAAACCTAACCTTGTCAATTAATGTAATGATCGATGAATATAATGTAATAAAAACCCCAACTTTAGTTTGGCTAAAATAAAAAAAACTAATTATAAAAAATAAAAGTGAACATCCAGCTAAGTAATTAACAAACTGATATGATAGCTGGTCAAAATAACAGGTCAAATGAAAATGATTAAATTTTGGATGATTTTTTTTATTTTTGAACAATAAATTGTCTGAAAGTCAAAAATTCAACAAAAATTCACTGGTGGAGCTAATATCCCGGACACATAAAAAATGTTTTTCTGGCATTACAAGAATATTTTAAAAAACCATTACAGTATAAGAGTAAAACATAAGGTAAAACACTTTTAATAAACTGAATATGATGTAATCAAATTAGATAATAATAATAATAATAATACATTTAATTTATAATGCACTATATTGTTATCCTTTTGACAAGAGCTTTTTCAAGGTCATTACTCTTTTGGAATCAGGTCCATCCACCGGAGCACTCTGACTCTAAATCCAGTCACATCATGTTTTAATCCCCAACTGATCCAACCATCTAACCTCCCCCTTGCTGCTCCCTACAGACAGCGGTGATAATGAAGGGTGAAAGAGCTGCCTGGCTTTGGGTTACATTCACTCTCCTCGTTAAACTTGTATAATGTGACCCTTACAGACCATTGCAGCCCTGCACCTCTGTAGTGGAAATGGTCGACAATGATGTGCAAAACTGGCCAAAGGGCAGAAAAACAGCCAGAGCTTTTGGCAGGCTGGTTTGGAAAGTGATTAGTGGAGTACTTCCACTGGATACATGCTGAAATGACGACAACATTCATGTTGTCATCATTTTGAGTCTTGGCTGCTCAGTTTAAAGTGATGCAGACCAATCATGTGACTTCGGGTGAGAGGCGGGGTACACCCTGGACAATTCTGCAGTTCATCGCATGGCCGACACATAGAGACATACAACCATTCACGCTCACATTCACACCTACGGGCAATTTATTGTCACCAATTCATTTATATTGCATGTTTTTGGACTGTGGGAGAACATGCAGAAACCGCACAGAGAAAGGCCGGCCGAGGTGGCTCCGTAGACTGGAACCTTCTGGCTCGGAGGAAGCGATGCTAACCGCTGCGCCGACGTGCCAACCTTTGTTCCCTTTACTGGACAATTAATATCTTCTTTCATCCAGTTTTGACGGTTTAATTTCATCACCGGCCAATGAGTGTCCAAACCACTGCCGGAAAAGACTGTTGTCAAGGCAACGACTAAATATCATCCAACTGACCAGTCCAAAACATCTCCGTTGGTTAGCTTTACTAATTTACTTGGAGAAAAAGGTACGATTGACGTGAAACATTTAGATGGAATATAAAGACAATCAAAAGAATGCCAACCGCAGAGGCAAACTGTCAGAAGCGGAGAATAAGACTAATAATATATGCTGACACATACAACAACACCAACAATCCAAACACCCCCTAAGTGGGGCTACCTCTAACAACTGTGTTAAATATTTGATATTTTAGGGTACCTTCAACTGAATTGGCTACCTGTCAGTCAGTACAGCAGAACTGTACTAAAGTAGAACAAAATCCATAATGCCAAGAACCATATACCCTTTTGTTCCATTTATATGGACAAAATGCAACCCTTTATATTAAGAAGCTCAACTGTGATGGGCACAAATCCCATATACAGAAGCCTGACACTTATAGAGCAGCACCGATTCCACATGTGGTCTTGTGCTGTGTGTCATAGCCGTCTCTGTCTCAGCTGTTCTATTAATAAATGCCAATAGCCCAAAATATTATTTTGGCAGTGGTTTAGGAGATAGAGTGGTCATCGTGGTTATCGTAAAAGGTTGCTAATTCAAGCCTAAATCAATGCAGTCTTCATGTCAGTGTGTTGTTGAAGAAGATACTGATGCCCGATTTCTAGCGTTCACGGTGTCATTTGTGTATTTATGACTGTATAAGTAATTGTCACTCCTGATAAGCAGATGGTGCATTACTTGGTAGCCTCTGCTACCATTGTTTCAATGCGTGTAAACGATGTAATGCTGGCTCTTGTTGTAAAGCTTTGAGTGGCAGAGTAAAATATATCTCAGTTCATTTAACAACAGCGAACTGCCTGCAAGAAGCATGTAGCTCTCTACCAAAACCTTTCTACTGATTATATCAAGCATCATTGACAGATTTTTTTATTGTTTAGGACCACAGCTCCAATGCCCTTTGTAATTTGGACCCAGGGACAGACTCGAAGACCCATAGAGTGAACCGGGTAATCAAAGACCGGGTTGTCAAAGACCCTTCTTAACTCAGCGATAAATTAAGTGGTACTTCAAGCAAATGGGAGAATTTGCTTGAAGTAGCAATCCATCCCATAGAATAGTGGCCCAACCTTACTAGAAAGGAGACTGCTCATAAGTAAGCTATACCGGATCCATCAGTGCCATAGACTGTAAGTTGCATCTCGAAATTAAGGGAACCTTGATTGATTAACTGCCAACAAGCCCCCAAATCACCAGACTAGAGTACAAGCACTTGGAGGTGAGGTTCACGAGGTGGTGGGACTAAGGCATTTTGTGTAGGAGGGTTTCAGAGACCAATACAGTGAAAAAATAATGTTCATTTTCGCCAAGATCTGAGAGGAGTTGGATGAGGGGAGATGGCACGACCGCAGTGGAGATGAGGCAGGTAATGGCTGCACACCTCCGACAAGAGACATCCGCGATGTGCTCCTGAGCACAAAGAAGGAAACACGATTAGCAAGCGAACGATACAAAAAGCACGGAGGAAAAAATACTGTTCTCATTATTGAGATACTCAGCTGATAGCTAGGACGCAATGTGGTCATAAAATCTTTCGATGAGCACCAGGAGAGCTGGGGTAGAAATACTGCACATGGCGATGAGATGATGGGGACCAAGTGTGGAGCTGCGCCAAGCTAGCAACACATAGAGAGGCAAGGGGAGAGGGAGCAAGACGGGAGCAAAACAGAAGAGCAAATCAAAACTGCCAGCTCATTGCTGGGCTGTGGCAATACTAGCTAGGCCACAGTAAACTAAATGGTAGATATATTCATGCAGTAGGATCACATTCTTAGTTAAATTCCTTGATTCACAACTTCATTGGCAATACGGACTTTGATTGAGATGGTCAAAAGTGTGGCTAGCTAACTAGGTATGGTTGGGATTCATATAACTCTAAGCATTCAAGGACAGGCGTAAATCCTAAGGAAGTTTTTGAGGTCTTGCAGTTGCCAAGGATGCCTGTCATTAGCCAGTGAGAGAAGCATCTTTCTAGCCACCATAAAGCCGGTGAAAACTAGCCATAACGCAGTGTTCTAATTGGCGATAAAGGGAAGCTGAGCATAATGGAAACTGATGAGAGTGACTCTCATCAGTTTTCACTATGAGCTGTAATATATTTGGTCAAACAGCTCCTACGGTTCCAGAGGACGTGTCATTTTCATGTTATAATGAACCCCTGAAAACTGCAGAACCTCGCAAAAATTATCAATTTCATTTTCACAGTCAAAAAAAATTAACTAGGCCTATGCTGTAGTCTCTGACAGCATATGCAACAAAAGTATACTAAATCGTATCAACGGTCTGGAAACGATGTATTTAAAAAGAAAACTTACGATAATGAGTAGAATATGAACCATCAAAGCAACCATTTCTCAACCATTGCTTGAGAAATTATGATCCAAAAAGTTTTGGAGATAAAGCTCCCCATAGTGTCAGAAATATAAAACTGATCTTTCCCAAAATCATTCCAGTTCTCTTTAAAAGGGTCTAGATGGAATAGAATTTGAAAATGAACCACTAAATAGTTTATGAGTTCTGTGCGGGAAAGTGTTTTCCATTTTTTTAAAAGACGCCCCCCATTAGTATATGTGGACTACTAGAGAAAGTCTTATATTTACAAGATAGATCCCTTTGAGTCAATTCATATGAACCAAATTGGGACTAAATTGGACCAACGGTAGGAAGTAATGTCTGAAAAAAGTGTGTTCTCGTAAAAAGCTCTCCCTAGTGAGTTGAATATGAAATATTAAAGTAAAACACTTATCCTCCAAGTGGTATATGAGCTCCTGCCCTCTGGCTTACAAATACAGAGTTCCCCACTGCAAACTCAACTGTTTTACAAATTCATTAGTTCCCACCTCCATTAAACTTTAAACAATAATGCTTGAGACTGTAGGCAATGTGTAATAGTTTTTTTAGAATGGTCATGCCCAAGAAACTGTCCTCTGGTCCTCGGAGATGGGTAAAAAAGCCTTTTCTGAATATAAACAGCAAACATCACTATTATTGTTGCAGATTTTTGGACTGTTGCCCATGGGGGAACCCAGTCGACCATCTGAAGAACTAACCCATCAACAGGTGGGCAGAGTTGGATTATTGATGTTTGTCTGTTTGTATAAAAGATGTCTCAAAGTTATTTGATAATTGAATTGTCATTATGTGGACAGCTCCCACTTGAAACTGTGTTTATGTCTTCTTCCTTTTTCAAAATCAGTGATATCTATCTATTAGAGGGTTTTGTTGTAGTTTGGTTAGGAAATATCCTGATTGTAACAGTTTATATCAGTTGAGTTTGTTATGGTATTAATTTTTTAATATGTTTTAAAAACCTCAATTGGGCTGAAACGATTCAACAAATAATTTGAATTAATAAAAATCCCCGAGTCAAATTATTTGAAGCCCCTCGTGGCTTTGTTCCAATCTAGACAACTATTCAGCACAATGTATTGTGGCGCGCTGCGCCCGCACTTAACCATTAACCGTGTCCAAGCTGCCACACACTTCAAACAATGAATGGCTGTCTGTTGAATACGGAAACCGGATACCGGACACTCAACGCGGAAGTGGCCTAGATTGTCCCGTACTATCTGCCGGTAGCCTGCTAACAAGGGTAAACAAGGGGGATAACCTATCTTTGAGTGCGAACAAATGCTTACTCTGCTCAATTGAGATCTAAACCAGAGTAGAGAGTTTATTTTAATACAAACTTTCCCAAAAATAAATGGGAAAGCAAGAAATAATAAATTCTAGAAACACGTTCAAGAAAAACCTACATGACACTGATGTTGTGAACAAATTTAAAAGTGCTAGAAAACATTGCAAATTCTTAGGATAAATTTAAGAAAAAGAAATATCATTTGTTATTATTGCTGTTGAAAGTTTTTATTGCAATTTCAAGCAAAAAACTTGCTGTTTTTTAAAAAAGGTGGATCAACAAAAGGTGGTTGTTCAATCAATAGACTATCGTATTATCTGTTTTGTGTACTATTGCTTTTGAACAAACCAAAAGTGATTCAATAAAAAAAAAAAAAGAAGAAATTCGGAGTATGCAATATTCAATCGAGAGAGATATGCAATCTTATTTGATTACTGGATTAATCGGCAGAATAACCGATAGAATACTCGATTACTAGAATAATCGATTTCGGCAGCCCTACACTTACACCCACACTATATACTATTACTCATTATTGATTCATTATTTCACACACTGACCTTCGATCAGTTTTTAATCAGATCTGTTTTAGGCCCATTTAACTAATACTGAAATTTACATGCCTCACTCGACATATTAAAAGTAAAGAGAGGCAGCAGATGCCAGTGCACCGGGCTTTACTTGTGCATGATTCAGGAACTAAATACAATTTCTTTGTGCCTTACTTTGCACCCATAAGATGTGTTGTTTAGTGAAAATTGTATAGAAATTCAAACCATGTGATACCAATAATTTAAAATGACGATAAACATATTTATTTATGTAAAAATAACACAGATGATAATCACTTTACAATGCCACTGATCTCAATAAGCCATAATGTAACAGCAGCTTAGGGTGAACTCCTTTTATGTCGATGTAAGGTTTAATGAAGGTCACGGCTGAGTTTCATGCCACATTACAGCCGCTTATTCATTACTAAGAAAGATCGGACTGTTGTCTTCAACGGTAGTTAATAAATCATTCACCATTCCAGCACTTTAAAAAGGACAGCGTCAGCAATCCCATGGTCTTGAAGCTTCTGCCTTCAATTAAAACTGAATGACACAATCAGAGAAATCAAGAAGAGAGGCCTGCTCCCTCTGATGTTGTCTATGAGGTATTAGAATTGGTAATATTTCACTTATTTAGGTATTTATTATATTTAACCAGGAATGTCACATTGACACTAAAAATTACAATCGTGTCCTGTCCAAGATGGGCAGCAGCATGCATACCAAGAAAAACAGACGCAGAGCCAAAAATAGCAATTCACAAACCTAAAATAAAATAAAAACAGCGGATATCAAAATGAATCATTCATATTTATCAAAAGGCATCAATCTCAAAGCTGCCTTGGAGTTACGTGAATCTTGACTAAAATATCTACAGCAAGATGTTTCTGCATCCAAGTCTTTTAAGATGGCTTTAAATGTATGTACTAAGACCGGCTCTCTAAGATTATGGTGATTTTGAATGCAGCCAGAGGGAACAGAAAACTTCAACAACCTTTATCTGATTTGAGTTTAATCTTAGGGACTGACAGTAGGAATATGTTCTAGGAGCAGAGATAATAACTTCTCATGCTTTTTCGATTGATAAATGTTAGGTGGAAGCAGACACAAAATAGCTAATAAGCCTACACATCTTTCTATAACTGTGACACTTGCATCACTGTGAGGAACCTGGGAGTTATCTTTGATCAGGATATGACCCTTAATTCCCACATAAAACAGATTTCTAGGCCTGCCTTTTTTCATTTGCGCAATATTTCTAAAATACGGCACATTCTGTCGCAAAATGATGCAGAAAAGTTAGTTCATGCATTTGTAACTTCCAGGCTGGATTACTGTAATGCCCTACTAGCATGTAGTCCCAATAAGTCTGTGAAGCCCCTCCAGCTGATCCAGAACGCTGCTGCACATGTGCTGACCAGAACCAGGTTAAGAGAACACATCTCTCCTGTATTAGCTTCCCTTCATTGGCTTCCGGTAAAATCTAGAATCAAATTCAAAATCCTTCTGCTCACTTACAAAGCCCTTAACGGTCAGGCACCAACGTATCTGAAGGAGATCATAGTTCCATATTGTCCAATCAGAACTCTGCGCACCCAGCATCCAGGGTTACTTGTAGTCCCTAGAGTTTCCAGAAGTAGAATGGGAGCCAGAGCTTTCAGCTATCAGGCTCCTCTCCTGTGGAACCATCTTCCAATCTTGGTTCGGGGGGCAGAGACCTCTCTACATTTGAAAGTAGGCTTAAAACTTTCCTTTATGATAAAGTTTATAATTAAGGCTGGCATAAGCTAGCTCTTAGCTATTCTGCTATAGGTTTAGACTGCTAGGGGATCTCCCATGAGGCACTGAGCTTTTCTCTCTTCCTCTCTCACTTTCCCTCTTTATACATCCCTCTCACTTTAATGCATGTCACTGGATTAATACATGTTAAATGGTTTAATGCATGTTAAATGGATTAATGCATTTTAATGGATTAAATGCATGTTACTAACTTGACTTCTTTCCTGGAGTCGCTGTTTCTTTCAACTATTTAACAATTTTTTCAACCATAATAGTGGTAAACAACTGCTGCATTTTATTTGTTGTGGAGTCACAGATATGTTTATAATTATTCATGGCTACTCGCTTCTTGAATTGAATTGAAATTTTGTATTGTGTTTGGTGTAGTTTCCTTTTGACCAACTTTCCAGAGATTTTGTCACTTTTGTGTATAAAAAGCTTCCTTGTGAAGACCTCCGCCATATGTGATGGAAAAGGAAAATATTTAATGATTATCAGCACACACCATCTTCTGACTACAAGAAGCCAAGTCATTATTGCCTCCTGTTGGTATGGGAAGCATCCAAACAAACTCCCTAATCAGAACATGGAAAAGGAAATAAGTTGAAATATCCTCATGGACTATTTCAGTGAAGATCATAGAAAGAGTAGTGCTGTGGGTCTCTGCGTCCAGAGTTTTCCGGCAGCTTGGGGTTGCTGACCCACTATATGGCATCTGTTGGACACTTTACTGGGCCCTGTAAAGTTTTGGGTATCTTGCTGCGTGAACCTGTCACAAATACATTAGCATCTACTATGACCCAATCTTCAGTGTGGATTTGGGCCACCATTGGTAAGTCAGTGTTTGAGGTGAACATCAACTTTCAGTGTTTGGTTGTTTGGACTCTTTAGTCCTTGGGATGCATGGAACACAAACCTTTAACCTGCTTGTTAACGTAACTGCCTGTTAGTCTTGCTTTGTCTTTTTTTCACATACATCCTATAACACCCTCTTTAATAGAAAATATTTATTAATTCCAAATATAGAGTAGTAGGTTAGTTTTTCAATGAAGGCTAGTGTAGGTCACATACACAAACTCACACACAGAAATAATACCTGTCTATTGTCTTCTTATTTTAAATGTTTTTTACCAAAGCATGGTAGATCTGCAAGTCCAATTGCAGATGAAAAAAAAAAGGAAAAAACATTAGCATTGCCAAGGTGACTCATTTCACTCACGATTGTGTGACCACCACCGTGTCCCTTCTGACCATGAAAATCAAAATGTCCAATTAGGTATCACATAGATATTATACCCCCGAAAATTTTGGGATATCATGGATTCATCGTCTGCATCCAGATCCATAGACCTCAGTGCAAAGAAATAGTGAATTGATTTTGGGAAAGGTCATTTGTACATTTCTGACACTAGTGGAAGCTTTATCTCCCAAATTCTTTTTTGTCCAAATTTGGTGCTTATGAATCACCAGATGAGATCTATAATGTATGTTTCATATTTACATTAATATGTAGTTCCATAGTTTTTCTCATTTCATGGTACCTTCTTTTTATTACAAAAACTAATGCTGACATAACCCCCCATTTAATTAGAGGAGTTCAATCAGGGAGATTGCTTGTACAACCTATGACTGGGAACTTTTCGGGGATACCATTGATGTCAGGGATCACAGCAAGGGCCTAGTTAGTTATAGTCTCTATAGTTCATCAGATGCACATTTATACATGAATAAATATTTTTCTAGTGGTGGGTTACTTCAGGATAAAGTTGTAGTTTCAGCTACAAACTGGTCTTAATTCACATTCTCATTTTTTACTTGCAATTTCAAAGTTGTAAAATTTCCCTATAAATTAAGCATTCAACAGAACAATTTTCTCAAAATTTATTGGGAATCAGATCAGATTGTACAAGCATAAGTAAGATAAGATAAGATAATTTAGATAAGATAAATCTTTATTTGTCCAACAGCGGGAAATTTGCAGTGTTACATTAGAACAGTAGAAAACAAAATAGAATAAGCATCGGAGAGAAACAATAAAAAGTACAAGAGAGAAATATAAATAGGTAACAGAATCAAGATAGAAAAAAAAAATCAAGATAGAAAAAAAAAATCTATAAAATTAGAAACCTATGTCTTTCCCCACAAAGGGGAATGATAATTAATAAATTCCTATCTTTCAAAAGAAAGATAGGAATGAACGGAATATTATGCTAATCATCCAAACTTGAATCAGAAACAGTTGTACTTCTCTTCTTAAGTTGAAGACAATTCAACTGTCATTTAAGACACTTACTCAAGTCAGGTTTTTAAGATAATACTATAAGGTTGATACATTGAGAGTGGGTGTGTTTGTTTTGCATTTTGATGACATGTATTGGCGTACACCGTGGATAAATGAAAATCTTCACAAACATATTAATGTACTGCACGTGACAGCAGTTTGCAGCCTGAATTCATATCACATCGGTTTTCCATTCATTTGCTTCTTGCATGCTTTTCTTTATTCCATGTGTCCCAGAGTCCATTTCCTCAGCCTAGAGTGACATCTCAACAGTTCAGATTGAAAATAGAAAATACTTTCTTTTTTTTTTTCCAAATGGACAGCAGTTATATAGTGCTTTTCCAGTCTGCTTGACTACTCAAAGTGCTTGACATTGTGAGCCATCATTCACCCATTCACCCAGTGATGATAGAGGCTTGCATGTAAGGCGCACCTGCGCATCAAGAGTAATTACCATTCACACCCTCATTCACAATGGATCAGCCATTGGGAAAATGGCTGTCCATTGTGTTCAGTATCTTGCTCAAGGATACTTTGACATGTGGTCTGCAGTGGCCAGGGATTGAATCATCGACCTTCAGATAAGTGGACAACCGCTCTACCAACTGAGCCATCGCCGCCCCTTGAGAGCTCCAACTACTGACGCACTTTACAGGGTGTGGCAACAAATTTACTGCCATCACTGCCTTGCTTTGAGAACTAATGCCTGTTCTTTCTCTTCTCTTTCATTTCTTTCATCTCACCTCTCTCATCTTGTAATATCAAACTACAACTGAATTCCAAATGAACAAAACGCTGTATAGGAATAAAATTGATGTGTTGAATGTTAATCTCTGCATTAAATCCTGACAATAATGGCCTTGTGTTTTACGAGTCATCTTGGCAGTCCTACACTGAACCCCCCATCCATCCCTTCAACCACAACCCCCTCTCAGTTCTTTAATCTCACTTTAGTCTGGAGCTATAAAAGATCACAGCCTCTGTATACTCCAGAGTAATACAACTGCTTTTCTAAGTATTAATCATTTTTCTAAATGTCACTAAATTCACAGCCATTTCTATTTCATTGGCTTAGTGGCTGAGGAAGTAGCCATCTAAGCCGCAGACAGAGCTGTTTCTGGAGACTGAAAATTAAACCATGCAAAAGACTATGTCAGTGGCACAGGCACGATGTAGCTTTAGCAAAATTTTAATCGGGGGAAATGTTTTAAAAAATGTTTTGTGAAAAATGTTTGACATTTTTCACAATGTTGAAAATGTCAAAAAACATTTTTCAACATTCCTTCTCTAATATCGAATTAATATTGCCATGAAAATATCTAAAAATTGTCCTTCAAAAAACTAATTTAAAACTAACTTAATTTTGCAAGATACATTTGAAAATACCTTGATGAAGTTCCAATTCTTGGAACACGCTCACCTGAGACTAAATCCCTCTGTTTCCCATACTCTGGCCGGGCTCTGGTACTTTTTCCTAACATCACCAAAAACAATGTGTAAGCACCTCATTCCTTTATTATGAAGACGGCACGGTGGCACAGTGGTTAGCACTGCAGCCTCACATTAAGCAGTAGATGCAGTTTACTGGTCTATTCTTGCCCTTAAAAGCAAATGGTTTATTGTGCATTACATAAACAACTGTAGACAGACAGAGACCTTGGTCTAGTCCTTCTCAAGGTAAAAAAACCCAGTGACATATCTTTAATATTGCATCAATGACCACATGGTAGTTGATCTACTGACACTATATTCCAGCCGGCTATTGTTATAGCGGGTTCGAATCCACCTCTGCCGGCCTGTCTTTGTGAAGTTTGCATGTTCTCCCCGTGTCTGGGTCGGTTCTCTCCGGGATACGCTGGCGTTGTGTGTTCGCTGCTTCTCCCTCAGGACGGAGAATTTTTATTTTTAATATTTTAATCATTATCTCATACTCGTTTAGATAAAGCACTCTGAATTAAATCAAAACATGAGACTTCAGCCTTTTAGTTAATTTATTAGACTAAAAGCATTAACAGATGTGGCACTTCTGCCTTCTCTCTTTCCTACCAATTCCTGATGGATTAACTAGCAAATTCCTGACATCTCATGTGACCTCTACCAAACCAGTACTTGACAAAAGCGAACACGATAAGAATGCTAAGGATTTCATGTACTGTCATCCCTAGCATTAGTTTTTATGGCAGGACCACAGACACAAAGAAGAGCTAGTCACATATCTCTTACTGTGACCTCAATCTTTACAATGTACTATAAATTAAAGTCAACCATGAAAACTAGCGATGATATTAAAAGCAGTAGAAGAGTGAGACCCTATGTGCTAATCCCAGCGCATCATGATACAGATGCCTCTATATCCAAAAATGTCAGCAATGTTTTGCATGCAGATGTATTCTGAAAAAAAATGTTTTAGCAGCGACAAACAGAAATTTACATAAGTGCCAAACATATACATTACACAAGGGGCCTATTTACAGAGACACTGGTGAACGTGAAGCAGATACTACTGCTGCACAACAAACTATCCTAACCACTGAAGGGCCAGAGGTGTTGTTTTTATTTATGACCTTGGCCAAACATCATTGCTATAAGTGTTAAATCATTTCAGTAAATAATAAGTGGAAAGCAAAGTAATATTTGCCTTTTTTTTCATTTCTACTTATCTAAAAAATGAACTCTGATCTGACCCTCAAAAACCATGATTGTCATCATTGGTTTCGTGATCCATGGCACCTTTAAATATTACCAACAATTACTATGTGTGTTCCACCAAATCCCAGTATTTAAAGCACACCAGGTAAATAGTGTGATTACTGGGTTCCCACTTGTCCAAATTAATTTGATCATGGGGTAAAATGAATTAGAGCCCAATTTAAAAAATATTTCTTAATCAAAATTGAAGTAGGCATGCATAATGCAATATACATGCTTGATCACTGTTATCATGATTCTGCATTGGGTTGCTGGCATTGTCAGGTGAATTAGTAACAGTTGATCCATAATACTACTCTTAACCCTCTCTACTCTTATCTTCATCCAAGTCACTTGTTGCAACTTCTACATTTATTTCCACATCCTACCATGGTTTCATTTAAGGACTAACCTAGGACTTCTGACATCTGAGAGTCTCTTTTCGAGCTCATCTGAAAAATGCTCCATACTGGTACAAATACTGAGGATAATGAAATGCTCTAGGTCTTCACCATTAAATAAAAAGAAAGTCATATTGAAAAATATCTACATATCCACTAGGGAGTGCAAACAGGGGTTTGCAGGGGCGGGTTCAGAGCTTTTTTTGATGAGATGGCCAGGCTGGGGCACAGACTCAGAGAGGGGTGAGATATTTAAATAACTTATAGAAATTAGTAATGTAAAAATCACAGCACTAGATTCTAAGTAATAATAAATGGTATATTATGAATAACAAAAAATTGATTATTTTGCGTAAAAGGAGAGGAAAATTACACATGTTATGAACTAGAAAATAATTTTCAGTAACTTAGAATTTAGCCCATGATACACTACAAAAAGCAATGTTCTCCACCACAGTTTTGCGTTGCAATACCATTAAATAAAAAAAATTAACAGCAGTAGCACTTGTATTGGTGGATGAGATGAGATTTAGATCACACATACTAAGTTACATTAGCTGGATAGGCCGGTTACTGTGGCGAAGGACACTTTGTCCAACAAAGTCATCCAGATTCGATGATTTTGCTCTAATCTCCTCCCCTCTATACTCAGTACTCCAATGTGCTTCTCATCGGCCATTGTTGTTCGTAAATGTTTTTTTTTAGGATTTTTTGCACTGAGATGGTGTGCTCACAACTAGCACTGCTAACAGGCAAGGCTACAGCTATGCGACACAAGCGAAAAAGCTGAAAAAATACTTTGTATGGTTTGATGAAAGATGTAAACTCAAAAAACACTGGACAGTTCAACCAGTGTGGACAGTTCACCACAGTTTTGCATTGCAATACCATTAAATAAAAAAAATTAACAGCAGTAGCACTTGTATTGGTGGATGAGATGAGATTTAGATCACACATACTAAGTTACATTAGCTGGATAGGCCGGTTACTGTGGCGAAGGACACTTTGTCCAACAAAGTCATCCAGATTCGATGATTTTGCTCTAATCTCCTCCCCTCTATACTCAGTACTCCAATGTGCTTCTCATCGGCCATTGTTGTTCGTAAATGTTTTTTTTTAGGATTTTTTGCACTGAGATGGTGTGCTCACAACTAGCACTGCTAACAGGCAAGGCTACAGCTATGCGACACAAGCGAAAAAGCTGAAAAAATACTTTGTATGGTTTGATGAAAGATGTAAACTCAAAAAACACTGGACAGTTCATTCCCACACTGAGCTTTCCTCTGAACTACCTTCCTTGCCTGATACAGCTGGTGTTTCAGATCATCCAGATCACTTTCATACAGACTGACCAAACTCAAAAACTCTTTCTTCTAGCTCTGAACAAGAGTTCAAGCTCTGAACTCTTGTTCAGAGCTTTTGGGTTCAGAGCTTATATACCCTTCATAATGTCACAGTTCATTTTGTTAAAACGCCTCTTTATCTCAAAATGGATTTAAATACCCTCCCTAAACTTATCCTTGTCCCCTTCCTTTTACCTACGTTGTCCAATAGTGGACTCCACAACATACCCACCAAGTCTTAATTTCCCTCTTTGGAACCTTTTCTGAACAGCTTCTACACCTATATTACATTTCTTTGCTGTGTCCACACAGTCTCGCCATAGCTCCTCAAAATATGATTCACCTTTGTATTCTTCCAAAGTGTCCTGTAGATCCTATATTATGTCCACGTCCTGGCTAAATCAAGGGAAGGAGCTTAAAGTGTGTCAGAGAGCAACTTTGTGTACCGAAGAATTTTCCTAAATAGCACTAGTGATTCAATAAAGGTGAGGTCTATTTATGCAAGTAGGCTCCATGCTTCCACAGATCTTTCCCCAGTGTTTTCCACATCTATCACATGAAGTACTCTTAACACAGCAAATACTCGTAAATCCACTGCATCCTGGGTTTTCCTCTTGGTCAACATCTTTTTGATCCAGCCGGTCATGATGAGCAGCTGAAGTGTCTGGTCACATAATGGAAAAGTTAGACATTAGTTATATATTGTTTTTTTTATCTAATTTTATAACCAGGTTGAAAAATTGTAAAAGGTTCCATATTCCTGTATATTAAGATAGGGTGGTTTCCATTGTTGTGATATATTCAGTAACGGCAAACTTCTTTTGCTGGGAAATACTTTCATCCTCTCTCTGCCTCTGCAAAGGCATACACATATCTTGATATGCAGAAAATTCAATGGATGGGGATGACTGCTGCTCATTTCTTAAATGGCTTTCTTCTCGACTGCTTCCTGCTTCTGTCGCTACTTTTTTGTTCTTCACGAGGGAGAAACTGTCAATATTTTGAGATCTTTTCGTTGGTCCTATTGAATTTATTTCCCTATGAGTCTACTTTCGGCCCCTGAAGAAATAGAAAGAAAATTTTCCTGTTAAACAGAATAATGTCTTTTCCTAAAGCACCTCTTAAAACCTCTTAAAAAAAAACAACCCAAAAAACAATAGCCATGTAGCGATAGTAAAGTCACTCATTGGCTGGATTAATAAGAATAAAAGTTTGCTGTATACCTGGTGTTAATATTTATACTTTGAATTCGCTTAACTAACATGCTAGCATGGCATAGTGCAACTTTCATTGTCTGCTTACTGAAGGAAAATGTTCTTCCTCCTCCTTTAGAATATCTTCTCATCAAGCCAGCTTGACTTGGCACTGCTAACATGCTATCTATGAATGTAACTGCTGATGTTGGATTGTTGTGATAATCCTTACCAGGACAACGCTAGAGAACTACTTCCTATATTGAACACCGCAAAAAACAGACTCCGGTTGACTTACCTATACATTTTTTGTCTTGGAAGTGTCTTCGAACATCCTCTACAGTCTTTTCAAACTCGGGGTGCGCTCCGCTGTCTGCTTAGGTAACAACATGTTCCGGCGCTCAAATTCCCACGTTGCATGGAATATAAGTATAATGTCAGGTGCACCAAAACCACAGCAGTGAATGCAGATGAATGAATTAAATTGAATATAGATAATCCTGATGATGGATCCTGATGAGAGTGTGTAAACACGAACACATCACCCCACCATCAACTTCATTCCCTTCATTGGCTTCCCATCTCCAAAAGGATTGATTATAAGATCTCTCTCCTCTCTCACCAGTGTATCCATGGCAATGTACCCCCCTAACTAAAAGAACTACTCAACCTAATGACCTCAACACGATTCTTGCATTCTACCCACTCATACCGCCTCTTCCTTTCCCGGACTAAGCTCAGCACCATGGGTGATAGGACCTTCTGCTCTGCTGCCCCTCGTCTGTGGAATGCCCCCCCCCTGACCATCTGAGGGCTCCACCGACGACTGAGACATTTAAAAAAGGACTTAAAACTTTCCTGTTTAGCAGTGCCTATACCTTTTAATTAACATTGCTTCTTTTTGGTCATATTTTTATAGAATTATTATATTATTTTTATTGAAGCCTTTATCTGCTTTTACCCTGTGGCACTTTGAGATTTGATCCAAATGTTAAGTGCCTTATAAATTAAATGTGTTATTATTATTATTATCATAATATTGCCGGTATATACTATAAAATGTTAGTTTTGCATAAGAAATCTTCAATGAACAAATTATAGATGATTAAAACTGACAAAACAAATGACCTATCACACTAAGACTTTGGTAGGGGTGGCACTTGGGGTGGCCACATAGATTCTAGTAGGGGCCTGTGCCACCTCTGGCAACCCCTCTGGCCCCGCCACTGCCTGTTTGATGATCTGTCTTTTCAGCATTGCATGGTCGTTTTGTCTTAGTATCATCATGTTCGTTAACAAAACGAAGAGCTCCATGGTTAAACCCTCAAAGTTTCAGCCCCAAGCCATTTTTGTTATTAGTAGGAATGTATGCCTGAAGTTCACTGTTTGTGAAGAAAATTGGCCTGATTTGTGAAGGTTTGCTTGTGTAACAACGTGTGGAAATTTGATAGCAGCCGCAAACAAATGATGAAGCTGATATACTAATGGTGCGCACTGGGGATTGCGTCTGTCCAACATGCCAAATAGCATTCGGTATCCATTTACGATTGCCTTAATGAATATGCAATATCAGGTGTTTGAACTTGGGATAATTGAGGCGTTTGTACTTTTTTTTTGTTGAAAAATTGGGGAGGGTAGATGCAAATAAGTTGATTTTCCACACGTGATTTACCAAGCCTGAAAAAATTGCATCACTTGTGATTAATCTTTATTTGATACGTTTGAAAGGAAGGCACAGGCCTGCAGACAGACAGTTTGGTATATTGAAAAGCTGGTTCCGCTGTTTGGTACGCACCGGAGGACAATTACTATAAAGCCCAGAAAAAGTGGCCCAGATAGTAGTTGTCTGTAATATTTTTCACAATATAGCCAACCATCACAGGTTTGAGCATGATGCCATGGATGTGTAGGAGGAGAATGACCACTAGCCACATATGGTCCCCGTGTGGCCATTCCCCGGCTGCTCCAAGTGTCTCGGTCACTTTGATTGAGTCCCCACCACTGACTGTAACCCATCTTTGATCCCTCTTGCCAGGGCCGTCGTCCTTTCAGATTCATCGCAGATCAGCTGCCTGGTTGTTCTCTGTGGCTGACTAGCTGCCTGGTGTTCCAAAGCACCTGAGCATGTGTGCCATAGAGAGCGCTCGCCTCCAACACAATAATAATAATAATAATAATACATTTAATTTATAATGCACTTTACATTTGGATCAAATCTCAAAGTGCTACAAGGCAGATAAAAGCATCAATAAAAAAAATAAAATAAATAAAATAAAATAATAACTATACAAAAACAGATGATGACAAAAAAAGAGACTGCAAGTTGACTTGCAGTCTCTTCAAGACTGCAAGTCAACTTTATTCAGCAAAACATTATATCATGAAGCACATTTATTTATGATTGTATCTAGGAAAAAAAAAGTGTTTTTCCTTTGTTCTTCTTTTTATATCGATTTACCTATAGTACTGCCTTTATCACAGATACTATTCCATGTTGCGTTTCTTTTAGTACTATTCAGATTTCTTTGCTGTAGATCAAAAATGTGTTTATTGCCATAGTCATAGTCACAACCTTCAAAGTGTTGAGTTCCTCTTTTGAAAGGCCTCTGCCCCTAGAGGCTAATGGTTGTTTTTCAGTAGCAGTTTCTATGTAAAATATACTTTGATATTACTTAGGATAATTGTCCATCGCAATGTGTGGCTTTACCTGAAGATAAATTCAATATACTCTATCTTTTAGACCAGGGGTTCTCAAACTATGGTACCAGGCTACCAGTGGTAAACAGAGGAATCTCTTAAATATCCTACTTTTACAAATTCAGATAAAATCAATCAAATCAAAATATTATGATGAATGAAATGACAATATTGTAACATTACAGAAATAAAAAGGGTTTTTAAATAAGTTAAGCCTTTCCTGTTTTTCTTGTTCAGACGTCAATCATTCTGCTTTGTAGTCGGGTTGTGGCGCGCGCACCAAGCCGTTACAAGCTAAACTGTGAGGACAAGAAGACAGTAAGCCATGGAACCTAAATTATAATAATACATTTAATTTATAATGCAGTTTTGGATCAAATCTCAAAGTGCTATGTATGGGTGGTTTGGTAACAATGCTATCGTGGCTTCAAACAGGAACTTTCGGCAAGAGTAGTGTGGATAAGGAGGAGAACATTGTTAGCGGCAGTCTAGAAACTGCAGTAGAAGACAGTGAACACAGCAGAATCCCTGAATCAAAAGCATGAAACACTTCTGCATCTCAAGCGGCATCTCACAACCAAACACGCAGCACTGAAAAACAAACCAGTAGATAATTTTTTGAGAAAGCGGGACAAGCTTAAGCAGTCGATGTTCATCATTCAATCCTATGTTACACCCGTAACTAGAGCTGAGGAAGCTTCATATCGGGCTAGTCTCCTTATAGCGAAAGCCGGTAAGCCATTCACAAATGGCGAACACGGTCTAC
Source organism: Lophius americanus (assembly GCA_037951165.1). NCBI lineage: Eukaryota > Metazoa > Chordata > Actinopteri > Lophiiformes > Lophiidae > Lophius > Lophius americanus. Next base: position 1,127,418 of record JBBDHG010000193.1, on the reverse strand, counting down.
CATTAGCCAAAGCGATGGCACACATGTGGCACACAAGGCTGCCATACAGTTTGTGCCACTTTCAAACGACAGTCAGCGCACGGCCATGTCTGACGCTTTCAGACAAGGCCGTATGCTTTCTTCTTCCTTTCATGACCACATATCTGCACGATAAAGGCTTCTCTTCACGGTCTTTCATAAAAAAACTAAATACTGAAGGAGGATGGATTAGCCAGACCTGAGACTGAAGCTGTCCTCATTTGACCAAGATATCGCAGGACTGTGTTCACAGAGGCAGGCACACCCGTCTGATTTGTGTGTATTTGTGTATTTGCGTGTGTGTGTTTGAATGAAATGTGCATTTACAGGGACTTACAGTTGTTATTGTTAATGTTTTCCCCTGCTCTGTGTGCCTACTGTATGTATGTTAGGGGCTATGCCTTGCATTATAGTTAAATGGAAGAGTTCAAGTGCCAGTTCCAATGGTACTCCTTTAACACAAACATACAGTTTGTGTTAACTGTACTGCTGTTAATAGCTGTTCCATTGGTTTGTGAATGATGGCATGAATGGTTACTGCTCCCGATGAGCATGTGGCGCATTGCATGGTAGCCTTAATTGTCATTGTATGAATGATTGTGTGTAAATCGCTTTGAGTCCAGCAGAATAGAAAAGAGTACAGTGCGGTACAGTAACAGTGCCTTTACCATTTACATCCGCTGTAACTAATACAGAAGAACTAAACACACCACTGAGTGTATCACTAATATTAAATGATTACAATTCCTTTCCATTTATTGCATTTTTTATGGCTATAGCCCCAAAAATAGCAAAACCCAGCAGTTATCTTTGAATCTGTGGCTAAAAATAAGATATTATTGCATTTTAATAACGTATTTAATCGCATTATATACATTATTGTGCGAGATTAGTTATCACTTAAAATAAGTATTATAGTATTTAATAGGGTTTCATAGACAAATATATGTATTATGAACACCGATTTCTTCAAATGAGTGTACCTTGAATGCAAGGTCTCACAAAAAATAATTTTCTTGGTAATGACAAAGAAAATATTTCAGCATCTGCTAATCTGAATCCCATCTAAATTAATCTGAATTTCTAAATCCTAATTTGGATTTAATATATATGTAATCATATTGTAATCATTATACTGTTTTGAGTTCCAAAAAACAATACTAATTCTTATGATAGAGATTACAAGGGATACAAACTACAGATTCAACACAAACAAACAACACAACTGATATCTGCAGTTAACCTTGTAGATTACATTCCAAAAAGCAGTTTAACTCCAAAGAAAAATGTCCTGATAAATTATTTTTTGGCAGATGTGATTGGACTGCACAAAGCCTCATCTGATGTATCATAACAGTTACTACTGTTATGGTATACTCCATGGGTATACTCTGACAAACTACCTGCTTCAAATATTCTCTACAGAGTTCAAGATTGAATTGCTAACACTTTTGCAATGTAATAGATATTTAATTTATTGTAAAGAAAGAAGAAAGAATCCTTTATTGTTCACATAGTCATACAGTACAACATAGTGAAATTACTTCTCTGCATTTGACCCATCCCTGAGGGAGCAGTGGGCAGCCCCTCGTGGCGCGCCCAGGGAGCTAAGGATTCAGGGTCTTGCTCAAGGACCCTACGACAAGTAGACCCTGGTGGGATTCGAACCGGCTACCTTCCAATCTTCTGATTGGGAGACAGCCGCTCTACCCACTGAGCCACAGCCGCCCTGTGATTGTTCATTTATGATGATTATGGTGATGATTATGATGATGAAAAAAAAACATGAGCTGGTGTTTAGATCAGAGATAGTCAATCAACTATGAATTCTAAATAAAGTCTGTCACATACAAAATACGCTACACATCACAGAGAATAATATTAAATTGTATTTTCACTATATGTTTTCGGGCCATGCAGTGGTCAACCAGACTGTGGTAAACTTCTAACTGATAATGTTAAATGTGACGCAAAAGCATTTTTTTTGACTAAAACTACTTTAAATTGGTTTAATTTCTTTAGAATCTTAAATTGAGACGTTGTGCATTGGTTTTAGTCTTAGTGTTAAGATAAGGGACCATTCTTCTCCCCCTACTTGCATATTAAGTAAACCATTGCTGTACCCCAGAAGTATTAGAGTCAGCTCTATATTAGCTGTTATATCATATTATTTAGATATAATTTCTTAAAATAATATTTTATTATTATTATATTAATATTATTTAAAACATGGTTATTTTTCTTATTAGACAAAATCTGCTGTCATTTGGTTTAATCTACAAGATCGTCTAAGTAACAGTGTCCCGTTAGGTCCACTTGAAAGTAAAGTTATATAATGTCAGACTGTTTTCAGTTAATTGAATACGTTTTTTAAGTACTTAATTTAACATGGGAAATGGAAGAATTTCAGAAGAAACTTTGTCAACAAACAAACACTCAATCTTTTAATAACCCTGCTAATAGGGACTCCTGTTGGGCTGCAATATTTAAGATTTATGTATTTGATAACAAGTAAAAATTTAAATGCATTTGGATTACAGAATTTTAACATAAATAAACTAATAATTTTATTTGCCTCACCAGACCAAAATATAAGCAATACACAAATGGATAACATGCTCTGCAAGGCAATTGTATGTCTGTATAGTGTGTGCACTGGGCATAAAACTGATGTGTCGGAAACCAGCTAAGAGATATTATTTTTGTCAGAGACACAATGGCTTTATATTTCAAGTCAAGAATTAAGTAAATAGTTTCAAAACAAGCAATATATTCAACTAAAACATATCAGCCTCCACCTGTCAGTGGATTACAGACTTCCTGATGGACTCGAGACAGCAGGGGAGGCTGGGTAAAATCTCATCCTCCACCAGGACAATCAGCCCGGGGGCCTCGCAGGGACGTGTGCTGTCACCTCTACCCTTCTATCTCTACACAAATTACTGCACTTCTGACGACCCATCTGTCAAACTCCTGAAGTTTGCAAACGACACAACGGTCATCGCCCTCATCCAGGATGGCGACGACTCTGCATACAGATGGGAGGTTGAACGGCTGGCCGTCTGGTGTGTCACAACAAGCTGGAGCTGAACAAGCTCACAACTGTAGAGATGAGTGTGGACTTCGGGAGGAACCCCCCATCACTGCCCCCCTTCACTGTACTGAACAGCACTGTGTCTGCTGTGGAATCATACAGGTTCCGGGTAAATACAATCTCTCAGGACCTTAAGTGGACTTCCAACACATACACAATAATCAAAAAGGCCCAGCAGGGGATGTATTTCCTACACCAGCTTAGGAAGCTCAACCTGCCTCAGGTGTTGCTGATCCAGTTTTACACCGCAATCATCTAGTCTGCACATGAATCACTGTTTGGTTTGGATCTGCTACCAAACAGGTAAGAATCAGACTACAACGTACAATTAGATCTGCAGAAAAAATCATCGGATCCAACTTGCCCTCCCCTCGCCTTGCCCTCCAATTATTTATATGATGTTAGTACTGTGAAAGCTCAGTTAACCAGCATTTATACATGTATTACAGCTCTATTGGCCATGGCCAATAGAGCTGATTCTGAATAATGAAGAAGTGGTGGATTCTCTAAAAACTACAGATATATACCTCTTTCGTTCGGGAACAACAAATTTGTTTCTCTTCTATAATATTTATTGGCTGGCTGTAGCTCAGTGGGTAGAACAGTCGTCTCCCAATCGGTAGATCAGAAGGTAGCCGGTTGGAATCCCACCAGGGCCTAATTGTTGTACTGTCCTTGAGCAAGACTCTGAAAATTTAACATTATCCAACCCAATTTGAACCTCAATATTAATATAGAGATGATCGAGCTTTTCTCTTTTTCAATTTTGAGAAATCATATCTTTACACTTGATTATCCATCCATCCATTTTCTTCTGCTTATCCAGGGCCGGGTTGCGTTGGCAGCAGACTCAGATTACATGAGATTAGTGATATTTAATCTATTTTCTTTACTGGACAGAAATTATGACATTTTAGAACAATTTTTCTTTAGAAAAGCTAAATTGTTCAGAGCATTTATGTAATTTCCTTGTTTCAGAAATTATTTTGTTGCCCTGGATAAGATCAGGGGTCATGGGCGCCTACGACATATTGAGATGCGCGGGCTGGGAAGGTAGCCCTGTTTTGTGATAAGGTTAATGCTGGTTCTGATAGAAAGATTTCAGGACACATAGAAAGATGTCAGGACAAACCGTCAGATTACAGCGCTATTTTGGTGGCATATTTTAGGCAGGTTGTTTCAATGTTCTAGCTGATTAAGGTATGTGACTGCATGGAAATAAAAGTGTTGTACATCATATGCAGGACACCGGGAATGACAAGTGTAAATTGGGCCTCAGTGTCCATTATAGTATAGTTGCAGTGGAGCTGTCAGAAAGAATTTTGGATAGTCTAGAATCCAAATATCTCCCTATATTTGAGTTCACAGGAGATAACAGGTAGTGAATCAGACATAAAGATTAGGCAACATAGACTCTGTGCAGTTCAGCTTCCTCTAACTAAAAACTTCTATAATGTGTACTCCAGAGGGTGAATGGCAGCTTATTATGGGCATTAAACCTCTATTTAAGATCTGTAGTGGGAAAAGGTTAGAAGACATCAATAGAGAGGAACAAGCTGCCTCTGACATTGGCTTTGAATTGAGAGTGGAGCTAGCAGCTCCCTCTACCTCAATGTCTGTCACTTTCAGGCCTCTGGAGGTTTGACAGCCTGCCAGTTCTTCCCACCCACCAACCACATATCAAATTTAGGGAATGAAACTGAAAACTGAAATTGAATTATATCCTTCAAGGTGGCAAATGCATGTTCAGAGTTCTCATTGACTGTATTACACCAGAGAGAATATTGACAAGCCAATCAATAATAAGAAGGTGAAAAAGAAGCTGTCATATTTTGTATTAAGTATGTTCCGCATTAACCTTGCCTCTTTTCAGCGAGTTTTTCCAGGGAGAAAAGAACCCAGGCAAGACTAATAAGGGCTTTACCCACAAAAACAGTTTTAAAAACAAAAATACTTTTGCTTTTAAATTACATAAAAGCTGAGTTTCCAGGGCCTGGAATCAAAAACCTTTTTAAACAGTTCCAAGAGTGTAATTATTGGAAAATAAAAAAATGTTGGACTATTTGGTTTTGTTTGTGCTACAGAGACTTTTAAGTTTACTAACGCTCCTCCAGCAGTCATTAGAGTTGTTGCACCATTACTTGATTAAACAGACACCACCCTTTTGAGTTCGAAAATCTGTCTGTATGAGCATCAATGTCGCAGTACGGTTGTTTTAATGCGGAACTTTATCAAAACTCAAAAAAGACATTTCAGTTTTTAGCCCAAACGATGTCATGTAAACTGACCCTTTACTTTTTTGAGAATCTACACAGTAGACCTACTAGTAAACATTTTTAGGTGGTCCTTTTCAAGTAAATGTGAAGATGTATCTGTTATGGTATAACCAGTTTTTTTTCTGGACCCAAAAGGGCAGAACTCGAAAGACCCGGAACCCAGGTAAGGTAGAACAAAAAAATGCTTTAATTAATGGAGGACTCCACTGGGAGAGTTGGGCAGATAACTCGGCAGATCCGAATACTAAGGGGCCAAACAGGATTAATTCCAGGGCGCATCAGGTTAGTCAGAGGTTCCAGAAACGATGAACCTGGGCAAGACATACCAGCTGAGCAAGATCCAAAAACGGGTTTCTCAAAATATGGTGAGAAAGTCAAAACCTTGTTATCACAAAGATAAACGGACGATCTGACGACGAGTGGAGTGTAAAGCCGGGGTTTTATGCAGCAGTCTTCAGTTCTGATGATGAACCAGGTTGGAGCCAGGTGTGAAGATGTCATGGTAGGTGGAGACAGACGAGGAATGAGTGACAGTAGCCACACCCTGTTAACAGACAAACTGGGAGAGATAGACAACACACATAGAGGGGAGGAGGAAGACAATAGACACAAGGGGGAGATGAGGTGTACTGCCATATCCTACCAGTATCTAAACCTCTAAAATATTGAAAGACACACACACACATATATATATATATATATATATATATATATATGTGTGTGTGTATATGTGTATAAAATGTGTGTATAAAATTGGATGGGATATATATCCCATCCAATTTTGCTAATTGAAAAAATGCTTCCCAAAGTGAGCAAAACATGAACTATGAGATTAAAATATGGGTAATGACTTTCGGTACTAACGGCCATGTAGGAAGATGCACTTAAGATTGATCTCCTCCAAATTACTATCAAATACTGCTTATTCACTGTTATCCTTGGCTAAACACACAGGGGTTGCTATTTTATAATGCCAAAAAAATAGCAAAATTAGTAACGTTGACAAAACATCGAAGCAGCCGAAACTAACCGACTTCAACACGCTTGGTGAAACCGAAGATGGCGACGAAAGAGGTTAGCAAAGAAGACGAGCTCGGAGGTGAGAAGGCAGACATGATACTGGCTAAAAATTAGCTCGATGAAAACAGAGTTTATGTCAAGTTTTGATGGAATTGCAGCTGCTTTAGAAAACATGCGGAAGGAGATAAATGACAGCGCTGAACGTCCCGAGGATGAGGTAACTAAGGCTAGTTACCTCATCCTCGGGACGTTCATCCTAGTTACCTCACTTTAGCTTGTAGGCACAAGCTAAAGTGCCCATGCTGGAGTCTAAGAACGAAACTCTAGAAGAAAAAGTTTTGGACCTGTAAACGAGATCGAGACTGAATAATTTGAGACTGGTTAATCTACCAGAGGGTGTCGAAGGACGGGATCCCTGAACTTTTTTGGAAAAGTGGATTCCTGAAGCACTAGATTCAGCGGATCTGAAGAACTCAGTTGTTTTGGAAAGAGCACATCGAATCGGACCGATGAGAAATACCGAATCGCCACCGAGAACACTGGCTTCAAAAAACTGGCTGAAGCACAATAAACTTGTAAGAAGATCTAGAAGGATGTTGGAGGGATTTAAATACAAAACATAAATAGTTTAGGCTGAATCTAGGAGGTAACCTACAATTTAGCATGTATGAATTCCCTACAAAAAATACACATTAATAAATGCATTGATTTATGATCATAAAACTGATAAATATGTTGTATTCAAATGTGTGATAATGTGTTGTAAGGTTAAAAGGGACTGATTAAGAGCCCTTTATACATGTTACAGATGAGTGCTGATTGATGACAAATCAGAGAGCAATGGTAATTTAGAAAGTAGGGAAAGAGTGGACTGACTGATCCTCACATTGTGAGAGGGGAACCTTAAAATGGGAAACGGGACTTTTTTGCGGTTAGGTGTGTTGGAAGCTGTTCTTTGCTTCCTGGTTAGTTACTCTCCTCTTGGAAGTTATTTATTATTACAAGGTGAACTGGTTTACTGTTTGAAATATGACTCAATAAGTAAATCTTTTATTATTTTCCCCTGGAACTGCAGATGTCTGCAACTGCTTGGAAAGACAGGTCATAAAAGAGGTCTTGACCATAATAAAGGACATAGACTCCAAAATTGTATTTCAAGAAACTCAACTTTTAGACAACAATAAAAAAATTAAGAGGAGCTGGTAGGGCGGAGTATTCACAGCATCAGTCTTATCACGGGTCATAGGAGTGATGACCCTCATACATAAATCAGTACCATTTCAAGTGGGAAATGTTATCAAAGATAGATTGGGAAGATATCTTATAGTCCAAGGCTCCTTATTATCTGAGAACTTAAATTTGGTTAACTTATATGGCCCCAACATACATGATCCTGATTTCTATGTGGATCTGCTTCTTATTCTTTCACCATTAGAAGGGAAATTTATAATAGCAGGGGATTTTAATAGTACACTAAAACCTAGTATGGACAAATCCACAGGAAATGACTAGTCGCATATCAGGTGTAGAATGGCTATAAATCATTTTATTAAAGAATTGACGTTGCTAAACATTTGGAGAAAATTTAACTCATATACAAAATCATACTCCACAGTTTACCACACATACTCCCAAATCGATTACTTTTTAATTTACTTAGATTTGCGACCGCAAATCTAAGTAAGTGCGATCATGCACTTTGTTGTTTAGCCTATGAAGATAAAAAACTGAAAAAAGACCCATCGAAATGGCACTTTCGGCACAAATGCTAAAAGGATGAGGGGAAAATATGTAGAAAAATGGATAGATGAATTCTTTGAGATAAATACCACCCAAACCTCTGCATGTACAAAGTGGGAAGCATTCAAAGCCTTTCTCAGAGGACATATAATAAGTTATACGCGTTCAATATCCAAACGATCACAAGAAGAAAGGTTAGAGAGTAAAATACAGAAGCTCCAAAATCCTCAAATGGAAAAGAGTTGCTGGTTTTGAGGGCATAGTATAAAAATTTCTAGAACCGCGAGCAGTCTTCTGAGATTAAAACAGACATTTTATGAACAGGTTGAAAAATCGGGTAAACTCTTAGCATGGCAGATTACATAGTTAGAAACTAAAGCACCAATTAAAACCATCATTACAGCCATCATCTCCAATGGGAATATTAATGTCCTATAGAAATTAATGACATATTTAGAAACAACTATAAATAATTATATGGAACAAATAAAGGAATTGATTTACAAAATTTAAATAATCTCCACACAAAATAGCAAACAGAAACTGGAAATAGAAGTCAATACAGAGGAAATTTTGAATGCCATTGATAGTATGAAGTAAGGGAAAGGGGCACGACCAGATTGTCCCCCAATTGATCTGTACAAATAATTCAAGAACAAATTACTAGCACCTCTTCTGGAAAGGTTTCAGGAGGCTCTTCAGAAAGGCAGGCTTCTGCCATCAGTGAACTGCGCTTTGATTACTCTGCTGCAAGCCAGGTAAATCTTCTGGCAGATGTGAAAAGTTGAGACCTATAAGTCTGCTGAATACTGACCTCAAGATAATAAAGTAAACTTTTAGCAAAACGTTTACAAGAAATGCCACCAAAAATTGTCAATAGGGCTCAAAATGGATTTATAATGGGGAGGCACGGTTTCCATAATGTAAGGCGGGTGTTAAACAGAATTAATTTTAAGAAAGAACATCAAGATACTGTCGTTCTGTTATGCAGTTCTGTGGGGGTTTTTCCCGGACCCAAATGCAGACGCATAAAACGTAGCGCTGGTGTCAAATATATTTATTCCTCCGCGACACAAGGAAAAGACAGGGACAGAAAAACTGGAGGTTACTTACAGTACACTGGGAGGGGTTGGAACACCTGACGACAAGAGGACATCATGCAACGAACTGGCACAGAAGGGAAGGTAAGGACAGACTTTATACACAGACATAACGAGACAATGAGACACAGCTGGAGGGGAAACACAGTTGAGCATGATCACCAATCACAAGACAGACACAGAGGGAGAAAGGAACACAGAGGCGTGACAGATACAGCACTTTGATCATTGGATGCCCGAAAAGGCCATTGATAGGGTCGAGTGGCCCTATCTCTTGAACATGTTGTTAATGCTAATTAGTCGTAATTAGAAAATTAATCAAAGAAATCAATGAATCAATGGATAGAATTATGACATTACAATTATCTGTATTTGGGAGAATCAATATCTTAAAAATTCATATTCTGCCAAGGCCTGCTTTATTTGTTCCAAAACATTCCTCTGCCAAAACCCTCGGATATGTTCTCATAATAAAAAATAAAAAATGTATCGAGTTCGTATAGAACAATAACTTTGTTTGTGCAAGACTTTGTTTGTCTTTACTTTATTTACCATATAATAGAGGGGGGTTAAAATGTCCAAACTTATTGTGGTGCTACTGGACAGCGCAGCTGTGTTCTGTTATGTTTTACTTTTCAACAAATGACTCTCCTAATTGGACTGAAATGGAATCTCACGATATAGAACTACCTCTTCCTCCATACATACATTCAGATACAGCAAGAAAATTGCAAAAACAAACTAAAAATCCAACTTTGAAGAATATGATAATGATATGGTACAAGGTAAAAAGGTACTTAGGAATTACCTTCTCTATCACAATTTAGTCCGGTTTGGGTTAATTGACTTTGTACCAGGAAGAGCAGATGCAACATTCAAACAAGGGAACTCTAAGGGACTTAAAATGAAGCAAGACCTGTATTTGCCAGATTCTAATATAATGATGTCATTGACGGGCAAAAGTCTAAATTTGATCTAAATCGGAATTTTTTATTAAAGTATTTGGCACTTAGAAGTTTTATTTAAACAAATCAAAAATAATACACATCTCAAACCTTCACTCTCGTCTCTGGAAAGTTTGATGATAAAGGACCGTCTCAGAAAAGGTATAATTTCAGAGCTCTACCAATTATTGACATCTTACTCGCCTGGAGACTGAAGGTATAAACAGAATGCCTGGAAAAAAAATCTTCAATGTGATCTTTCAGATGAAGATTGGTAAAAAAAAATGCAATGTAGCACACATCAAATATATAAATACACGGTTGAGATTACAATATAAATGATTAATGCATACATATGTCACACCTGTGGACTTGAATAGATATAACAAAAACATACCTGACATATGCACAAAATTCACAGAATATAGAGGCACATTGTATCACTGTATTTTGAAAAAATTTAAAAGATTAAAACATTTTTGGAGGAGATAATCATGGACGAAAAAATCTCAAAGCAAATTTTATTGGACCCCAGACTATTTTTCTTGGGTTTATATCAAGAGAAACATAAATATAGAATAAGTGAACAAGCATTAATAGACCTCAGCCTGCTTAATGCCAAAAAAATTTATAGCAATATTATGGAAAACAGTTACAAACCAAGCACTACTCAGTGGATGGGGATGATGTTGTCAACTCTGCAATTAGAAAAGATAACATACATACTAAAGGCTAATCAACATGTATTTGTGAAAATATCTACGCCTTTCATGAACTATGCAAAAAATCTCAATTTAACAGACGAAAAAGTGAATGATTAGATTTCTGTGAACTCTGCAGTTTCCGAGCTTGTAAAAAAAAAAAATAGTAGACATTTAAATATTTCTAAATTTTGTACCCTATGCTATTTGTTACTCAACTCTTATAGCTTACCATTTGACAATTCAAGAGGAGCACTTTCTTATTTCTTATTTTTGTTTGTTTTGATTAGTGTCATCCAGCTGTGTTCTATTGTTCCAGAAATAATGATGCAATAATGATGATGTTATGATGTAATAATAATAATTATGTAACAATTATGATGAAAAAAAAAAAAATGCGTAATCTATGATATCAAATGAAATTATGCACCACAATTGGGCAAAATCAAACCAACGGTTGAGAAATCAATCCAGTTTTTACCCGCACTGATGTAAATGGTACAGTTTGAAAATGATGATGGTTTATGAGTTAAAACGAAAAAAAACCTGTGTTTTTCGTAAAACACTGGATATATTGAGTCGGTTCAAATTCACTGAGTCGAATCATATTCACTAAGTTTGGATATATATATATATTTTTATATATATATATATATATATATATATATATTTATATATATATATATATATTTAAATATATATATATATATATAAAAATATATATAATTAAAAAAAAAATAAATATATATATATATATATAATTAAAAAAGCTCCCCTGGCTCCCCAAATCTTGAAACCAGACATGCCTCCTGGCCAAATCCAATAGTGTTCTTACATCTAAGTAGACACAAAATCAAATTAAATTCCATTCCACAGAAAAAAGTTGAAATTCTTTATACCGGTGCAGACAGAAGAACAATAAACAAGGGGAGACGCTCGGGAGGCTTCTGGCTCACATAGCAAAACCACAATATAATCAGATACAATAGCACCTGTGTTGAGCGAGAAAGAGGTCTTAGTGAGAGATACTGGCTAAATGAATGAAGCATTTAGAATGTTTTACCAAACATTGTATATGTCAAAGTGATGAAAAATATAGAATATTTTTCATCACAGGTGCAACTGCCATCCCTTACAGTGCAAAAACAAGAAGAAATTGGGAGGGATAATACCATAGATGAGGTTCAGCAAGCTAAATTTACAGTAATTCTGGGAGGTCCCGAAGGAACGATTGCTTCCCTACAGACTTTATCAAGTATTCTCTAACATTTCGGCACCAAAATTACTTATAGTGTTTCAGGATGCCCCCAATAGTTGTAGTTTAAAAGAAAGTATACAGTCTGAAACGATAACATCTATCAGTTATTCAGTATCTCCAAATAAGAGACTATAAAAAACAACATGATAGAAATTCCCATTAATATGTCTTACCTTACCTTTGTACAGGACATTTTGCAGGGCATAAAGAGGTAGAGGAGAAGACATGGAAAGACATTGTTGGGTCCTAGTGTAAGACATCAATAGGACTTGTCAATCACATTCATAGGAGCTACTGGACTGGATTCTAATACATGTGGCTTTCATGAACAATGTACTGACACATATGCGGACGCGGAGGTGGCAATGACTATTCCTTAATATCGACTTTTCAGGGATATAATAAGATGTATGTGCCAGAGGCCATTACAGCGTGACCCAAGTCTGAATTTGTGTGAGTGTGAGAAGGGGTGAGCGGTGTGTGCAGAGGGACAGGGCTATCCCTGGGAGAGGAGGAGCTGGACTACTTTGGGAAGAATTATGGAAGGGGAAATTGAAGGCTTTGAATCTGATTTGGAATCCGGGCCCTGTGAAGAATTCACGTTTGTGAAATTTTCTTCTATAGGGTTGGTTTTTATCCCTGCATAGGATATTATGTAAGAGCAAATGTATGGATGCACTTCTCTAAGGGGTGTACCATGTCACACCTTGGGGCGATGGTGGGACAGTTGGTAGGGCAGTTGTCCATTTATCTGAAGGTTGTTGGTTCAAACCCCAGCCACTCCAGTCAAAATGTCCTTAAGTAAGATACTGAACCCCAAATTTCTCCCAATGGCTGTTCCATTGGTATTCCATTGGTGAATGGTTACTGCTCCTGATGAGCATGTGTGCCTTGCATGGCAGCCTCTATCATCACAGTATGAATGTTTTTGTGCATGGGCGAATGCTTACTCGTGTTGTAAAAGCACTTTGAGTAGTCAAGCAGACTAGAAAAGCACTGTATAAATACAGTGCTTTTCAACTATGCAGCTCTTGCTGCATCAACAATTTAGATTTTCTTTCATTGGATTAATTCCTTCCTAACCTAGTGGCTTGTATTAATATCTTCACTTGGAAAAGTGCTTTTGACAAAGACAGTCTAGACAGAATATTTGAATGATCAACATTGCTTGTGTTTCAAGGGAATAAACTATTTTAAATTAATCAACCAGCATCCCAATAACAATAAATATAATTATTGGATATATGACAAATATAAATGATAAAAATGTATTTTTTCTAGAGCCTACATGCAGCTCACTCTCACGCAAACAAAGGGTACGCACATATAAATTTCCAGTTAAGCTTAACTATAGGAATAATTAATGCAATTTATTTCATACTTCTTATTCTTTTTTTTTTTAAAGATTTATGCATTTTTTCATTAATCTCTGTCTTGTATTAAAAAAGCTTTAATCTGGTAACCCTTATACATTATATTTTCAAATAAATTATAAACGTATTAGCCATTAATAAATCCATATAAATTTTAGGTCTAAATAAATTAAAAAAAACCCTTTGGGCTCCACTGACATCCTCCTGTACCCCATCTGATTATGGATGCAGGTATCTTATTTGCGTGAGCAGGTAAAAACATTGTCGTCATCACTAGTTCTTATCCACTAAATATGCATGTATGCATTCATATTTATGTAATGGATTGCATGCAAAAATACATTCAATTTAGGATGAATTACTAAATTACACATAAATAAATCCACCATATATGGAATACTAATGTCATTGGGTTCCTTTGTTCAAAGTGTAAGAGAGCTGATCAGGTAAAGTTCAAGCCTTGCCTATTTCTAAATACCTTACAACAAAAATGTCTTAGTAAATAACTTCAGGGTTACGGGGCCGATTACACTGCAACTGTTTCAACATTAGATGGTAAACCTTTATTACAGTTTGGCTTTTCGCTTTTACAAAAATGGTATTATTTTTGCCGTCACAACACCACTTCTCGCATGGCTATAATGACCTCTGTCTAATAGCCACAAGTGGACAGAACAATAACACAAATAATATCAGACTTTCTGGTTTGGCTTGTGCCCCAGAGTTTATAAATGCTGTTCCAGCAACTTTTAGAGTTGATGTACCTTAACTGCGCTAAAGAGATATTATCTACATTTACTGGCCCGTCTCTTTCATCTGTGCTGTAGTTATTCGAAGATCCGACATTTGTTGACATTTGAAAGCAAAACCTTTTAAAATGCAAAGATAAAAAGTGTTTATAGATAAAACAAAGTCATATAATCAGGGCACAAGTCCAAAGAGACACTGTCCTCCTGCTTTGCAGGATGAAATCAGAGTGTGGTTGAACTAATTATTATAGCTAGTGGGGCTGCCCCATAAAGTTTTTCACTGTTTTTGCCTCTGTTATGTTTCAGATAAAGTATCTATTAAGCAAGTTGTTTCTGTATTCCTCACATGGCTCTGTTTACATCATAATGGTTTTGCTATAAATGGACTGTTTTTTCCATTTTTTATGAAAAAAGGTTTTGTATTATGATATATCGTAATGCAGAGGTATCCGTGCTCACAATGATCATTGTAAAAATTACCCTAGAGCACAGTGAACTGCAAAAACAAATTGAAACAATGGAGTATGTATGCCATGACAGTAAATAGGTGGCGTACCTTGTCTCAATAACCCCATGCATACAATCAATCCAACACTAAGTGGGTTGATCCTGGACCAGGACCTTATACTCCTCCAGAGTCAGGAAACGGGCAGGAAAGATCACTGCAGACCCGTCACACCCCGGACACAACCTGTTTCAACTTCCTCAATCAACCAATCAATCAATCAAACAATCAATCAATCAATCAATCAATCAATCAATCAATCAATCAATCAATCAATCAATCAATCAATCAATCAATCAATCAATCAATCAATCAATCAATCAATCAATCAATCAATCAATCAATCTTTATTTATATAGCGCCAATTCACAACAACAGTTGTCTCAGGGTGCTTTCAGGGTGAAAGAGCAGGTCTAGACCAGACTCTTTATATACTTATCTACAGGACCCAACAAATTCCTCCTTGAGCAAGCACTTTTTTCTCGCCATTGTTGCCAATAATAACAACAATAATCATCATCATGAGCATCTTGTGATCAGTGGACAACTAGCAGGTCCACAGCAGCAGATGCAATCACCAACCATGTACCTTACAGGACGAGAAAGCACAAAGACTCCATGGGGATGTCATTACTCTAACATCTTTGCACTGTCATATATATTTATATATACATATTAATACATATATTTTTAAATGTATATAGCCTGTACACAAGATCATCTCCATTTCTTAATAGCTTGTATATTTGTTTATTGCCTTGACCATTTATTTTATAATTATTTATATGATGTTCGTACTGTGAAAGCTCAGTTAACCGGAGTCAAGTTCCTTCTATGCAGATACATGTCTGATTCTGATTATAGGAACAGCCTAATTCCAAATAGATTGGTGAAAGACACCTAATCAGAAAGAGAGTGCTCCCCTTTCCTCTCACCACTCTCTGAAAGAGAAGGCCCTTTTCTTATCCTCATGAACTGGAAGTACAGAAAGAAGTAAGCTTTCATTTCTTTTGCAAGGAGGTTGTGAAAATCCTTTTTGAAAGCCTTTCCGATAGCCAGTTGCTTCATGTAAATGCTATAAGATAAGATAAGATAAACCTTTATTAGTCCCACAACAGGGAAATTGCAGGGTTACAGCAGCAAGAGCATGTTACAGAATACAGAATAACATTATGTTCAATTAAATTAAATTAAATTGAATGAGCAGTTGTGGACATATTGAGTAGTGTGTGTCGTACCCGTCTGCGATGAGTCCGACGATTGCAAAGTCATCAGAGAACTTCTGCGGTGACACGTGGGTGAGTTGTTCCCTGTGGGGCCCCCGTACTGCAGACAACCACGTTCAACAGACAGTCCCGAGTCCTCACATACTGTGGACGGTTGGTCAGGTAGTCCAGGATCCAGGATGCAAGGTGCTCATCCACTCCGGTCAGTTCCACTTTGTCCCTCAGAAGCGTGGGCTGGATGGTGTTGAAAGCACTGGAGAAATCAAAGAATGTGATCCTCACGGTGTATCCAGGCTTCTCCAGGTGAGAGAGAACTCGGTGAAGCAGGGAGATGATGGCGTCGTCCAACCCGATGTTCGACTGGTAGGCGAAATAAAGGGGGTCCATCGACAGGCTGACCAGCGGGCGGAGATGACCAAGGACCAGTCGCTCCAGGGTCTTCATCAGCTGGGTTCTGGTCGAGCTTTGTGGGATGCTAGTCTCAGAATATGTGTGTTTGTCTGAAATGTATGCATAGGTATACATATTTATGTAAAAATAGCTGCTGTTATTATTATTATCATCATCATCATCATCATCATCATCATCATCATCATCATCATCATTATTATTATTATTATTATTATTATTATTATTATTATTATTATTATTATTATTAATTATTCCAGCTATTAAGCTGGAGCAGTTTTTCTTGTAGATATTTGATCCAGTATATTGTCCCTTGTTCCCCCGACCCCCTTTGTGTTTCTCCCTTTCTTGTCCCTTTCTTTCTCCCATCCCATCGGTCCTGTCGCCTCACTGACTAATAGCACATAAAAATAACTAATAAATGCAGTTCAGGCAACTGGAAGAGTATGACCGACTCCTCCATTGCAGAGAAAAAACTGTCTGGCACTGCAAGGCAGCCAGATCCTCATTCTGTATGCCAAGGCAGATGGACGGGACAGGTTAAAAAAGAAAAAGAAGCCCCTTTCCAAATAAAGATTTCATTCCTGTGCAAGGTTGTAGTCTCAGTCCTTTCAGAGAAAAGTTCTGAAAGGTAACCAGTGCATCTTAACAATGTTTCAGAATAATTCCTGTCGACCCTACTCACTTGCACAAGAGAGTTTGTTTTTAATGCAAACTCACAAATAATTGAGTTGAAAAGTAAGAAATATATTAACTCTACAAACAAGTCCAAGAAAAACTAAGGAGCCTTGATAGGCCGGCACTGTGAACAAATTAAAAGTGTGAAAGAAATGTGACTAATTGATCATTGATCAACTTCATATTCTCTTTGAGATCTTAGATGCAGTTTACTGGTCTATTACAAGCAAATTGTTTGTTGTGCATTACTCAAACAACTGTTGACAGACAGAGACATTGATTTGGTCCTTCTCAAGGTAAAGAAAACAATGACATAGAGCATCAAAGACCACATGGAAAGTGATCTATTGACGCCATACTCCAATCCCCTAATATAGTTATAGCGGGTCCGAATCCACCTCCGCCCTACTGTCTGGTGTTTGTTGCTTCTACCTGTGTATGTGTGGGTTCTCTCCGGGAACCCCGGCTTCCTCCAACATTCGAAAAACATGCAATCTAATCTAGGTGAATTGATGACCCTGACCCTAAATTGCCCGTAGCATTTAAGGTGATTGAGAGTAGTTTTATAGATCTCTGTGTAACAAATTAATGAATATCATTACATGTACATATTTGGAGAGGACGCTGGTGTCGAGTGTTCGCCGATTCTCCCACTTCCAGGACTATACTCTGTAAAGTGTCTTTGAATTTTGTGTAAAGCGCTATAAATTAGAAGGTATTATTCTTATTATCATGGTTATGGTTCAATAGATGGACTCTCCCTTAATATGGTACGCAAAGATTAGCCAATTACAAACCTTGTTTTTGTAAAGGAAACAAATATATACCACCCCTTTTGTAATAATTCCTTTGAGAGCTACCTATCCTGCTCCTGTGATTAGGTTTGTGTTCTCCTATATTGTCATTGAATATACACATGAATCTTCCTTTAATAAAGCCTTTCAGTTTTTTTTGGTGTTTTTTAGCGAGACATCTCCACCACTGGTTTTTCTCGAAGCAAGAGAAGGACAGGCTTATCTCCCCATTTGCTCTCACCAGTCTGGGAAATTAAGTGATTTTGTTCTCACATAACAATCAATAGACAAAGGAGAAGCAGGTAGTCTTTCAGTGTTTATCCTCCTGTCTGGATAAACAACCCCCCGCTTAAACAGTTGAAGCTAATCAAGTTCGTTATGCTACTGTAATAATTGCAGTTATTGATCCTGAATGAATTTTTTTGCTCCCGTCGCAAGCAAGAGCTTTTTGTTTATCCAGACAGGAGGATAATACACACGCTGTTTTATGATCTGCCACAGAGCTCATTGGAATGTTAAAGTTTTAAAATTCAAGAAAAACTGTGTTGATTGGAATGTCATCAACAAAAAGACTGTTTCTATGTTGTTTTTCTTATTTAATTTCATAACTTGTGCAGTTAGAATCTCAGCAAAACTATTGTTACAATAATATAAAACATGTTATCGTAGTCTGTTCAAATAAGCAAAGTGAGTTTTTAGCTTGTCCGTCTTGGACGGTTCGGCAGTAACACAGCGGTTATTAATAGAAACCGAATCGAAAGGTGTTTTTCTTTCTTTTTTGTTTAAATACCATCAAATATGTGAACATCTATGTCTTACCTGATCCAGTTTAAAAAATATGGATGAATAGTGCTCGTAACAACTTAATTCGCTTATCTTTGATTGTTCCACATGTACTGATCCTGTCTGCTACAAATCTGATAAATATGCCTCATTAACTCTGATGTCATTGTAGTTAAGCTATATGTTAAGCTATACTTAACGTATATACTTCTACTTTATACTTTATATCTTATCTTTATATACTTTATATCTTGATTACTGTTTTGCATGAACACATTATATAGAATACATGGTATTTATATTCATACATATATATATCCCTAATGAGCTTGATCACTCTTTGGCCATGGTGGGATAAAGTGATTTGACTATTCTAACGTGTTACTCTCAGGCCTGTAAATTTTAATCTCCACCCTATTTGCATTATACCAAGAGAAACCTGACTCTCTGCTTATCCCTTCAAGCAAATAAGTTACTGGGACATACAGATGGGTATAAAAAGGGGATGACGCCCTACACTCGGCCGTCTCACTTCTTCGTATTTTGCTCTTCGGTTTTTCCTGCTTCGCTTCTTGCCTTCTTCTCCTACCTATATGGTCACTTCTCCATTTCATTTTCCATTCTTCAACTCCAATTTTTCCTTTTGTTTTTTTAATAGTTTGCTTTTCGACTTCCATCAATTTTTCATTGTTCAGTTGTATTGCGTATTCTGAACTGATTGTTTATTGAGCATCACACGTTCTAAGACTGTCAGCAACGCAAAGGCCAAGTTCCTTCAGGAGTTTTGTGAGGATGGCGACTCTCCCTGGAAATCAGTTTGCAACCTGGAGTAAAGTTCCTGCTCCCATTTTTGCATCCTGCAGCTAGGATGATTGGTGCCACGTCCACCTTTTGTCAAGACGGATGTGCGTGCGCAGCAACCACCAGTCTCCATACGGCAGCGATGAAAGGGTCCCGGAAAAAGGAGTCTTCACCTGACCTTCAGAAGTTGCCTTTCTTTCAGCGAGAGGAAACTGCCTGATCGACTGCAGCACCATATCCACGGACGTGATTGTGACCAGCACCAGTAAGATCGTTCTATCAGGCTCATTCATGATCTGGGGTTGATGCATTAAATCTAAGTCGCATTCAATTTTATCGTTCCTTAAGCAAGGATTAAGTTCCAGAGAATTCAAAACTGTCAATAATTCCTCTCTATCAACATTAACTATTTCTCAAACTCTCAGCTTTGAGCCATTGGTCCACACACACCTACAAACACACCCACACACACACACACACACACGCACACACCTCTTATGCATTAACCTGTTTATCCACTTCATCACCAGTTATCCATATTTATCCTGTTTTGTTAAGTATGTAGTTGAATAAACATATTCATATTTAAGCATAACAGTTGTCCTGTCTTTCCTTGTTGAAGAGAAACTAGAGTACTTTGTAAAAGAGTTCATGATTTTCAGATGCGAGAATTTTTAGTTAATGAAATTAAGAATTGAGGTTTCATAATTTCCAAAATTAACTTTGGGTGGTGCCACTTCTGAATTATTTTCGAGGTAAAATGTAGATAACCCAATACATGTTCAATTGTATCCAGAGTGCTTTATAGCTTAAATCTTCCACGACAATTAGAGGTTCCACCAAGAATTAAGATGAGATGAGATTTAAGATCCAAGATCGGAGGATGACATATGATCTGAGATTGCGGCTCAAGACAAATTTTCTGGCCCAAGACATCAGTCTTGGGCCAGAAAATTAGGTGAGTATCTTCAACCTTCAAGAGCAGAGCACAGTGAGTGATCTGAATTAGTTAAATCTTTAATAGGGGGTTATAGTTAATTCATTGGCATAAATTATTAGTCTTGTGAAGATCTTATTTGTTATATTTCTAATTTCTAAAAAAATAAGTTTAGGGGTTTAAGTTTAGGGGTTAACTTGGATGAGAAATGGATCATACTCTCTTTGCCGGATGTCGGGACTATTCAGGTGGAAATTAAGTTTCCTGCTAATGGGATCCTCTCAGTGGGACTGGTAAAGCATGCAAAATTAGGGAGTTCTTGTGAATTTTGAGTTTGATAAAAAACAAAGAATAAATAAAGAGTAAATAAGAAATTAACGATTGAAGAATGTGATTTCGTTGTGATGCATGATTACAGCATGACATATCTTCAACATTAAGAGCCAAATCCGACGTATACGAAAAACTACTTTTGTATGTCACTGTGTGAAAATTGAGAATCCTGATCTTGACTCCCCTCGTGTAATGACAAGAAATGTCAGCAACATCAATGTGCCATAGTGCATGGCCTCCAAAGACTGAAATCCATGGATGACAATTGACTCCTACAGGAGCACAACTGACCAAAGCTTGAGACCAGCGACAAGCTGTATCTCCATTTGGGTTTGAGAGAAGTCAAAGTTTTTTGTCGCAATGAGTTAGAAAGGTTGAGACAAGGAGAATCAAAGTGGAATCATTGGAGCTGCTGTAAGCAGATGCAGCTTGGTGTTGACACCCAGAGTATGGACTGCCTAAGGGGTAACTCCGATGCCCCAGACTATTTTGTCACATGACGAAAAAAAGGTCAAATGGGACTCTGATAATGGCTTTTTCTAATACAACAATGGAGAAGGAACAGCTCACATGGATGAAATACTGGACATTCACTGCACATCGTACCTCTATGACTGTGGATGTGACAAATAAACTTGAACTTGGATATTATCCCACTAAAGATGTTTGAAAGCCTTTTTTGGTAGAAGTTGGAAATCAAGGACTGTTCGAGACACCACATGACAAACATGATGTCCAAACTTGGATCATCCCAGAATTTGAGGCACCACAATGCATTCCACTAAAATAACCCGCATTGACGCAGCTGAATAAACATGACTTGAAACGTGCCCCACAGGAAAGCCCTTACCTAACAACACCAAACCTTATCCATACTGACTGTTGTTTTGGTACAACGCATGGAAATTAATTTGTTCACTTTATTTATGGTTTATGGTTACATTTGAATTTTCTTTGTTGCCCTGATTTTAAGGACTGTGAAACTATGATCTGAAGGTTGTTGTAATGACTGAATAAGTGATTGTTTCTTCCTTAACCAAATTTACAGGAAATGGTCTTGAGGAAATCTAGACTGGACTTCTTTGAGCGAAGATTTGACGGTTGCAAATCTAGAGACAAGAAGTAACCTGAAAAGAGATTTGTTGGGACGACCTTTTTTTCTAACCTGTATCAGGATGGATAGAACTGCCAAATTAATGTAAAGATACCTAAAATAATACTTAAAATGCACACAAGCTACAGCATATGTATAAGTTGTGACATTGTTTTCCAAATATTTTTTACAAAAGCGGGGGAGCTGTTGGGAGAGGAGCTCTTTTTATTCAATTAGACACAATAACTGACTTATGGCCACACTTCTTGCTGTATGCACAGAAAGGCCGTACTTTACGTCACTGCTATCCCTAGGACCTGTGTCCAACTCACCACTAGATCTAGGAGTGCGGAACGTAGAGGAGCTCCGATGCAAACATTCTAAAATCCTCCATAATAATTACGTTGTGCAATTGCTCAAAGAAAATTATATTCTGTGCCAAAGACCTCAATCAAAAAGGAACTCCTTTCCATTCCAAATAGGATTACAAGTTAAAGATCGGACGAACCCATCCATAGGAAAATAATTAATGATAATTATACTCGCAAATCAAAGTACAATGAGAGTTAGGAGCCCTGGCAAAAACAGACAAAAGAGAAGAATAAACCTAAATTCACTGCCTGAACTAAAATGCAAAACACCTGAGGAGCAAAAAGAGCCATATCTAAAACTGGGAGCAGCTCGGTGATTGGTTGACGTGAGGAGGGAAGTGTTAGAGATTGGGTGCAAAAGTGAGATGCCTTTAGAGGAGTAAACAGGCCAAATTGATAACGGATAAGAAAGAATGGGAGCAAGCGGCTGCATGACAGCTAGGAGAGAACAGAGACTTGAACCACATTTCATAAACCCCTTTAGTGCTACTGCATCTGTGAGGCTTTTTTCCCCTTTTTTTTAAGAGTAAAATATCTACTTTAGCCAATTAATATGTGGGGATGGATAAAGCATATACCTTATTAGCTCACACAAACAACTAGTCAGATACATTTACTTAATGAGCTTACCAAGCATTACGGATTTAGGGATCTTTGAGCCTCTACGATGGATGAGGCATTGGTGCACTCGTAGAAGGCATAGGCAGACGAAGACAAACAACCCAGATGCTGAAGAGAAGCAGCTTTCAGCAGAAGAGTCTTTTTTCCGGCTTTCATACTGGAATCAATAGATTACAGAAATCTCAATGTGCTTAGTTTGGTTGGAATTAGTAAAGCAGCAATTTTAAGTGATCCGCAACTTGTCAAGAAACAAGACCTACCATTAATGACAGTTATTGTCTCCTTCTTCTGGGCGATGGTGACTTAGTTGGTAGAGTGGTTGTCGACTTATCTGGTGGTTCGATCCTTGGCCACTGCAGTCCACCTGTGGAAGTGTCCTTGAGCAAGATACTTCACCCCAAGTTGCTCCCAATGGCTGTTGCGTTGTCCGTGAATGGATACTGTTCCTGATGAATATTGCCTGCCTTGCATGGCAGCCTCTATCTTCACTTTGTGAATGGTTGAATGATGGCTCACAATGTAAAGCGCCTTGAATGGTCGAGCAGACTACAGCGCTATATATGTACAGCCCATTTATCATCTTCTTCTACTACAATGCCATAGTTATCATAATCACATTCAAATTCCAAATTGAATATGATTATTCATATTCAACTTGTGGTTGCATAGTGGTATGTAAAATAATCACACACAGATTGGGACCCAATAAAAAATCTACTGACTTAATATCTACTTACTTAACTCAGCGACTTTGCAGGGTTTTATGTGCACATTTTATTTCTTTATTTTTTCTATATTATTTGTTGGAAAAATATACGTTATGGGCGTAGTGATTAGCGCTGCTGCCTCACAGCAAGAAGGTACTGGGTACGAGTCCACCTCTACTGGCCTTTCTGTTTGGAGTTTGCTTGTTCTCCCCGTTTCTGCGTGGGTTCTCTCCGGGAACTCCGGCTTCCTCCCAAAGTCCAAAAACATGCAATATTATAAAGAACTTTCGTTGGGGAAAGGCTTGGACCCAGGTGTAGACACAGGACAGCGGGGGCAGAGAAGGTGCAGTTAAAATATGTATTTTAATCCAAATGAAGGCAAAAGGAAGAACAGGGGAGCAAACAAATATAGCAAAAACACTAGGAAATAATTTACGTGGAAAAAGGCTGGGACGAGTGATGACATGTGGAAACATCAAACAACGAAATGGCAATGAAGGAAAAGTGAGGACAGACTATGTACACTCATTTAAGGAGACAATGATAATCAGCTGGAAGGGAAAGACAGTTGAATATAATGACCAATCAAACAAATGGAAAACAGAATCACAGGACAGACAGAGAGGGAAAAGGAACGGACAAAGTTATATCAGAACCCCCCCCCCCGGGAGAGTCGGGACCTGGGAAACTGGAGACCAGAGAGTCGGGACCTGGAGAACTGGAGACCAGAGAGTCAGGACCTGGGGAACTGGAGTTGGCAGAGAAGTTGTGGGAGGAGTCACATGGAGACTGGGTAGCGGTGTCTTGGGAGGAGTCCCGGGGATTCTGGGTAGCGGAGTCTTGGGAGAGTCACGGTGAGACTGGGTAGCGTAGTTTTGGGAGAGTCACAGGGAGACTGGGTAGTGGAGTCATGGGAGGAGTCACAGGAACACTGGGTAGTGGAGTCATGGGAGGAGTCACAGGAACACTAGGAATGGGAGCCACCGGAGAACTAGGACCAGGGAGTGAAGGGAGCACTAGGAACGGGAGTCACGGGAGCACTAGGAACGGGAGTTATGGGAGTACTAGGAACTGGAGTCACGGGAGCACTAGGAACAGGAGTTACGGGAGCACTTGGAACGTGTGTCAGGGGTTCAGGGACATTAAGGGTCGAAAGTACTGGAGAGTTGAGAGCCGAATTCACCGGAGCCCACCTGGATCCAGGTGGGCTGGGCACCGGAGATCCAGGCAGGTCCTCCACGGCACTAGGCAGCGGGTCCTCCACGGTGCTGGGCAGCGGGTCCTCCATGGCGATCGGCGGTGAGGTTGAACAGCTGGGCAGCGGTAAGGATAAAGGGCTGGGCAGCGGTGAGGATGAAAGGCTGTGCAGCGGTGCGGTGGAAGAGCTGAGCAACAGTGACGATGAAGAGCTTGGCAGTGGTGAGGATGAAGAGCTGGATAGTGGTAATACTATAATACAATACAAATATAATACATTTAATTTATAACGCATTTTTGGATCAAATCTCAAGGTGCAACAAGGTAAAAGCAGATAAAAGCATCAATAAAAAATATAGTAATAATTATATAAAAATATAACCAAAAAGCAGCAGTGTTAATTAAAAGTTATATGTTCTGCTAAAAAGTAAAGTGTTAAGTCCTTTTTTAAATGTCTCAGTCGTATGTGGAATCCTCAGATGGTCAGGGAGGGCATTCCACAGACGAGGGGCAGCAGAACAGAAGGCCTGATCACCCATGGTGCTGAGCTTAGTCAGGGGAAGGAGGAGGCGGTATGAGTGGGTAGAATGGACGGATCTTGTTGAGGTCATTGGGGTGAGTAGTTCTTTCAGGTAGGGGGGTGCATTGCAATGGATGCACTGGGGAGTGAGGAGGGAGATGTTATAATCAATCCTTTTGGAGATGGGAAGCCAATGAAGGGAATGATGTGTTGATTCTCTCATCAGGAATCTTTGGAGCACTCTTTTGAACATACTGAGATGGGGGTCGAAACTCACGCCGAGGTTGGTGACTGATGAAGAGAGAGGGGAATGTCGTGACCAGAGAAAGTAATGCTGGTTATGGAGGAAGACTGGGTCTGATGTGAGGTGCCAATTAAAATTGCTTCGGCTTTGGAGCTGTTCAACTGTAGAAAGATGTTTTTCATCCACAACTTTATCTTCTCAAGACAAGCGCGGAGAGTTGACAGAGGAGATAATGATGATGATGAGGATGGAGAAGCTGCGGAGGAACATCTGTCAGTTTTTATGTAGATTTGCGAGTCATCAGCGCAGCAATGGAATTACAGTCCATATCGACTGATGACATGGCCAAGGGGGAGCATGTACATTATGAAGAGAATGGGGCCAAGGACTGATCCCTGGGGGAGCCCAAAAGTAATGGTGTGTGTCCGGGATCTTGAACTTCCAAGGGAAATGTATTCTGTTCTGTCCGTGAAGTAGGAATGAAACCAGTTTAGGGCAGTGGCAGTGAGTCCAATGGTGTGATGTAGGTGTATTCCATGGTCAACTGTGTCAAAGGCAGCAGACAAATCAAGGAGAATCAAGAGGGAAGATAAACCAGCATCTGCTGCCATCCGTATGCGGCAGTAAGTAATAGCGTATTGCCATCCATCAGAATTAACTGTCACTGCCGCTCACCTGCTATTGTGGTTTAGAAAATCCGTGGTGATAAATGTGCTTTATTTAGCAGAACTTTACTAAATATGAACTCACATTTGGTGGGACATGGGAATTACCGGAAATATATGAATCCGCATATTATCATGACTGTTGTCTGAGTGCCTTCACCACATCATTAAATATCTTCATAGCTCTGTTCTCTCACAGTAGAAATATTTTTTTCAATAAACTTTAAAGTATAAATATCATCATTGCAGATATTTTGACAATTTGATAATAATAATAAAGGATCTGTTTTTAACCTTTTTGAATTTCCTCTTTTTTGCAATATAATTTAGGTTGCCTGGTTGACCTTTTAAAGGTCTGTTCCAAAATGATTATGATTGATAGAATAGTTTTGACGAGCTCATCACCCCTCCACCATTCTATGCAGTAATCCATAGAATGGTGCACCTAGCAGACATGTTTTCAACATAACTCTCTTGATGGAGGTAAATTCCATACTCAGTAACCATGCCGTACAATTTGTGAGTTCATTATAGGGCTGACACATTAAGACAAAAAACAGTAATGCTAACACTCCCACCTATTGGCAACTTTGAGTCACCAGTTAATTTATAAAATAAGTTACTGGGCTGTGGGAGGAAACAGGAGTATGAGGAGGAACCTTGATTGCAGTGGCTTATTGGTCATTTGCATGAATTCTACATTTACCTAAAAAATATTAACAAAAATACTTCCGGGATTTTTAATTATAATATATAAAAATGTAGGATTATTGGAACATTAGAATTTTCATTGTGCATCAATTAATTAATATAGGTTATACATATGTAATACCATGTAATTGGCAAGATTCAAACTAAGTAATAGCTTGGTAATAACAATGGGTATAATATATATATATATATGCATAATATTTCACTGAAATTTGTGTTACGAGGCGATAATGTCCCAAAAATTAAATCTAATAACAAATTTTTTTTGACTATTTTGTGAATGTACCTTTAATAGTACATAAATAGTATCAATGTACTATTCAGTAATATAACATTAATAGCTTTGTTAAATGCTAAAAATAAAATGGTTATATCAGTGCAATATTGGGATTGCAAATGGTAATATGGGGTACATTCATATTATTCTAAAATGATAATAATGAGGTAATATAGGTTGATATTTACACACATGTATTATAGGCTACTATTAGTGCCTTACCTTCCAAATTAGATTAAAATTGGTAAATCCAGGTAATATTGTACAAATTGTATGTTTAATCTTGTGACTTATTAACGGGAAACACCTGTATATATGGTATATACAGTATACAGTAGTTCCCGTGCAATAACCATGAATCAGTCCTACAAAATGTCACACTACCTGTTTTTATTAAATTTCATGGTAAAATTCAGGTTCAGAGATTACCTGGAAACTCTTGTGGTAGTTTCTGTGTAATAACGATAATAATGATAAAGTGTTGCAAATGTAAAATAAAATAAAAAAAACTGTTAAATTTAAGTTCTCATTACTTTCAAGTAGAAACTTTACTACTATTGATGCTTTGAGCATATTTAACAATTTAAACCTCAAAATTAAGCCTTGAATGAATTTTTTTTTAAATTCATATCCATTATTGAGTAATTCATTGAACATATCATTTGTGCAAACAGATACATTTGTTAACACTGTTGTTGGCTGTCACAACTTCAAGGTAAAGCTTAATTTCATTTTCATGTTTCGGGAGAGAGCCACCTGGAAAGAGTGGAACCCTAGATTTCTCCTGTCAGTTGCAAAATGGACCTCTGCAATCACAGCAATACAGGCAATGGTGTTTCGATTCATGTTGTATTTTTCATAACTTCTATTGACACTGCTTCTTTTATGGAAGGTTAATGCAAAGCTACAGATAGCTGGTCTGCACAATCTCTGAGCAGTCCGGAGCTGATACCGTCTGGGCGTGTGGACTTTCTTGGTCTTATCCCCCTGAATTCCATCCTCACCTAATCTATTGTTATGGAAAGGGTGGGGGTTGGCTCCAGTGGCTCCCTCGCTGTCCAGTCTGTCTGACAAGATGAACGCCGTCCAATGAAGCAAAGCCACGTCTCAGTAATGCACATATCGCTGCACTCCCGATACTCCGCCTGCAGCCGGGTCAGCACTGTGAGTTCTTTCATCTTATTAGGGAGAGATCTCACATTCCCCATGATAAGAGAGTAAGCATGGTTTATACCTTCTCATCCTCATCCGGCGCTGGACTCCGGCTATGCATCCCCTCTTCCTCCTCCTCACGTAAAATAGAGACCCTTAAGGGTCCGAAGGAGTGAATGTGATCGTGAATGTTGTCTGTCTCTATGAATCCGCCCTGTAATAAACTGGTCTCTTATCCAGGGTGTAACCTGCCTCTCGACCAATGTCAGCCACCCTGAACAGGATATACGGTTACGGATAATGAATTAAGTTAATATTTCAAAACGAACATTACTAATGTCACAAGTTATTAAAGAGGGTCCGCAAAGTCCAGACACAAAGTCAAAACACACTTACTTTATGTGTTGAAGAGGCTACCAAAAGTTAGCTAGCCAGCTAACCCGTCAACTTTTCTCTGAACCACGCTAAATTCGCCTCGCTTAACATTGTTAACAGAACAATGTTAAAGTGGTCAACAACTTTGTTGACCACACGGTACACTTTATATTAATACAAGAAGCAAAAACTCACAAGAAACCTAGACCATTAATCACCAATCTCGTGTCATTGACAATTAATAAAATTTTCGATCGGCATTGTTAGCTTTTGCACAAAAAACAGAGATTGGCTCCTACCCATGTGGAACGAGCGCACCCCCGTAATAAAACAAATTAAATTAAAATGTGTTAAATGTGTTTTTAAGTAGGGCTTGAATCAGTTTTCTGAATGCTCACCCAGCAAGAGGCACAGGAGAAAACCAAAGCTCTGCCTTTCCCATCCCTCTTTTTAACCTTATCTGGACAGTAAGACACATTATTTGTTTTCTTTTACTGGTGTCTGTTTACCATATCAAAATATGGAATACCACAAACCAGCCATTAATTACCAAATTCCGGATCTCAAACACAGTCTAGAAGCCAGTCTACTACTACTTATGTAACATTACTGTATGAAGTCAAAACCTGGTGGCCCACTGTCAAAGAGAGAATGGAAAAGGACAAAGAGAAGACCAATAGAATTCAGACATTGAACAACATCTATCTCAGGATGAGTCTCAGGATTTGCCAAACACTATCACTAACCATGAACTATGGCTGTGAACAAAACAGCAGCTAGTACAACATTTTTTCCTGAAGTTGATGTCCTGAAATAAAAAGAAAAATGGGTTGAGCGACAAACTGTGAAGGCCAGGAATGCAGGTCTTATTGGGTGTAATAAGGACAAGAGGTAAACTTGCAACTAGGTCATGGAATAAGGCTCATTGCAAGCGAGAGGGAAACTGCCTGATCGACCACGAGGACCCGATCCACGGCCCTGATTATTTAACCAGCACCAGTAAGACCGTTCTATTAAGCTCTGGAGTGAGACAGAGACAGAGAGAAGAGGGGATGAACGCAGATAAGGGAAAAAAGATTAAACATATTCTTTGCTATTCTATTCTTTCTTTTTCTGATTTCATTTCCATTGTTTCCATGATGCCTGACCTTGGTCAATGCCATAAAGAAATATGTTTTACTCATTACCTATAAAAGTTACATATATTGTGCTAGAGTTCTTCTACTTAAACATCGATGTCATGATATAAACTTGGTTGGTCAGTGATGCTTCATTATGTGTGCAAAGAACAGGTCATCATACGAAGGATGGAGCGTTAAGGCACTGCAGAAAACAGGCATGATAAATTGTACTTCCTGATGGGCCTCTTTCAGACAATTTGAGGTCAACCGACTGGGTGAGCAGATTTTTGCAGATCCGTCAGCAAATCATATATTGCATTTGTTTGGGCAAGGTCTCAAGCTGCTACTTTTCCAAGGCTTTCCAAAACCTCAGCAAGGAGGGCAGCAGACTCACAAGTAAATAATAATGATCCTATCCATCTTTCTAAATCGTAAATGTTGAATTATCTTTCCTTGGGTAGTCTAACTTTCTCTTTTTCTGTTGACTAAGGGAAAGTGTAACAGCTGGCTTGCTTAGTTTCTCTCCTTCAGCACATTCAATTAAAAATATAAAGTGGAGACGGTTTCATACAGTACAATCTGATGGTTGTTGTTGAAAAATTGTATCCAACATGCCAGCATTAAAGTTCTCTGCATTTGTTCCCCGAGGAACAGTGAATGGCCGCCGTGAGGCACCTGGGGAATAATTTCGGGTTCAGTGCCTTTCTCAACTACAATATGACATGTAGAATGCAGGGATAGAATCTCAACTTACTATTATACTATTAAATTGTAATATAACTATCTGTAGGATATCCACTCATTTTGGTTCTGTTGTCAGACTGAGGTCATAGATCAGCTACTATCAAGATTATTTAATATTTTTTAGTAGACAATTACTTAAAGTTAATAACTTGCATTTAAAAATATTATATTCTGATATCTAATTCTGATTGCATATGATTTCATTTATTTTTGTACTTAAAAATAGGTTAACCAAAAAAAGCAAATCAAAAATAGTGTATGATGCATTTCCCCTTTCTTTGCACATAATGTGAAAATAGGAATTTGTGATATATTGCAATATATATTGCAATCCGGAGCAAAAATATCATAATATAGTACACAGTGGTACCTGGTGCCCTGCTTTCAGAGTATTTCGATGTAAGAGCAAAGATTATTCAAAAATTTGCCTCGCTTTACGAGCGGTGATTTAGTTTATGAGCATTTTCTTTTTTTATCGTATCACGGATTTTTCCTGATACGAGCGATAACCTGTATCTCGTAAGAAACTTGCTTGGTAAATAAGTGCTCTGCTTTGGTTCACTTGCATCCTGTTTGAACAAGTCAAAGATGCGAGCGAAAAAACTAATGGATCTCTGGTCAGTCTCCTTAGCGCTTGCTCTCAGTTAGCTCACAGAGGACGTATCCGCGTGTTCGTGCCCACTTACGTTTTGAAAGAATCAAGTGAGACAAAGTTAAATGAGCCAGAATCCGCCGTAAGTGAGGCTTTTATATCATCTAGTTGATAAAATTACTTTTACTCTGTATAAATTAACTTGGAAAAAGATTTTTATATGAATATTTTTGAGATATGTAATGAACTAATGGGAATTCCATTAATTTGAATGGCGAAATTCGTTTCGGTTTTGAGTTTTTTGGTTTGCCCATATGTCATATGTCATGGAAAGATTAGTTTGTTAAATAATTGTTCTCCTTTTTGTTTTTGTTTCTAAATGTCATCTGCCATAATGCAGAGATGAAGCTACCACTGGACTGCAGCTTATCCACATCAACGTGAAGCTTTGAGCTCCACCATTGATTAGATCAATTTTTCTTTAATTAACAGAAATTCGGATTACTGATACATATCATTCATTAAAATAGCCCAAACTTGTTAAAGATAATTTTTTATAAGTATAGAGGTTGATGAAGTGTCAAATACAGTGTTAAGATTATATAGTATCATATAAATATTGATTTGGCCTCTCTGTGGGTTATAATAATACAGTATCAGATAAAGTGAGGCCATAGTTAAGTTTACAGTACATCAATATAACAAGCAGTGTAACCTCATATAATTTCTCATTCTTGTGCACAGGAAAAGAGAATCGCCAATATCTAGTAGCTGCTGTGATATCTCGAGAGAAAGAGAGAGATTCTTGCAGCACCGCTGAAGAGAAACAGAAGCCGATGAAGATTCAAGATTTTATTAAATTTTTAAAAACTTTTCTGGACCCATAAGCTTTTATTGACAGGACAGCTGAAGATTGATTGAGGGAAATATGGGAGGTGCTATAGAGCAGAGGGCCGCAGGTTTGATTCTGCACTATGAGATTCTTCAGCTCTAAACGGCGAACATTATTTTTTTTTTAGATGACCAATTTTGTGAAGAACATGTCTATTTAATTTATCAAAAACATAAACAGTAATAGTTTGTGTCATGTGTTGAAATACCGAAACCGAAAATGTTGTATCAGACCCTTTCAGTGGTTCTGCAAGACAATTCACCCTCTCTGTTAAAGTAGACCGTTAATAATCCCTCTAATGTCTTTTAAAGTCGACTGTTAATAATAATACAGTTCATTACTGAAAATGTATTCACATTCC
Source organism: Lophius americanus (assembly GCA_037951165.1). Lineage (NCBI taxonomy): Eukaryota > Metazoa > Chordata > Actinopteri > Lophiiformes > Lophiidae > Lophius > Lophius americanus. The sequence continues at coordinate 1,095,037 of JBBDHG010000193.1, read as the reverse complement.
GCACAGATGCTCTGGAATACACAGCATGTCAATTTCAGACCATCACTTGTGAGGTTACCTGTAAAGATAAACATTGGTGTATCATTTGTTTGATTAATTAAAATGTGATCAGATGCAGTGAAGTCAATGCTATGTGTCTAGTTGTAGGGTGATGCTAAAAGGCCAGCAATAGCATGCACTAGAAGTACACTGACTTGTGACCCCTTCGTGGCTGGGCTCAAGAGAGAATTTCAATATTGTTTTCTTTTATTTTTTTTAAAAAGATTTAAGCCTTTGTAGTCCAAAGTCACCCAGCAAGCACCCTGACCTTACTTTTTTTTTTTCTCTTGGTCACTCCCTGGAGTGGCTATAGCGGAATATCAGCAAATGATTTTAAACATACATGTTTAAAGATTTTTCTTTTTTTTGAGTTTTACTCATGATGGCTGGCAACACGGGCGTTCAGACAAAGCTCTTCACTTTTTATAATAATGTGAAAATCCATATAACTTTCACAAATGGTAATCATAAAAACACCAGCAGTTAATTCGGAGAGATTTCTGTCTGTAAATGACACTCATTCTCACCAACTCAAGAGAAATCCTCGTTGAGTCTGTCAATTGCTGCCTGCCAAGAAGCTTGTGTTGGTGGGTGACTTTCTTCTCTGTCTGGGTGGGTGAGCAGTTCATTTTCACTGTCATTGTCACTGTACCGCCAGAGATTTCCAGTACCGGGAAGTGAGTTTCATAAGCTGTATACCATAATTGTCATTTGGTGTTAATTGTTATGCCAACGGTTGCTCTGCATGAGGCTCGTCTGAATTACAGAGATATGCAATTAACATTGAGCAGCGGGACATTAAAAGTCATATTTGTCACTGTCAGAATCTGAGCAAGGATCTGATTACACAGCTGATTGGATAATATGGCCCATCCCTGTCTTCCAACTCCCTGCTTTTTCTACCCCAGGAGGGAGAATGGAGCATTATGAGTACATCTACAGTCTCTGAACAAGAAGAGCATTTCCTAAGTTTGGAACTCCAGCTAGGAGTATGGTAGCTTGTCTTTCGGCTACACAGAGAGTCTACTGACTGATTGACATCGACTGATACAGAAATGAGAAGTTACTAAATACATCATTCCTCTACATTAGAGGAGTTTCCCATTATTTGTAAATTTCTGACAACTTTTATTTTAATTTCCTAGACTTAGACACAAAAAATCCAAAATTTTGTCCTTCAGACATATCTGATCGAGCTTGTTTTCAAGCTTGTGTCAAGCTTATAATCGATAAGGGATATTAGGGAGATTAGTCATTGCCAGGTCCATATCCGAACCTGTCCGCTGAAGATCATTTACGTTAACACGCTACCTCATTAAAAACAATTTCATGGATTGTTTTCAAACTTAATAAACCCATAGATCTTAGAGCGAGGAAGACTTGGATTGATTTGGGAAAAGGCATTTGCCTATTTCCGCCATTACGTGGAGCTTTATCATCAAAATCAGTTTTCAGACCATAATTTTTCAAATGGTGCTATGATTTATCCAAATTTGGTGAATTAGAAACAACTAAAGAAGGTCTATCATATTTTCCTCTAAGAGTTAATTTTCTACTAGCTAGAGAAGCCATTTTTAAATTTTTTAAGAAAAGTCCACATTTGGTACAGATGTATTGACTCAAGGAAAATCTACGGTGTGTATAATATATTTTACACAACGGGGGAGTTTTTGATGAAAAACACTTTATTTCACATATTTTTCCGTAATTCTTCATATTTCTCTCAATAGGTAGGACCTTTTTTTTTAAAAAACAAAAAAAAACATAAAGACAACTTATTTGACCGTTAGCTATGTCCTATTATGTCCAAATTGACTCTTATGAATCTACACAATGAGATTATTTCCCTTTAGCAGTTCATATTTTACTCATTTGGAGGAGCTTTTTTGGAACACCACAGTTTCTCATAAACAACTTCCAATGCATAAGGACAATTGTGTCTAAATTTAACTCATGGCCTGGCACAAGGAAATCTGTCATGTTTTATGTCAGAGCTTGGTAAAAGGATTGTCTTTATCTTCATTATTGAGCCCCTATGAGATCCTTTCTTTGAGCATATACATATAGTAAAAAAATATTTATTACATTATCATAATGTAGAAAGACAAATGTGAGAAATTAATTCAATTATTGATATCAGAAGAAATCAGAACTTTCCAGAGACGTTTGAGTATTTAAGGACTGTCTATGAAGGAGAAAAAGATTTCTTCCTTTATTGATCATGTACAGGCATACACAGTAAAACATAGTGAAATTATTTCTTGGCAAATTACCCATCCCTGCTTATTTAATTTGAGGAGTTCAATCAGGGAAATTACTTGTAAAACGCAGTGGATTGGGGGCTTTTTGGGGAAAATCTCTTGCTCTCAGGGACATTAACATAGGCATTGTTTTTTATATTTCATTATTGTGTGATCTCCTGACATGAAAACTGATTTAAATGAAGGGCCAATAACGTGTACAAAATACCCCTTGGTAAATGGAAAAACTTGTAATAAGATCTAACGGAGATAGATCATATCAAGAAACTTCACTATGCAAACTAGCAGAACCAGTAATAGACAGTAATAGAGTACATTTACTCAAAAACAATACTCAAGTAGAAGAATGGGTTAACTGTATCTTACTTGATTATTTCTATTGTATTCTAATTTACATTTTCGTGTTCCCCATGGTCTGCCATGGTCCCCATGGTCTCATGAATGGCAGCCGCTTTTACGTCGGCTGCCATTCATGACACAACCATCCACATTTATCTGGGTTTGTTACCAGCACTAAAAGTACACTGACTTGTGACCCGTTAGTGGCTGGGTTTGTTCATACTTTTACTCCACTACATCTAAGAGGGAAATATTTTAGTTTCTACTCCACTGCACCTGTCTGAAAGCTGTAATTACTAGTTACTGCTTTTCAGATTGCAGTTTGTCATAGCTCTCCTGTCCAGTGTAAACCACATATCTCAAAATGTGTTGTTTTCAAATGTTTTTAAATGTTAAGTGTTTTTGTATTAGTTATAGTTATTAGTCCCCTATATCTCAAGCTATGTATGTAGTGTTTTGTTATGGAAAGTTTACTCAGAAGTGAAATATTCCTCGCACAGTTTTGAGTAATCGCGTTAACAAGAACGATTTATGGCAAAGATGGTGGCAGCAATGACGATTCCATAATAACCCTGACTTTTCGAGGATCTAATCATCTAGTTAAAACAACCCAAGTCGTCAACTTCTACGACACCAATAAAGGCCCACACATTAAAATACCAGTTATATTAATAAAATAAAAAAAATAGTAAAACACTGAGAGGGATCAATTTTTCAATGAGTTCTGTCATTCAATACTGTTGGTACAATTTGCTGATAACACTCACATACTTTTACTGAAGTGAATTTCGAATTTCACAACTTTTTAAACTAAACATAAATTATTAGTAAAATTGTTATTATTTGGAAATAAAATAAACCAAAAAGTTCATCCACCACTGTCCAGCCTTGACATAATCCCCATTAATGATGGGAAAAACAAAGAGATGTTCATTGATCTCACAGATGTCAGCCTTAGCCATTTTACTCCACTGACATTTACTTTTTATGTTTTTGAGACAACGGTAAGGCTTTCCAGAACATAAACGGATCTGCCAATTGCTAAAAAAGTAATGAACAAGCCAACCGTCTAACCTGCCAACAAACCAACTGACCAACCAGTGAATCAACCAAATCATCACCTAACTACCCATCCAATCATCTAATCAATCAAATCAAAGTCCAACGAATGGCCTAATCATCCAACTAATCAACCAACAAACTAACAACCAATGGACCAACCACTCAATCCAGATTAATGTGTTGAAATGTTAAGGTCTAGATAATGCAACAGTATTTGCTCTTTGTTACTGCTTGTCCATGAAGTACAACATGAATGAATTTATGCTTTTCTATGTATTAACTACAATAATGTGTAAAGTTCATTATAAATTAAATGTATTATTATTATTATTATTAATGTATTACCCTGTAATAAATTGTTAAAATTACATTTTCCTTAACAAAACATTTCTATTCTCTTTTTTTTTATTGCAACTCTTTTTGAACAATCAAATAGAATCCTGAATTTAATTCCAACAGCAGCTCTGACGATGGAACCTCCACTGAGGAATACAAGCTGTCGGCTTCCCACTGTGATGATCACATCTGTGACAGAACTTTCCTCAGCTACATTCTGTTCTTAGAGATTGAGAAGTCTATGGCAACATGCAAGGCTGTACACGAAGAGTGCACTCACAGCTTGAAGTGACTGTGCACGGCTGAATAACTGCCATATGCTTCTTCACCAACTAAATACATCTTAGAACTACTAGAACATGGTTAGATGTTTACAGCAGCAGTTTCACGCATCCACTTTGGAGCAGAACGTCCCACCTGGCTCTGGATAAGCAGTCAGTAATATGACTTTATGAAGTATGTAAAGTCAAGTCATCGTATTTATGAAATGTCTTACTTAAAAGCAGTCAGAGAGCACAGACCTCCTCCAAGGCACATCAGTTATAATTTATGCAGGTTTCTCCATGAATTTCTAGAGCAATTGCCAGTCTCTAAATCTACCAACAGCTCCAACAACCTCTCAGTATCTTTCAATTATTCTGTAGCCTGTTGTTGCCTGCGCCTGCCACTTCAGCTTCACCCCCATAAAAACATAAAAAGGAATCAAAGTACTTAATGCATTAAAAGTGAAAAATCTTATTATTTTTTATTTTATATTAAGGTCTCTGTAACACCAAAATTTAATTACCTACCTTCGGGCAATATTTCATGCAAATCCGTTATGCTCAATGCCCAGCGTCATGACAAAATGCTCCAGCGCCGCAACACATTTTAAATAAGGCGAATACAAAACAGTATCAGTTTGCATAGGAGAATCATTTATTCATTGCAACTTTGAAAGAGTTGAACATAATTGGACGGTTAGATGGGCAACAACTCACATCTGCTCATACCCTCTTTGTCACAAATCCCTAGCCCTGTCCCCAATCAGGATGTTCTTAGCTTAAGAGGAAGGTTTTATCTGGAATAGTGATTTTTCCCTGTAGTGTATATGTATGTAAAAATGTTCACTCTTTCAAATGACCATTTCGGACCAATGATGATGATACTGTTAAAGCTGCTGATCTGTGTATAGCAGGTGAAGATAAGTGAATAGTCAAATGATCAATCTCACTACCACCACAAAATACGTTGTCAAGTTCTGTGTTAGAGGCAATTAGCTTATTTGGTTGTACACAAAAAATTAAATGGTCTTATAAATAAATGAAAGCCACAAAAACAAATTTTAGCAATTAGCATTATGTAGGGAACTTCACATGATTTATTGATGTTTATTCTCAGAATTTCAGTCTATTATCATGAAGATCTCTCTCTTATCCTAAAATTCTCTCTCTCTCTCTCTCTCTCTCTCTCTCTCTCCCTCTTTCTCACTAACACTTTCTCTATCCATCTCCCTCTCACACTCTCTCTATCTCTCTTTGTGTAATTATATCAGTGTCTGTAGGTGTATGCCCTGTTGGCAATCTGCTCTCATCTATGACTTTATTATCTGTTCTCTAAATGAATTTGGTTTGTGCATACAGCCTTTTTATTTTAATTCATGACCGTTAAAAACTTTTTCATGAAGCAGACCAGATGCATGTCTTTTTCAAGAAAGTTGCCATGAGTGTCTCTTTGGAGCCTAGCACCATTATTTTAGACCAACTACATCATCAATATAAATGCCTGGTCTATTTCATAGTACAACCAGTTTCAGTGATTCAGCCTTGAAATAATAAAAGTAATACAGTAACACACCACAGAACACTTCTCGGCTCTATTTACACTTCTTTCCCCTCCTGTTCATCTCGTTCTCACACACACTCTTTCATCTCAAATGCATATTTTAACCACTAGGGAGCAACATCATTCTGTTCATATGGCATGTTAATCACAATAAAGTGTTTACCAATGCCTTAACAACAAATTAGAACTTTCGGAACCTTCTTTTGACTCATTTTGTAGGTATTTAATTAGAATTGTTCTTTTATAAAATAACAGAAGCAGCTTTGCTGTGAGCTGAGATTATATAAATGCCCATAGCATACCATATATTACAGAATAATATAGACACTTAAATTAAAGAACTGGGCATTTATATAATAAATTATGACAAGATGTGTAACAATGTGTGTGTATTAGTATTAATCGATTAATAACAATAATTATCTACTACTATTGAAAACTTTATTTGATCTGATTAGGAATTATACCAAGAGACAGGTTAGCCAATTAGCTTATTTGGTGGTCTTTAAAAAAATAAAGATTGTGTTTTTTCCTGTTTTGCGGCTGCAGGGGATCTGGTATAATATTTTTTGGGGGGTTTGGGGGCAGTTGAAAAGGAGGTTCATCCAGGGAGCCGCATAAACACTAAAACTGTATCTGACCCTGTCATTCACACCTTTCATGCACCCTCATTTTCAAGTACCTGCTTCATAATCGGGCGCTTCAATGGATATTAGCTGTGCTCAATCGCCAGCCACATCTACTCAATGTTACAGGGGCAGACATTCATTGTAAGCCTTTCATTTTGCTGTTCTTTTAAAATATGATTTTCTCCTTCCATTTAGTTCTTTAATACTGCTGCTTTACATAAACTTCACCTCCTTATCTCCGGCCAGCCCTTACAAAACCATCAACTCAACATCATTATTCATCAGTCTCAGCAGAGTCATTAGCCACCACCACCAGTATCAACAATCCAGGTGATAAATTAGCACTTTGAGATTTGATCCAAATGTAAAGTGCATTATAAATTAAATGTATTATTATTATTATTATTATAAATTGCTGCCACTAAGGGCAGATACTTTAAAATCCAAATCTACCTGAAGAGTCAGACCATCAAAGACTTTCTGACATATGACAAATCATCTGTTGTAATAAATGTTCATTGTTACTTCACACTCTGTCTCTCCTATTTGAAATGGCATAGTGCACCTAGGACATAGCGTGCATTATGATGATTTTGTTTAACTCCTTGACCTTGGAAACCCTCGGCTAGCATTTAAAATTATATGAAATATTGATGCTATATTATCATCAATGGTGCATCAACAAAATATGATTTTTCATCTAGATATAACCTACTACCTCCATTAAATCCATTTAATGGACCCAAATTTGCCACTTCACAAAAAAAAAAGCTGTTTTCAAGAGACATTACAGTACTCTTGTTTGGTAACTGTCATCTTTGGAATCAAATTTGGTATCTTCCTCTTCTTCTAGTTTCCCCTCATCCCATAGAGGTTGCCACTTTGGATCATCTCCTTCCGCATATTGATTTGGCAAGGGTTTTACGTCGGATGCCCTTCCTGACACAACCCTCCCTATTTCTCCGGGCTTGGCGCCGAAACCAGAAGCACACTCGCCCTCGATGTGACTGGGTTGTTGAATACTGATTGTATATACTTAATTACCAAAACTACAAAAAATGTAAATCTTTATATTATAATTTGCTGTGAAGATCAAAGCCAACATAAAGAACTTTTTTTTAATCTGTCTGTAAGTACACTTATGGTTTGTATCAAAATTGGCATATGAGTATTATTTATGTGCTTCTGAGTGTGTGCATGTGACCTATACCAACCCTCTTTGAAAGACTAGACTGCAATCAAGGATGAAAAGGGAGGTAATAACATTGAAAAGCAGTGTAGTGGTTTATTTTAATGTTCCATACACCCCCAGCCGGCCCTTGACCAAAAAATGTACCTACTAACTATGATTGGGTCATAGTTGATGCTTGGGTGTGTGGCCGGGCTCATGCAGCAAGGGCATCTCCATAGTCCAACAGAAGTTATATAGCCCGGTCCGCCCCCCAAAACTGCAAACAGAGCCCACAACACCACAGGGGCTTTGGACAATGAACAGGCCCAGGGCCCATGAAGTACCCTTACCAGCACTGCAGGAGTGAAGAGGCCCACCATGAATATAAGGCAGGAGCCCTCACACCGAGTCACAGACACATCATAACAATGAACATGAGCAAATGCCGCCCCAACACCCTCCTCTACACACCCTCTGTCACTAGGGGAAACTTTATCTCCAAACGTGTCACCCATATTCTCTCAACTAGTGGTCCGATTTGGTCCAAATTTGGTGAATATGAACAAGGAGGAGAGCAACTTTTTAATAAAAACACTGAGAAATGAAATGTGAAACTTCACATTTATTTTGAGGGCTTTGAGGGCGTGTCTTTCCGGGCCAGGTGGGTCTAGCCCCTGACTGATTGAGGGGGTTGGCGGCAGGGATGAGTTGAGATGCTACTCGGGAAGCTGGCACCCTGGAAATTTGTGCGCGTGTGTGTTTGTGTGTTGGTGTTTGGGGGATGTGGGCTACCCCTGTCACCTGCCCTCCCCTGGGGGGATGGGACTCTCCGGCCTTTGGGGGGTGTTGGTCTTCCCGGGATGTCTCCGGTGGGCCAACAGCAACAAACATCTTCAGTAAGCCATAATCAACAGCTATTTAAGATAGTTAAAAATTTGGATTCACAAAAACTGTTCCTCTTCGGAAAAATCAATTCTGTCCTCCTCTATTTCTTTTTTAAAGAAATAAATCAAAAACAGGGTAAAAGAGAACACCTCATCATTCCATTATGAATTATTTGTCCATATAGCAGAGAGACCAGTGCTGACAGGCTGTCATTTGTTGAAAATTAATGCTAAGCAAGAGCTGGAAACAGAGACGACATCTGGCGCCTTCCGGACACGTAATACTGATGCCAGATGAGGCTGCCTTAAAAACGGGCCCAGCCTACTGTTGAGGTAGCTAGAATCCCCTGGCATGACAAAAAACACGCCCTAAATGGCAACGATTAGGTAAAAAATATGACAATCAACAAAATCATCCCATTTATTTCAACTGCAGAGGCCTTCACTCTGGAAGCTGCTTGCCTCACGAAAACATTCCACTAAGTGACGCCAGTGGAGAAATTCGATTTGGCTAAAATAAAGCTCATATAAATGAGCTCACTGGAACCAGCTACTAAGAGAAGCAATAAACTTATGAAAAAGATATGAAAAAATATTCAAATACATGTAGTCTCAATCAAAATACTTAAATAATTAAATTATGATTTTTCAAATTTTCTGACAATTTTTGGGCTTGCAGAGAAGTTTTGCTCAGTGGTATTATGTAATGAGCCCACAATTTTATTTGCTCGGCTTCTTTGCAGAATTTAAGCAGGGTAAGATTCACATAAATGTTATTTATAAAATTCATATGTTTTTCCAGGAAAACTTCAGAGCTTAATTGCTTGAAAATAAAGGCCAATTATACCATACATTATATAGAAAATATTATAACCCTCCACTGAATAGCACAATAATCAAACAATTTACGTAGTTAACACAATATATCCATCAATATAGATCCCTCCCTGTTCTAATTCAGAGATGCACCCTAAAATGTTGCACACATGACATGAAAGGGTTTGTCATGCAATCCCAAAAGCAACACCTTACACATTTGAACCCGATCAGTCAACTTGTTACCCCATAAAGTGTGTGAGGCTACAGGCTTTCAGTGAAATCTGATGTCTGCACCTTGCGCCCTCTCACTCTTAATAGATATGTTTTGTTTCTGCAGGCGCCTTTCAGATCAAGTTGTGGGAAATTTGCATTTTGCTAAAGGCAGAGCTGGTATTGTGTGTCTGCATGAGTGTAAGAGGGAGGGTGGGAGGATGGGAAAGGTAAGAAACGTGTGGTCACTATAAAGACAAAAACAACATAAGCATAAGTATGTGGGCTTTATCCCTTATCAAAAAATATTCGAGATAAAGTTCTAAAGGAGATTCTTTGAGTGGAAAATGCTTGCTCATGGAGGAATATGTTGGGTCTCCTTAGTATATTGAATAAAGTGTCAGGTCTTAACCTGCTCATTTTAGAAAGTTCCTTGAGATAACATATTTAGCGAATTGGTAATATAATAAAATGTATTTGAAATTGCATATAGTTTATTATCTAATTATTTGATTTATTATTTGTTTATTTTGTATAACCATAGGGTAATATATTGAATGTTATTTGTTCTATATTGTGGTAGCATTGACAGTTGTGGTATGGGCCCCTTTTCTCCTTGGGAGGGGAACACAAAATTTTACTAATAGAGGGTCACGCATATTATTTAGCACACAAAAAAACAATAAAGCTTGAAACAACAACATCAAAGATGGGAAAACATGAAGACCCAACTTGTAAAACCATTTAGATGTAAATCAATGCAGTGTAGGGTACCGGAGAAATTCGACAATGTGCGGGAGTGCTGAATCTTCGCACGAAGGACAGAGGATGCAGTAAGTGCTCGTTCCACTCGGAATGCAACAAGGTTTGGGCAAGAGGTGGCTTTGAAGAGCGTCACCGGGGTTGCAAGATACTTTCAACCCTTGACCTTTTAAGCATACTCAGAGCTGGTGGTGAGACACTGCTGCAGAGGAAATTAACTTGTTCGGGCCAGGCCAACACCACGGGTAGGTCCGGCGAGCGGATTTTCCCACCCGGTGCAACCCCCCATCAACCACCAAGCAGAATCCTCTGAGTGAACTGCATGGATCCCACCAGTTAACATCTAAACGGTTTCACAAACACACTTGAGCTAGTATTTGATTTGTCTCCTCCTCCTTCGAAGAAGACACACTCTGGACATATAAAGTCCAAGCTAACGTTAAAAATAAATTTATATTCTTATTTTCACCTCATTACACATTGAAAAAAGATTTCTATGATTATTATATTCCATTTGTACAAATAGATAGTCCTAAATGTTATATTGGATATGCCTCTGCTGATCTGCTGATACGTTTGGCAGAGATTTGCTGCCTAACGCCATCTGTTGCCGTCTGCTATCAGATCAATCATTCAATTAATCAATCAACCAGTCAATCAATCAATTTAGTTATGTAGTTACATTATTTACGATAATATTGTCAAAACATTTAAAAGCCTGCAGGACAATAGTATCCTCAGAATCATAATCAAGCTTTAAAAATGCTCTACGCGTTGTGAATCTCAAAGAAATGAGACATTACCTAAATGATTGAGTCTGAAGGATTTAATGCATTGACCCACATTGCTAATGCTCTTTCCTTCCAGTCAGCACATTTGTCAACTCACCTCTCTCCCCTTCACCTTAGCACATAAACATTAGAGCAAATGATGGCTTCCCTCACATAAACATATGAGGCTTCTCTCTCACTTATTTGCAGAAATGGCTAGCGAGAGATAAGAAGAAAGGGAGAAGGGGACTGCAATTGTCTAAATGTTGGCTCCACTCTTTGAAAGTATACCTTGTTGGGGACGGCTGTAGTTCAGTGTGTGGAGCAGCAGGCTCTAAATTTGAAGGTAGCCAGTTCAAATCCCACCAGGATCTATTTGCCTGGTGGGCAACCCTAGCTTCCTGGGTGTTGCCCACTGGTTCCTCAAAGGATGGGTCCCAAATGCAGAGAAATAATTTCACTATGTTTAACTGTATGGCTGTATGTGATAAATAAAGGATTTATTTTTCTTCCTGTTAAAAAACAGGAAGAAAAAAAAATGGCACATCTAACACAACTGCAAGCTCTCCGTTCACCGTCTCAGAAATATTTCCAAACTCCGTTCTTTACTTACCTTAGCTGATGCTGAAAAGCTGGTCCACGCCTTTGTCTCCTCAAGACTGGATTACTGAAACGCACTTCTCATCGGATTCCCTAAAAAAAGTCTTCAAAGACTACAGTATGTTCAAAATAATACTGCAAGGATCCTGACAAGAGTGCGTAAACACGAACACATCAACTTCACTGGCTTCCCATCTCCACCAGGATTGAATATAAGTTGTGATCACCATGGGTGATCCGGCCTTCTGAACTGCTGCACCTCATCTATGGAATGCCCTCCCTGCACATCTGACCACTCCACAGACTATTGAGACTTTTTAGGACTTAGAACAATAATTTTTTAGCAGAACCTATGACTTTTAATAAACATTGCTGCTTGCTGCTTTTTTGCTAATACTTTTATATTATTATTATTATTATTACATATTTATTTTTTTATTTATGCTTTTATCTGCTTTTACCTTGTAGCACTTGAGATTTGATCCAAATGTAAAGTGCGTTATAAATAAACCGTATTATTCTTATTATAATGTAATTTTTCTGTTATTGTGTGGACACAAAGGATCCGCGGTGAACACAGTGTTGACGATTCCATAATATCAATGACTTTTCTGGGATTAACTAACATCCAAGGACTTGGGACTCAAATACCAACACTGGAACTACTACAGTATGGTAGTTGATTAAAAGCTGGATCAAAAACACAATAATCAGGAAATATGATCACATATGTATGATCAAATAGTATGATGAAGCCAACTTGCATTATCACAACATTTACTATTTAGGAACCACAGGTGCAGACATTTGAAGTTAGCATAAAAGGTGATGAGCCTGAAGTCAATGTAATAAGTGAATAAATGTTGTTGTAAAATTCCATGTTGTGCAGTTACAACACACAAATAGACTTTATATACTCCTTCGGCTTAACCTGTGCTGTTGTCCCTGACCAACAGCAATCCCAACTCCCTGTCGTTTTACGAGCAATCATCCTGATTGAACCCCTCAAATTAAATGTGATTCATTTCCAAAGTGTTTTTAGTATTAAAAAAAAGCTCTGCGAAGTAAGTAAAATATGAACTTTTAGAGAAAATATGGTTCAGATATGATTTAAACAAGATAGATCTCCTCGAGTCGATTCATATACCGTACACTTTGGACTAGATTCTGATAATTCAAAAATCTCCCCCAACTTTCAGATATATACAACCGAGCTTTCCAGGAAATAGTTAGAGTTTGAGGGTTTCTTAGGAAAACAGACTTTTTCGTAAAAAATCTCCCCATAGTGAGTAAAATTTTAACTCTTAAAGTAAAATGTGATTTACACAAGACAGGTCTCCTTGTGTTGATTTTAAGCACTGAATTTGAACTAAATTGGCCAACAGTTAGGAGATAAAGTTGATAAAACAGTACTCTTTGTCAAAAGTACCCTTAGTGAGTATAATATGAGCTAATAAGTAAAACACAACATATGCAAGATAAATCTTCTCGAGTTGATACATATGCATCAAATTTTTGGACCAACTTGAGAATTTAAGGCCCCAAAACCTTTGGCAATAAAGCTCCAGAAATATACAAATAATCTCTCCCAAAATCAATCCAGTTCTTCCTCACATAAATATCCATGGGGTTAAACATTTTGAAAGTGATCCAGAAGTGGTCATGACAGATCCATAATATCCCCGACTTTTTGGTGAAATAATTACCAGACATTAGCTTTCGTATCACTAGTTCTGCATACAAAGATACATTTTCGGTTACATTCATCTGATTGACTAAAGTTAACTCAATAACATGTAATGCTGACATCCCGACATTGTTACTTTCATAGTAGCCTGGTGTTATCTGTCTGTATAGAAATATGTAATTGGGATGAGGTAGAGAGATTAATGAAAAGATGGAAGGAGTACTGTTAAGAACTATTGATGAAGACAATGAGCTAGAGAGAGAAGGCTAAAGAATGTGACAATTTTTAATCAGGAAGTTCGAAGGATTAGTATATACTGATGTGAAATGAGAGCAGCTTTTGGCACTTGGTTCTGATGGAGGAGTGGAGGTGTCAAGGAAAGTGAGGAGTTGAGAATTTTACAAGATTTCAACATGATCTTGGACAGTGAGAGGCTGCTGGGGAATGGAGGGAAATTGTGCTGTTGCCAATTTTCAAGTTCTCTTGAGAATGAGACCCTGAGTCTCAATGAGATGAATAAATATAGGTTAAATAAAAAAAATTAAAAAAGTTTAGAGAGTTATAAAGCTGATGAGACACACAATGAAGACATGGGAAATAATACAAAAAGAGCTGACTATATGTGAGCTGCAGTATGGTTTCATGCCAGGAAAGAGCACTATACAGACAATCATTTCTTTGATAAAGCTCATGGAGAAGTATTTAGATAGTTGGAGGGAGTTGCATTGTATCTATATGGCACTAGATGTGGCTGGGTAGGCTGGTAGCACTGAGGATCTTGCCGAAGGGTGCAAACTGGATTTCTGCCACTCCCTCTTTTGAATAGGATTCAAACCCAAGTTTCCTGGACCAAAGTCACTGGTGTGACTCACTGAGCTACACTGCTTGTTAGGGAATAGAGGAATGAAATCTAATCGCAACAAGGGGGATTACGTGTGTTTGAATGAAAAGGAAGCAGGTGGAATGGTTAGGGTGCAATGATTAAGGTGTAGAAGTTGTATGAGTGTAAGTACTTGGTGGAACTGGAGGTGAAAGGGTTAAGGATAAACTTGTCTTACAATAATAACTTTTGCTGTATCTAACGTTGTACAGACAAAATTGACAATTTGTGTGTTTTGCAATCGTTTAGTGGCTGGTTTCGCAGTCCAGTTATGGCTTTGACAGTCATTCTGTGGCTTTAGCATTTGTTTTTGATGTTGGCGCCAATGTATAAAACTCTGTTTTTACAATATAGAATTATTAGGACATGACCTAATTGCTGCCAATAATCAAAGCCAGTTTAGATATCTGTTCCAAAGTTCTCCCAGAAGACTGGAGGCTGATATAGCAGCTGATTGGCTTGGGAATCCAATGCGCATTTTATGTGGATGGTGTCCACATGCTTCTACACACATTGTGCTGCTTTACAGGTTTGGAATATCAGTGTAGGCTCCAGCAATTCTGTAACTCAGTGCCTGAACAAATCCATTGCTACTGTGCTATAGAGAGGAACACGCATGCCTGGACATATTCACAGGATCTACGCAGTACAATTACTGTCTGCTCCTGTGCACGTGAACTCATATAGAAAACGAAGACTTTTATTGCATTAATTCATTCTTTCAAACAACGAAGAGCAGAATAAAAACCAAATGAGTAATTTTCATGTAAATTTTTTCTTCTGGGTGTTCATTCGAATATTTTTTAATTACTTAATTGTTAAAAATCAAATTCTGGAAATGTGAGCTATTCGGAACACGTAATTACAAATCATCATCAAAAAGGCTATGCTTCATCCTCAACATAGTATGAGTGCATGAAATCAATGCCTCCTACAACATAGAAGCAACCAAATTTAATTATGAAATATAGTCAGAATGACTCATATTAATGAATTTCTCACAAAAACAGGAAACAACAGCTCTTATCTCTAATGAATGCTGAATTCAATCCTAATGCCTGCTTTACCTGAAATTTGAACAGGCTGACCTGGGAAGATGTTTGGCAGAACAAAGAACATTACATAACGTCTTATGGTTTTAGTTGCTATGTGATGCTGCGGATCTTAAATAAAAAATGAGACTAAAATTAAAGAGAAGCACTGAAGACAACTCCTCTCACGTTATATATAATAGCTATATCAATGGTTTCTCATGATGTGCACGAAGTTTCCAAAATTAATTTGGCTATGTTCCATAACAACTAAGCTAACTGGCAAGTTATGAGCCAGGTGGCCATATCATTTTCTGAGGCAGCAGCAGCCTGCAGGAACACTAGGATGGACTGAAAGTTCAGTTGATGTATTCATTTCCTGAATTTCCTAAACAGGGGCTAGGTTTTTTCAAATGTAAATGTTTGATCTGGTTAGTTTGGTTCAAGTGAACTCATGAACTTCTCTGACATCCCTACTTTCTTGTTATCATCGTATAGGTTCATAAAACACCTCTCCTCTTCTCTTAAAAACAACAAAAACATTTATTTTGCTTAAAAAAAACCCCTTTTGAAATGCATCCCTCGTTTTGTACCCTACCCACAAACAGTTCTTATGCAGAGCTGAAATTACATTTCCTACATATTTTTTTCCATTGCTATCTTATTGTTTACATTCTATATTCATTGTAATTTCAGACCAAATCTAGGTTCCTGGCCCTCAGCAACACCAGCTGACCTTTAATGAATCGATCAGAGAGTCATTCAGTGTTGGAGAAGACTATTGATTTACCTCTGAAACATTCACACCTGGAGTGACAGATCATTGAATCTGTCACTATGAATCATAGGGCTGAATGTGTGTGAAAATTCATGGGTGAATGCATTTGAAACCAAGAGTAACAGACAGAAAAAAAGGAAACAATTTGTTAGAATAGTGAATGGCATTTATCTCAGAATAAGTGTGTGGAAATGTTAAAGTATAAAATACACAAATACTAAGCTAAGTGTTGCTCTTCACATACATTTGTTTTATTCTACATGAGTTTGGATTATGGAGGTGGTTAGATTTCTGAGTGCACAGGTTCTATCTGTGGGTGTGCGTGTGTTAGACCATTCATCCCTTAACGGCTGTTTGCACTCAATCTCTATGGTCGTAGAGTTAACTGGTTCAAACTTAATTAATGGTGTCTGCAAGCGAGAGGACCGGTTCTGAGAGCTGGCGGTGATGTGATACCACAGTTGATTAGAGTGATAGACAGACCGAGTGGCGTTGTGGGTGTTGGGGGATGACTCCGGCTCATCTCACTTTAGATCAACTCAGAGAAGATTACTCAAAATAAAAAGGAATACTAGCAGCCCTTTAGAATGCTTAACATGCTGTTTGAAGAATAAACAGGGTCCTTTTCCTCTCAGCTCAGCAATGAATCCTGAAAAAGTCCAAATAGTCAGTCTGCAGAAATTTAAACTTGGTAAACACAACCTGGGAATAGTAACCACATTATAGTGTATACCTGTCCCGCCTCCTCCTTCCCCGGACTAAGCTCAGCACCATGGGTGATCAGGCCTTCTGTTCTGCTGCCCCTCGTCCGTGGAATGCCCCCCCTGACCATCTGAGGGATCCACAGACGACTGACACATTTAAAAAAGGTCTTAAAACTTTCCTCTTAAGCACAACCTGTAACTTTAATTAACATTGCTGCTTTTTGGTCATGTTTTTATACAGTTATTGTTTTATTTTTTATTGAGGCTTTTATCTGCTTTTACTTTTTTAGCACTTTGAGATTTGATCCAAATGTAAAGTGCGTTAAAAATTAAATGTATTATTATTATTATTATTATTACCTCGTCAAGAAAATTTCTGAATCTTAGAGCAATGCAATGAAAGACCATACACTGCTTCTGATTGGCTTGGGAGTGATGATTACAATTCCCTCCGAGCCAGACAATGAAAAAGCTTTAACTATGTCTTTACACCAAACCAAACAGAGGGAAAATATTTCTAAATTCATCTTCCATATACACCTCAAAATATAAATTCTCTTCTTGCATCGAAATAAAGAAACTGGATTTTTTTCAGACTTAACCAAATTAGTTGGTAACATTTTTGTGGAGGAATTTACTAAAGATCACATTGTTTCATAAAAACATGGAATATAAAGCACAATATAATGTTGTCAATGTTAAATACATAATGCATTTCATACATTTACTGTGTATGTAACATCAAAATAGAAACTTTCTAATATAATTCAATACATTGCAATGTATGTCAATACAAAACTTCACTGCCAAGACCCAATACTCCCTTAGTGTGCAAAAGTATTCCATGGACATCAAACCCAAATAATTCCGAAGCTTTTCAATTTTAATATTGAAAGGTGAATGAAGAAAACTTTTGTAACTCACTTTTATAAAGTCAAGCCAAGTCAATATTATGTGTCTAAATACTGCTTAAGGACATGTCATTATTTACAGACAAATATGCTTTGAATAGTTATTTATTTATAATTATCAGTACACATCCAAGATCTGATTATCGGAGCAACAAATTGTATTTTCGGATTAAAGTTATTTTACAAACTGGTAAAATCTATCTATCTGTTTTATAATAAATAGACATATACATATTTACAGCAATGTTGGGCGCTGGAGCCTATCCCAGGCATATCTAAGGCTGCCAGTACATAACCGGGACAACACATCACAATACTTCATGTTTCTAGAATGTGGAATATGTGAAGTCTGAACACCTATGATCTGAATGTACAACACCCTATGATCTTTTTTATTAACAGTGTAAAATTAATGCTTCTGCTGGTGGTGTTAGAGTTGAATGATAAAAACTTGGCTGATATTTCTGTGTTTCCAATCCAAATCTGTACCCCATCCTGTTTTTGAATAAATATTGCTAATTAAACCCTCTTCTTTGGTCCAGGGGACTGGGGTTCGAAGAGGACGTGGCAAGAATCCAGTTTAAACCCGTAGGCAATTTCCTTAGTGCGAACAGCCTACCCAGCCACATTTAGTTCCATTCCCAAGCCCAGATAAATAATAGGGTTGTGTCAGGAAGTGCATCTGACATTAAAAAAAAAAGTATGCCAAATCAATATGCGGAACAAGACGATCTGCTGTGTCGACCCCTAAAAAAGGGGAACAAGCCAAAAGACACACACAAAACCCACTGAAGTTTTAAGAAGTTTCCATATGTCATTTCATTTTGAGCCCAAGTCAACACAGCTAAGGAAAATGACAAGAATACAGCAGTTGTTGGCATTCTGATATTAAGGTCACATTCATGTATTTGTTGAGAAGGAACTCTTTTTCATCCCACTAGCGATGCAGAGGTTAGGTTCAGAGTTTATGTCAGATATCATCTGGGAAGGCAATCGAGCTGAAATCCATTAAAATGGGGATGTGGATGTTATTAAATGTTATTGTTGACTGCAAGATTTTCACTACTTCACAACCAAATTGAAATTTGCTGATATGAAAAGGTATCCAACTAACATGAGCAACTAACATGACTAACATGTCATGTTAGTTGCTCACATATAATTGACCTGGACCAGTATGTATTTGTGTTTGTACATGTTTATTATTTCTCTTGAACCTGTTTGGATTTTATTTAATAGGACTTTCTAGGCAAAGTCAAGATTATATTTGTGTTTAGCCAAAATCCCAATAACCTTATCCCAAGACACTTCACCCCCTAACAAGCTAACATATGTGGTTCTATACAATTTATCGAACTTTCTCAGGCTCAAACAAGACTTTCTCCCTGGCCTACTCATGGAGGCATGTACCTACACTGAGAGATCTGACCATACAATCTCCGCCCGCATATCCATGCATTTTAATCCAAAATTTGTTACCCCAGGGATGTGTACTTTCTAAGGCTTATTTTCCTTGATCTTCCATCTGAAATCTACATGTGTTTCGGTAAGGTCTCTCCCAAACACAAGTAGACGTACATCTGCTCAAAAACTACTGGGCAGAATTCAAAGAAACTACACATATAAATTGAGTCGGTTTCCCTGGACACAAATGCGTGTTTGACATTATAATTAGTTAGTTGGTCATTAGGGTGGCATGTAGGCGCAGTGGTTAGCACTGCTCATTAAGAATGTACTGGGTTCGAATTGGCCTCTGTCGGCCTTCCTGTGCTGAGTTGGCATGTTATCAATGTGTCCGCGTGGGTTCTCTTGGGAACTTCGGCTTCCTCCCACAGTCCCAAAACATGCAATATAGGTGAATCGGTGACGCTTGATTGCCCATAGGCATAAATGTGAGTGTAACTGGTTGTCTGCCTCTGTGTGCCAGCGCCGTGATAAACTGGCGGCTCATCCTGGGTGTACCCTCCCTCTCACTCAATGTCGTCCGGGATAGGCTCCAGCCCCCGGGAACATGAACAAGATGAGCGGTTACGGATAATGAATGAATGAATAGTTTGATTGATTTCACTAAATGCATTCATATCTTTTGTTAAAATTGTGACACATGTTGGGACTGTCCCATTTTGTAGTGTTATTGAAAGTGAAAAAAATACTCCTTGGATATAATGATCCAAATATGTCCCAAACTCCAATCAACTCTAACCCATTCCTAGGGCCACCCTTCTGCACAATTTTATTGGAATCCAAACTTTTTGTGATATTCTCCTTAAAAACAAATGGAGATTAACATATTTTTTTCAATATATTATATTGGAATATATACTGTCTTTGTAGCAGTAGAATGTAAAAGGTTCCAAAAAAATATTCTTTCAAGGAGTGTAATGAAGGTTATTCCTAGGACTGTCAATTTTAGTGCAGCTTGCAGTGAATTCCAATGATGGTCAATTTTACTGATTGGTTGCGTTTACTGAAATTGATTACGAATATACATCTTGGAGGGATAAAAAGACACTATGTTGTCATGTTGATCTGTTGAAAGCAGGAAAAATAGGCTTGTTCACTGACAGGGTTCAAATTGTGATGTCTTGATAACTGAGTATGCACATCTACAGAACTGCAGGTCTCGTTGGGGGTTCGCACTCTGCAGCAGTTAAGTGGACTAAGGAAGGATGACTGATGAACAACTCGTTCACAAAGGCAATATTCTGCTTGGAAATCTTGAGGCCTACCTTTTGTGTGGATGTTACTTTGACCCTTACTCACATTTGAAGGACCTCAGGGATACCCTGCAAATATTTTGGTACCAGATACCACAGTACAAGTGTTGTGGAGTCAATGCCCCAACGGGTAAGATTCACCTATAAAATATTTGGTATGTGGCCATAACGTTAAGACGTTAAGGGATGTACGCTTGCAGAATAACTGACTATTATAAGAGTGGAGTTAAATCAATTCAATGGTACCAGCTGTATAGGGTGTTCAAACCACCAGACGGAATGACTCAGATGTTATAACTGCAGGTAGGCCCATACGTAAGATCAGACACATTTTTTGAGACAGGGGTGTCAAACTCCATTTCATCTCGGGACACATCAGTGTTATGGTTGCTCTCAAAGGGCTAGTTGTAACTTTACGGACAATAGAAATGTTGATATGTCTAATATAATTGTTACACAGTTGCCTCTGCTTATTGGTTTTAGTAATTAATAATAATAAGCTCTGAAAGCAGAATTGTAGGAAAATTGCCATGCAGTCATTCAGATGTACAATGAATGTACAAATTATTGAAAAAATTAGTTTGCTTTCAAAAACACATACTTATATTTTATATTTATATTTATATACTAATATATATGTATATATATCTATATATGTAGATGTATACAAACGCATGTACCTAAACAGAGAAATGCTGTATAGGGCCAAATACACACTCAATGGTCTCTGTGTTATCATAACATACTTTAAATCCCATGAATTTGTGACATTAAGAAACCCTCATCAATATTCATCCATCAAAGATTAAAGATTTTTATAGTTAAAATTAGAAATCTAAATTTGCCTCGATGGGTTTTACAATCTGTACTTGATGCAACATCCTCTGTCCTTAGACCCTTGGTCCAGGTAAGGAACAGCTCCCCCAAAAACCCTATTAACAGGAAAAACAAAGGAAGAAGCCTCAGGAGGAGACAGAGAGGAGGATCCTGATCATAGAATGGATATACGTGCAACAGATGTAATATGTGAATAATTAAGGTTTTTTTCAACCACTGCACAAATATTATCAATCAGTATTTATTAGATTAAGTTTTTTCACTTTGTTACTTTTCTGCAGTTTCTTTTTCAGCAGTCCAACAAAATAAGTTTCTCACCATATATTGCAGGTTCCCCATTGGTAATAAGCCCAACTAACTCTTCCACAGGTAATTTCATATTATTATGGACTCTCCATCGCTATGAGGGCATCAAAAATTAAGCAATGTTGACACTGTCCAAATATCTCATGCAAACCCTCTCTATCAACTTTTGTTTTCTTGTACATTTTGGTACTATTCATACTTTCCGACTCCATCACTTAGCTTTAGTGATGGGATCGAGACGGTTGATACTGAGATGCTAAAACTTAGTAGCGTGACACCTTCAGTGCGTAGGTGGCAAAACTAAGATGTATTGTGGGATATGTAGTTTCTGCAAAACCACAGAATTGTATTATAGGCAAATCATATTCATTATAAGGCCTCGCGGACCTAAAAATATGAGGTACTTGGCCGTATTCGACCTATGGTCCTTGAGTTGGACACTTATGCGTTAAGATGTATTTTCTTCTTTATAAAAGGTCTTAGTTGACATTTGAATATCTGGTGGTAAAGATATGTCAAAGTTACAAGTATACTAAGGGGACATTTTGTTCTAAGTAAGTACGTTTATAACTATAATATGCTTCTAATCAAATATAGAAATTAACACAATTTGAAATCAGGTGCCTGAGTGTTTGATATTTGATGGACAAGACAATCCTCCATACTGTTGCTATCATAATGTTAAACAGTTTGCTTCAAAGGTCCACCCTCCCACGAAAATCGGAAAGTTAAACCACCCTTTAAAGTTGTATGAAGAATTCATTTTCTAATAGGATCCATATCGTGTAATATTGATGCATATGTTGACCTAGTTTAAGAGCTCTCTATCCCAGTGGCAAAGAGCAGGGTTAAGGCAGCATGAATACCTCAGAGCTAGCCTCAGGCTTGAGGAGAGGGTGAATGACCATCTGTCCGTCTGATCCAGAGCCAGTCCTTGGTGAGTGACAGGGTAAATAAAAAGATGGCAGTCTGTGAACCATTACCTGTGACTGAAATCTCATTGATCTTCCTCGCTGCATCCAGAAATTAGAACATGAGGCTGTTCAGATGACATTTTTGTCATTGTAATGTATCCACTGCAAACTGGAGCCCTTATGGCCAAACAAACTTCCAGCAATGAAGCAAATGGGTGTATTTGCGCTCCCTCAGCCATGTGGTGTGGAGGGACACTGGCCTCTCCAACGTATGGCAGGCTCTGTGTTAAGGGAGAGATGAGAGATGGGTCTCGGTTGCGTGAGTTCTTGGGGTTTTGGGCCCAACTTGTACTTGGGAGCCGTCAACCTCCGTCTACGCCTTAGACCTGCTGTCCCACTGCAGGTTTGGCCCTGGTGGTGGGTGCTCCCTCTGTGGTCACCCGAAGGGGCTTCAGTCTTGAGGTGGGTATCAAGGGAGCTCTATCGTCTCCGTCCGTGGCCAGCCCTCGGCAGGGGACCTAGGCGGGTCTTGGATGGGCAGGGTCTTGTGGTTGTGTGTTCTGCTCACACTTTGGGGAGAGCTGGCCTCTGGTCATCTTTCTCCTGTCCTCCTGTAGGCCTTCTCTTCTCCAGAGTGCTTCCTCTGGGCCTCTCGCTGGCTTTCCCATGGGGTTGGCGTGCGGTCAGCCCCGGGGCCCGTGCCCTTGGGTCCTTCATGCTCTGGGGGACCATGGGGAGCGGTCGGGGTCCCTCTCTGACATTGGGGGCCAGCGTGGCGTTGTGATGACCCCCCACTTGAATTCATTAATGACAATCTAATGATTCAAACACACACTTGCACACTCATTATGAGTTGAAAACAAAATGATATAGCTATTAATGTAACGTTGATATGGGTGTTTGTATGTATGTATGTTTGTCTGACATGTATGCATATGTATACATTTTTAGGTTTAAATAGTTGCTGATATTGATATTTGTTTTGCCTTTCTGTAGATTTTTGTTCCTTGTTCCCCCGACCCCCTTTTCGTTCCGGTCGCGTAATAACAGATATAATATCTAATTCTGTTGGAAAGATTAAAATCTATAGCTGTCGGTTACAACAGCATAAGTCTAGTTTATGCTAGGAGAGGTGTGAGATGGAAATGGAGGATGATACTTTTTTAGCAGAAGAAAAAGCCAACGTCACCGCTAGATACCACTAAATTTAACCCACTGCACCTTCAAATGTAAATATTGGCAGAATTAGACTGTTAACAATAACAGTATGATTATGTTCATGTAACATTGATTTGACAATAATATTTCCAAAGTCTATAATATCTAGATTGGCTTCCAAATTGTTGTTGACACATTTTCCTGTCAGATGATGCAATTTTCAATTGTTTGGTACAGGAAAATAGATGCTACCCTAAATTCTAAAATAAAACCATTGAAACACATTAATATTTGATAGATATTATTAGGACTTTTTAGTGTTAGTTTCCAATGGGTACAAATAACATTAATTAATAATATTTAATGACAGTTTCAGGAAGAGGTATTTTTCATCCTTTAAAAATAAAATATTGAGCTAAAAGTAAAGGATCATCTGAATCTGTGTTTTGCTTAATCATATGACACACTGTGCAAATAACAAAAAATGCACTTAGCATTTAGAATATGAAAATAAAACGTTTGTATTTGTGTCATTCTGAAAGAACAGGGGCTACATAAAATTTACAGGATCAAAATCCTGAAAATAATTCAGATCTACTTGCAATGATGATGGCTTCAGAAAAGATAAACATCATTTTAATACATAATGTTTTATAGTAGTTCAACAAAGTGGAAAAGTAAGTCCTAATAGAGGATATGAGTGGGAAATATTGATGTAATGAAGAATCATGGTTAAAATCAGGAGCAGTGTTCATGTACTTTTGCCAAGCAGTTTACCACTGCCTCAAAGCACTACCTACCTGAAGAGAACAAGATACAAAATAACATGTGTGAATTTAAAATCAGTGTCATTTCTAACTTTCGCTTCCATTAATTTCTCAGGGGCTGAACACTGGAGCAGATAACATCTTTGATATTCCAAACCACATCCAGTCTAAGCCAGAGCGTGAGTGGAAGGGGAGAAGGGGGAAAATACGAAACAGTGGTTGAGGAAAAACAAACCACAAGGAGAAAAAGAGAACAAAGGAGGTCAGATAAAGAATCTTCATCGTAAGGTGGATGCATGAAGATACACAGCTCAGGTGGAAAAACAGACAAACAGTCTGAAAAACTATCAGAGCTACAGTAAAAAACACACAGTAACAAAAATAACACTGTTAAAATGGTAGAGAATGAATACGGGGAACCAGAAAAAAATGATAAAGGAAAAAGGAAAGACAAATATGATTTCTCTCCTGCAATATTCTTTATTTGAAACAGCTTGTTGACCTTTGCAGTCAAGCCTGTAGGTGTAGTACACACTCTGCAGTACTGCCTGCAGTCATCTAGGCGCACACAACAGCGAAACGAGATGGACTGGAAAGAGCAGGGAAAGCAAAGCTGGAAGGATAAAGAGGGCAGCAGACAGGAATTGAGAGAAAGGGAAGAAAAAAGAAGCAAGGCAAAATGATTGCCTCTTTATAAGGTGGTGTTTCATTCTGCATCAAATTTACTACTATTACAGCAGCCCAGCATAGAGCGCCAGTGATTTGCGATGATGCCTCAGTTTAAAGAAGAATAAAAGTGGGGAAAGCTAAATCAAGCTATTCTTACCCCAGCTTCATCCACCTCCTGTGCCGTCCCCATTAGAAGACGGATGATGGTAATCACAAGGTGGGTTTACATGGACACTATTCTCCTCTAATAATGAAATCATTCCGAATGGGTATTCCTGTAGTGACTGTTTACATGAGCAGTGGTCTAATGGGAAATGGTGTTTAAATGCCCCGACACATCAATTGAAAAAAACCTGTCAACAGCTGAGTGACAAGTGCTAAAGCGACCTCTGATGACAGTTTCATCAGAGGATCAGCGTCTTCCGTGTGATTGGGCTGTTTTTTTTGCTGTGATTGTGATGCTTTTAATAACGAAACAGCTGATAATAACTCATGTCTACTTCTATGCTGGAGGGAGGGAGAGAGGAAAAGGAGTTGCTTTATATTTGTGTGTTAAATCTGACTAATGTTACAAAATTACAACGTTATAAATTATTACGTTATTAGTGAGGCCATGTTGTGTGGTAAACTCACCAGAAATGGTACGTTATTCAATCAACCGATATAACATGAAAAAAAAGGCAAAAACTCCTGATCACTTGCTTTTATTCTGAAAATCCAGATCAACCGATGGCCGGACACTGTTCTCCTTTTAAAATTACTTTATTCATTGTTGCATAAAATTTGAAGTTGGTTACCATAAATGGGTCAAGGTGGCGCATGCAGTGGCCCGGCACTCTTCCTGTTTTGGCGAATGTTTTGTTTTTATGGCGTTTTTTTGTGTGTTTTTGCACGTACGGTAGCTGGTGGCCCTGTGCGTTGTAGCGGAACCAATCCACTAATGACTGCGGCCTTTTATCTATACATAAAGGACAACAACAACTGGGACTTCAAACCCCCGGAGTTTCGTCTCTCTCCTCCGCACGATGAGTTCATCATCCCCCAGCTAAAATGGCGCAGGTGGCACAGAAAGCAGAAGAGGCGTGTGCAAGCTAGGCTAAAAGCTAACCCCCACAAACCAGCCATTCCAAGTCTCTTTTTAGCCAATACCTGGTCGCTAAACAACAAGATGGAAGAGCTGCGACTGCGGATTACTTCACAGAGGCAGGACCACTGTGTGATGATTATAACAGAGACCATCACCAGTTTGCTTACCGAAGAAATAGTAAAATTCGCTGATGACACAAACATAGTAGGACTGATTACAAATAACAACGAGTCAGTCTACAGGGAGGGGGCTCAGCATCTGACAGAATGGTATTTGGACAATAACCTGGACTTAAGGGAGGTATTGGAGAGGGTAGAGAGCTTCAAGTTCCTTGGCATGCACATCTCAGCCGACCTCACCTGGAGCACACACATCTCCCACCAGGTGGAAAAGGCCCAACAGGGGCGTTACTTCCTCAGGAAGTTAAGGCACGCTCATCTCCCTCACCACCTGTTGACCAACTTCTACCGGTCAGCGGTAGAGAGCCTACTGACCTACTGCTGCACGGTGTGGTTCTCGATCTGCACCTCAAAGGACAGGAAGGACCTTCAGCGGCTGGTGAGGGCAGCGGAGCATGTCATCGGGACATCACTACTCCCCCTCAGAGACCCTCACATTGGAAATTACCTGTTCCCCACCTGCTCTCTGGGAAGAGATATAGATCTATCAGATCTAGAACAAACAGACTGAAGAACAGATTATTCCGCATTGCAGTGAAATGCCACCCACCCACACCATCCCCCTACACACCCACCCCATCCCCCTACCCACATCCAAGTGCAATAAACTTCCAACCCAAGAACTAAGTGCAATAAGCGAACTTGAATACCGTACTGTACATAATACCTCCTTGTATATATACACTCCTTGTGTTTGATTACCTCGTTTTTTTCTAGATATTTTATTAAAATTTATATATTTTTATTTGCACTTTATCTGATGTTATATTTTGATGATGCTGTTTATTTTTGTTTACTTTTGCCTTAACTAGAGCTGCCAAACGGCCAAATCATAAAAAAGCCCTCAGATGGTCAGGGAGGGCATTCCACAGACGAGGGGCAGCAGAACAGAAGATCTGATCACCCATGGTGCTGAGCTTAGTCCGGGGAAGGGGGCGGTATGAGTGGGTAGAACGGAAGGATCGTGTTGAGGTCAAAAGTTTTTCACAATATTAAATTTGTTCACAGCATCAGTCTATCAACGTTCCTGATGGGGTTTCTTTGAAGTGTTTGTAAAGTGCAATATACGTTACTTCCCCCACATCATTTTTTGAGAGTTTGCATTAAAAACAAACTCTCTGCTGGTCTAGATCATTAAATGTCGGCATCGTGCACGTGAGTAGCGCTGCCGGACATGCACTCCCCAGCTAACATTTAGAAACACTGTATACATGCAGCAGTTGCCGAATGTCTCTCTGAAAGGATTTAGACTACCCCTTGCAAAAGAATGAAATCTCATTCGGAAAGGGCCTTTTCTTTCTGAAAGGAGTGTTTACCTGCAAAATTTGCTTTCTGATTAGACGTCTTTTCCGAAGTATTCAAATTTAGGTTGTCCATGTTAACCCATCTACTGTGTGGTTGAGACTTTCATCAAAAGTTAAAACCAGCTTTCAGCTTATATTGCCGTACACCTCAAATTATCACATGCCTGGGGCGGTATCACCATGTACTGCTGCTACTGATGCTACTACTAATACCGCTACAATGACTACTACTAACGCTGCTGTTAATACTGATACAATGAATGCTATTACTACAGCTTTTCTGCTGCTAAAATTGGACTACTATTTGTGGACTACAACTAATACTGCTGCTACTACTGTTACTTTATATTGTACATATATTGATTTATTATCGTAGCACTACAACTGCTACAACTATGAACTGATTGGGGCAACCGTGGCTCAGTTGGTAGAGCGGTTGTCCACTTATCTGAAGGTGTGTGGTTCAAACCTTGGCCACTGTGGTCCACATGTCAAAGTGTCTTTGAGCAAGATACTGAACTCCAAGTTGCTTCCAATGGCTGTTCCATTGGTGTGAGAATGATGGCGTGAATGGTTACTTCTCCTGATGAGCAGGCGGTGTTTTGCATGGCAGCCTCTAACATCACTGTATGAATGTATGTTTGAATGCCGACTCGTGTTGTAAAAGCGCTTTGAGTAGTCAAGCAGACTAGAAATGCGCTAAATAAATACAGTCCATTTACTGAACTATTGCTACTACTATTACTACTTCTGTGACTACAACTGCTTAGACTAATACTGTTACCTAAAATACTTTGACTTCAACTATTACAGCTGTAACCAGTATGACTAAAAATGCTTTTGCTACTTCTGCTGTATAAGTACTATGACCATTACATCTGCTGCAACTTCTACTATGACTACTACTAATGTTACTATGACTGATATTACTACTATATTTATTTTAAGGTCTTCTAGCACTGGCTAATACTACAATATAACTACTGTTACTACTGTTATTAATATTGCTGCTACTATGACTTCTGCTACAATATTACTGCCACCACTGCTACTAATGGAACTACAATTACCTCACTTTTAGTGGTAATACGATGTTTCGATGTGCAAATACAAAGAGAAAAAATTTCAAAACGTGTGTATGTTAACACACGTTTTGAAACATTCACTTCCTCTTCTCTTCACATATCTGGAGCTTCATTCAACAGTTCTTCAAAACTGCAGATCTGGTTTCACCCTTTTCTCTCCCGGATTATCATGTGAAAAGCACTTATTTCGTATCGAGCGGGCTCTTCAATGGGGAACAGATGTTTTCCCCTCCCTGGGAAATGATTAGGTCCTTAGTGACAGAAGGTGGCAGCCCCTGCTTTATCACTAACATAAAAAAGTCTCTTAAATGACAGCATTCAGAGGAAATATAGGCATATATTCATTCTTGGGAGGTATAGAAATAATAACGCAGAGGGAGTAAACGTGTCTCTGTTAGCACAGTGTCTTCAGCCAATCGCCAGCAGAGCTGAACATCTTTACAGAGGAACAAGATTCAAACCACATGTCCACGGTATAATGACAATTCATCAAGCACATTTGAGGATTGAAAAGCTCACAAAATCAAATGTGTATCTTCACATAGATCCAGCCTGAAACCTTACATCATTTATATTGCTATACCACTCGTAACAGAACCGCAATTTAACTATTATCAATGATTATTACCAGAAAACCAGCACAAATATAATCTTAGGCAAAATAAACTCTTACACAATATTTCTTATTTATATTTTTTTATCTTTGTAAAAGATGTTATTATTATATTATTTTTTAATTGGCAGCCTCGGTGGTAGAAGCCCACAATTTCTAAATGCTAAATGTAAAATGGACTTTAAAGACATGCTCCCCCTTGGCATTTCATCCGTCATATGGACTCTCATTCCATTGCTACGCTGATGACACGCAAATCTACATAAAAACTGACACATGTTCCACAGGAGCTTCTCCATCCTCATCCCCATCATCGTCTCCCCTGTCAACTCTCCGCGCTTGTCTAGAGGAGATAAAGGTGTGGATGAAAAACAACTTTCTCCAGTTGAACCGCTCCAAAACCGAAGCAATTTTAAATGGCACCCCACATCAGACCCAGTCTTCCTCCATAACCAGTATTATCTTCTCAGGTCACGACATTCCCCTCTTTTCATCAGTCACCAACCTCAGCGTAAGATTCAATCCTCAACTCACTTTTCAATCCCACATCAAACACATCTGCAAGATCTCCTTTCACCTTCTCAGAAATATTTCCAAACTCCGTTCTTCACTCACCTTGAGTGATGCTGAAAAGCTGGTCCACGCGTTCTTCTCATCCAGACTGGATTACTGTAACGTACTTCTCATCGGGATCCCTGATAAAAATTTTCAAAGACTTCAGTATGTACAAAACAGTGCTGCAAGGATCCTGATGAGAGTGCGTAAACACGAACACATCACCTCCGTTCTTCATTCCCTTGATTGGCTTCCCAGCTCCAAAATTGATTGATTGATTATAAGATCTCACTCCTCACTCACCAGTGCATCCATGTCAATGCACCCCCCTACCTAAAAGAACTACTCACCCCACAGACCTCAACACGATCCCTCCGTTCTACCCACTCAAACCCCCGACTTCCCCGGACTAAGCTCAGCACCATGGGTGACCAGGCCTTCTGTTCTGCTGCCCCTCGTCTGTGGAATACCCTCCCTGACCATCTGAGGGCTCCACAGACAACTGAGACATTTAAAAAAGGAATTTCCTTTTTAGCAGAACCTCTAACTTTTAATTAAATTGATTCTTTTTGGTCATATTTTAATATAATTATTATTACATTTTTCATTGATGCTTTTATCTGCTTTTACCTTGTAACACTTTGAGATTTGATCCAAATATAAAATGCGTTATAAATTAAATGTATTATTATTAATATTATTATTATTATTATTATACTTTGTATTGTTTTTCTAGTCCGCTTTACCCTTTGAGTGGAGTAGTAGTTGAGCAGACTAGAAAAGTGCTAAATAAGTACAGACCATTTAACTTTTATGACTATAAGATTCCATTTATTTAAAGAGAGACCACTGAATATTTCAAACGGCACTATTTAAACCAGTCAGTTTAGTCTGGAAAAAGTTACAAGTCTGAAAGTCTAGATCAAAACTGTTCAGGTGTAGAACCCGACCATTGGATCATTTCCGTGGTTGACCAACCTCAGCACCTGTTTCCCCCTTATGTTAATTTACTTCCATCAACATTCAAATCAGTCCACCACGCACAAGCTGCCAGTGAATCCTCTCAGCAGACAAGACTTTTCATGGGTATTGGGGTGGGGAGAGCTACTGCTGCCCAGCAAGGCTCATTATTAATTTTCAAAATATATCAAAAAAGAAACAACATTTTAGAATGATATTGCTTTTGCTATCCCCATCAATCAATGGTTATCAAACCAGCGTTTTCTCTCCTCTCAGCTCAAATATAGTTTAATCAATGTGACGCCACAAGGCTGAGAGACTGAGGCTGCGCTGGGAGCTACAGATGAAACAGGCCAATATTTGCATTGTACTGCAAGTGCAATGCAAATAGTACAATATGATTTATGGAATGTGGCCTGCACACAGCAGTATTGGAAATGTCGTGTCTCATTTAAAGGAAAACCTTGAAAACAAACAATACGTGGTTGCCACTTACCTCCATTTGAGGGACTAAAAACAGATTTTCATCAGGAACTGGTTACTCATTAGCATAGAAATGAATATGATGACAGATAATGAATATATAACTCTTGAAGCTTAGCAGCATACCAGAATAATCAAGAGTAGAAGCAGAGGGAAAAAAAGATTTCTTTTCTCTTGCCAAGGTGGATGTGTGAATATTAGCATATTGTGAAACACAGAGAAAGAGAGAGAGAGGTTATTTAGAAAAGAGGTGGAGAGTAGAGGACAAAATCAAGGTCAGACTTAGATAGAGCCCAACCTCCCTTTAACTCTCCATCCAATCTCATACACACATAGACACACTTTTTGTCTCATCCACCCAGCCTTTTGGGCGTGGAATGAGGTGTCACATTTGGTTGCCTGGGGTAAGATAAGCCTATTATTAGTTTCCAGCCAGCAGATAAACCGACAGAAACAGATTCCAGAATATGCAGTTCATTCTGCTCAATCAGTGGGCTACATGTGCTGTTAGAGTTTGATTCAGAGGGACCGACAATCGCTTAGATTTTTCTTCTGTCATTCGTGAATTAACCACAAAGTGAATATTAAGTTAGATAACAAATACGTGTTATCAGGTTGAAAAATATCAAACTGCACTTCGAGCTCAATGACACATTTTAAAGCACGCAGAACTCAGGACTGAGCAAATGGTTTTCTCATGATGTTAATGGATGTTAATCTAAATGAAGGGCCTTCATTGTAATGTCTTCTGACTTTAAATATATAGATGGTTGTACAGCATTTCAACATGGATCAATTTGAATCACTATTAGGATGCTGCAAAACATTAACATTCCTATCTTTAATGTCTGTAGATCGAAATATCTTTCACATTCTTGTTTGATTAACCCGATGGATGAACATGGACATTTTTATGATGTTTTATCTATCAACCTTTTTTGATTATACAGCATGGTTTGAATGTTGAATGAATCAATAATTGTTTAAATATAAAGTTAAATTACCAATGGAAGTCTCAATGAGACTTAACATTTCTTTTACAGAGAGTCATGGCCATGATATGCAGCAGCACACAAGTACAGCATGGTTAAAAAAAGGGACATTTCAAAACAATAGATCAAGATTAATCATCAGTATTTATATCCCTATAAAGTCGGGGATATTAAGGAATTGTCATCGGGTCTGCTGCGTGTTAACATTAATTCAAAAACTATTTCAAGCATCATTTTCAAATTTTCTACCAGCATGGATATTAGTTTGATGAAGAGCTGGAGTGATATTTTCTCAACCATTTCTCCCATTTAGTCCAAAGTTATGAAACGAGGAGATCTGTCTTGTAAATATTATATTTTACTTGAGTAGTTCATATTTTAATCACTAGGGGGAGCTTTTTTTTAATGAATCAAAAACTTTGGGAAAAGCTCGATGTATATTTCTGACAGAAGGGAGAACTTTACCTATAAAAATTTTGATCCATCATTTCTAAAACATTGACATGAATTAATAATAATAATAATAATAAAACATTTAATTTATAATGCACTTTAAATTTGGATCAAATCTCAAAGTGCTAATGAAATCTCAAAGTGCTTTTTGAGAATTAGTCCACATTTGGTGCACATGAATCGACTCAACGACCAAACAGAAAATCATTTTTCCTATGGTCAAACATGGATTTGGCAGTTTCATGATTTGGGGATGCTTTGCGGCTTCAAGGTAATTAAAGCAAGAGGCAGGCTGGGAACTTGAAATAATAATAGTTTGTGGATCCCACCCCTTGACACTTCATGCCATCGATTTCTGGAGCAAGACCCTGACATGACACTTGCTTCCCGGGTAGTTCTAAAGGGCTGCCCTTTGCTCGCTAAGGGATGGGTGGAATGCAATTAATTCATTCACATTTAAGATAAGAATTCAATTTAATTTCAGCATGTTGCCCTGTATGTATGTAATGTGTAGAAGAATGTGATAAAGTAGATTTATTATGATTATTAACCAATTTTAGTTGCTTTGATTGAGCTAAGCAAAAGTTCCCGACACAGGACAACCAACATGCTCTTTTTCTCTTTGCTTGTTTGTGTTTTACATCTTTAAAAGATGGCTATATAATCATACTATACCTGCGGAGGGATCATATGGGCTGTAGAGAGGAAACATTCTCTCTCTTTCTCTAACTCGGCTTACAATGTCACAGACTGGAGGGTGAGTTCACAAAATTATCCAGACTTTTACATCACAGCGTATTGAAAATTTCTTGCTTGAGCTGAAAAATTACCTCAACGCAAAGATTAGACAAATGATACAAGTAATGCAAATTGCCATTCGCATTTCCCAGATTGAATGCATCATTATGATCACAGCTAAAGAAAATGAAAAGTGCTTCAAGATAGTCTTGGAACAGGTGAACAAGTTGCGGAACGAGGCTGCAACGGCACTTAAGACTCAGCAGACAGAGTGAAAAAATAGGACATCTGCAATACTCTACTGTTTTGTATCTCTTTGTATACAGATGATACATACACATGTCCGAACAAGGAACACTCTGCTTTATCTCACTGGGTTTATTTACAGGGATTTAAAAGGGTCAGTGTTGAACGAACCACACTTAAGACTGTAGAGGTGTAACATTGGCTCTAGTACACTGTGGGAGCATATGCAGCCCATTCAGTTTCCATAGTTAGTCCATCTCCTCCAGGATGTCAAATTCATATGTGCAATTGTAAGAAGATTTGCTGTGTCTTCCAGTCTTCAGAAATGTTACACAAGGAGAGCTGTATAGGTCCATAGAAGAACGACAACCCAGTTACACAGCCGTTATCTGCTGTTCTGTGTGAGGAGGAACTGGGGGAGGACTGCCAGAGCCCTACAAAAATGACCTCCAACGGTCTACTGGTGTGATGTCTCTGACCAAATTGTCAGAATCTGAGTCCAGGAGGGTGGCATAAAGGCCAAATTTCTTTCTTTGGGTCCTTTGCTCAAAGCCCAGCACTATAAAGCATGGTGTTCACAAAAGAAAATCAGATTGTGCATACTTTCCATTGGTGCACCATTCTCTTCACAGATTAGAGCAGGTTCATACGTCGTTTTGCATGCCATTGACTTGTCAACATGTGTTTATAATTACTCATCCCTTAAACTGTTGAAACTAATAAAAGCAACTTCATGTTTATGTTCAGCACTGTAGCATGACTGACAAAGAGTCATAGGTCTAATGAGACTCGTATTCCTATATACCTCAGCAATAACCACTTTCTGAGCATATTGCATGTTGAAATTTTCTACTTATTACAGACAAAATAAATCAACTCCAGTCCTAAAATAGTTTTAATAAACCTTAATATGAGACTCGTATTCCTATATACCTCAGCAATAACCACTTTCTGAGCATATTGCATGTTGAAATTTTTCTACTTATTACAGACAAAATAAATCAACTCCAGTCCTAAAATAGTTTTAATAAACCTTAAGATGCTTAGAAACAGCGGCAAGATCTGATATATAGCCTATCTCTACTTTTCTCTCCTTTTTACCTTAAAAAATATATTTTTAAGGTAAAATATAATTTCCATTACTTCATCAATGCCAACTAAAACCATCCCAACTATGCTGCTTAAAGAAAATTACAATTACAAATTACATTTAGCATCTGACTAGTAGCAATAATAAATATGCCTTCAATATGGAAAACAATCATTTAAGGTTGTCATAATCAAACCTTAAAAAAGAAGGTCTACTCTTGATCAGGTTTTGGTGAACTATAAACTGAACTATAACATTTTAATTTCCCTTCCTGTCTAAGATTCTTTATAAATCAGTGGCCAAACAGATATGTGATTTAAAAACAAAAAATGAGTTTATTGAAGGATTTCCAGTCAAGTTACTGAATCTAAGCACAGACACAGGATTGATCAAAGTAACAAATGGCCCTGTAACAGCAAACAACAAATACAGGGATATATACCCTTTCCCTTATAATTTTGAATCAGTCTTTAGTGTTTTCTTTCCCCTGCAGTGCTCTATGCCTTACTGCAGCTGCTATCGTAACCTCTGACTGCACCCGACTGTGAATCTGAAGTCAAATGGAGCAAAAAGAGAACCCCTGTTGGTGCAGGAATCATTAATGTTTTAAAATAGTGTTTTTGTTCTTACAATGGACTCCTTTCAGTGCCGCTTCTTGCCAGCATGGCTGCACCTGATGAGCCACCGCTGACTCTTTTACTGCAATTCTTTTGATGTTTGCATTGAAATGGAATCTGTTGGAGATCATCTCATACCAAGAAGACATTTTCACCTTGAATGGCTGCTATCCTATTCCTCTTACACAACATCACTCATACAAAAAAGACAATAAAAGCAACAACAGTTTTGCACAAAAACAGAGAGGGAACGGCATTCTAAAAATTAAGTGAAGCTAAATCAACAAGTGAAAGGTTCATCAATAAAAAAGTGATACAGGTGCTTTCAGTTGTAACTCGTTTGTTACTTTTCCATGTCAAAAACCACTAAATTTAATTACCCTACTGCATCCATGATAAGGTTCTTTGATAATATAACTTAAACTTTTCAGTTTTTCAGTGAAAGTAAAGCGGTTAAACGCAAAATATTTCAATGTGACTTTCTAATTAGTGATTGTGATTGAGTGACCAGAGTGAACCATAAATGAAATACAACACTTTCTTGTAACCGCTCTCCCGGTTAGAGGAAACTTAAGAAACCTTGTCAAATATTGTATTAAAAATTCTTAATTCATTTTGCTTTCTTGTAGTTTTGACAAATATACATGTTATAGTGCCAATATCTTGATGGGTTTAGCTGCTCGTTTTCTTTCCCTTTCGTCTTTGAATTTGAGTGGCAGCTCTTGATGGCGTAGTTTGGTCATCAACACACTTAACACTGGTGCATCCACACCTCTTCATCAGATGGTCAGTCCACGCAAGTTATATTTATATTTTGGCTTAAATATCTAAAATCCTTGATGCATGTTTTTTTTTTGTCTGAGACTAATCTGACCTTTCCTTATTGCTTTGACCTGCCTACCTTGCCTACCACTCTTCTGAGACTAGTGCATCTCCTCTGTCTCAAACCTTTCTGCCTCTTCAGTTGAAATAAGAAATAACCTCCTTAAAACTTTTCCTGAGCCTGAGTCGTGCTCTATGATTCAGTTTTCCCAATGCTCCTGTTTCACATGGACCAGAATTAATCTTATTTATTTGTTGGGGAGGGATAATGTACAATATGAAACATAAATGTTACCACTTGATGCATTGTCCGGAGTTAGCCTCAGGCTAATATGCATGGAGGACTACCCATTCTACTATCAAGATGTTTTTTTAATAAATCCAACAGAATGTGCTGAAGGCAGTTTGCCTTCTTTTGTGCATTGTAGTACAAAAATAAGGGCCCCTGTTGTTAAGATACGCCAGGGCATTTAAACGGAACAGCTTCTTTGACAATGCTACAAATCTATGATGGCCATTTATTGTTTATTAAGTGCAGTATGTTGTTGTTGTTATTGTGAATCTTTTAATGATGGAGCAAATTTATAATAATTCGGTTTCTCCTAATGGAGGTAATTAAAGGGGTAAGGGAGAAGGCATGCACAAGAAAGTGTTATCAGCACGTTCCTATGACTCACCTTACTGCCCGTGTAGCTGACTTTTGTGGTAAACAAGTTAGGTCCGATACACTCTTGTTGCTGTGGGACTTAATCTCTTAAATAGGAGTTTTCCATCAGTTTTAAATTTAATTTTTTTTTGCAAAGCTTCCATCAGTTTTTTTGGATCTATCATCCAATAATAATATGCCTGTTATATTAAGATTGTATCATATACCAATCCTGCAGGGGTGGTGTTCTGTTTAGACAACTGTACATTTTTCATCAGTTTATAAAAAGGTATATTATCCCTTCATCTGAAAATTCCAGTGGTTTGAAAGATGTTATTCCAAATGAGGTGTATCTGCAGAGCACTCTGATGGAGACTTAAAACTGATTATTTTGGAATATTGGGCTCATGTAAACCCAGCTGCTGATATTTTCTAATTTTGTCATATTTGTTTGTGTTTCCTTCAGCATCCATCGAAACACTAAGCAGTTTGCTGAAAATCATGATGAATGAAAAAAACAAGCTTAGGAGATAGAGTGAGAAACAGGCATTTAAATTTTCAGATTAAAAAACAGATATCCAATGAAAATAAACAATTCTGAAATCACATTTGACAAATTGAGGTGGTGCTGAGCTGATTGAAATGAGTCTGGCTTCCACCCTTTTTTCTCCTTTAGACTTCAACACATCACTGTCAAGGTCAGGCGTAAGATTGACTTTGTTATTGGTGTGAATGTGGCTTTCCTCTTACCGCCCTAAATCATTGCTTTCATTGCACGGCTGAGCTACTTACGAGGCAGTCCATTAAGTATCTCCAGCACTCTCCTCGGACTCTGACTTGAATGAATAAATCCACACAACATGGCTATTGGCTGAATAAATATTTCAAAACAACTGTTAGTCTGTATGCCAGTGTGTGTCTGTGCAATGATGAGGAGATGCCGATAGTCAGACTTAGGTGATGGATGTTCACATTAATGCATTTTATAGGACTATTTTCCTTCCCCTGGCCCCTCCTGAGTCCTCCTAAGCAGCGGGTGTTTTGTAGATTAACTTTAACATGATCAACCCATCAGTGTTTTTTTGATTGTATGTTTGAAAATTCCCGTATGTTTGAATATGTGAGGAATGACTGCTGTTCTGCACATGCTATGAATCCATTTCCAGTGATTATTTCCCAGCACTGTATATATCTGCTAATTAAGAATGATGAATTAATTAGAACCCTTGTACACGATTAGTTTGTTTGAGCAAAGGTGGAACAACATTTTTAAAACCTTATTTCGACCTCTTATGAGGATTGACTAGTTACATACATATATTGTGAAGGTCCCATTGTTACACCATTAAAATAGCTCTGACCTGTCAAGGTAAGGATTGCGTTATCTGGCACCAGGAGGTCAACTCATAAGCAGCAGATTCTTTAGCTCCTGTATGTTGTAAGTTGGGGATTCCATGAATCGTATCTGTCTGTTCAGTACATCATACAAATGCTGGATTGAATTGCGATTTAGGATATTTGGAGGCCAAGCCAACACCTTGAACTCTATTGTTTTGCTCCTCAAACCATTTTCTGAATGATTTTTGCAAGGTGAATTCGTCTGTCGAAATGGCCTCTACCATTTGTGAATATCCTTTCCATGAAGAGTGGCTTAACTGCAGCAAGGTTTAGGTAGGTGGTGATACCTATATAGTACTATACACCTTATTGCCAGCAATGAGAGAGGAAAAGATAGGTGTTATTAAACAAATTCTCCACCTAGACAGCGGTCATTCTGTCACTGTTACAATGTAGGACAAGAACACGCTGGGTGTAGAGGGTTGTCTTGATGGTATTCAGTTACTGAGAGTGGGGACCAAATTTCCATAGGAGAACGGTGTTCGCTTGGTTTCTGAAAAAACATATATTAACTAAACCACAGTCAAAACATTTGTGTTTATACCCTGTCTATCTACTTATTAAAGTTCTTTTCACTGTTTCTTACTCAAAATCCATCGATATTCTGTAACGGCTTATCTTGTTCAGGGTCGCAGGAGAGGGCTGGAGATAATCCCAGACAAATTTAGGAAAGAGGTGGGGTGTACCCTGTACAAGTTCATCACAGGGCCAACACATAGAGAAAACTCCCGTTCACACCTATGGACAAACTTGGATTGATTTATTTTGCATGATTTTGGACCTTGGGAGGAAGTCCTAAAACATACAAACCCAAGGATCAGAGCATCATTACTGTAAAATTGCTGTGGACAAAACGAGCCAAATTACTAATTTATAATAAAGAAGGTTTAGTGGCTCACTACATGACACTGCATGTTTTGCTGAAAGGTTGACTCCCTTTGGTGAATGACTCTGCAATTTTTTCCTGTATCTACGTTTAAAAATTATATTTTACTTAGACTATTCAAATTTTACCTACCAGTGGCAGCTTTTTTTTTTTCTTTTAAAAAAAAAACAGTTTTTCAAACGAAACATGACATCTAATTTGAAGAGTTCAATCAGGGGAATTGCTCACAATGCAGGGCATTGGGGACTTTTCGGGGATATATACTTTCTGTTTGGGATGACACCATAGGCCAAGTTTTATCCCAGCAGCCACGTGCAGATGCCATTGTTTGTTATGCAAGATAAACAGAGTTAATTCTGGGGCTTTGCAGAGTTTTCAAATATGAAAGTTTTTTTGAGGTAATACAACCTGCAGCCAGGATCTTAAATACTGCGTGGCTGCTTAAATTATTTTGGAAGGAGATGTTCACTACAGATGGCAGTGTTGTTCATATGTCCGGGTACATCCAGCTTATCCTGTTTGTTTGCCAGAACAAAGTCTAAGGTGCTCAAGGTTTGTGTATGTGTGTATGAGCATGAGTGCATTTGTGTTTGGCAGCTCAGCAGCATTGCATACCTACAGGGTGGGATAAAAGCTGGAGGACTCTTCACTCATGGGAGCTCATTTAGAGCAAAGCAGCTCTGCCTCTCTGTCGTCCAAATTGGAGGTTTTTACACAAGCACACTTATATACATACACATTCTGCGCAGCGCACAGCACTGCAAGACCACACACACTTTCTCAATGTCTACCTGTCAGTTCTTACTTTTGGGTTTGTTGTTGCATTAGACTACACAACGCAAGCAAGTCAATCAGAAGTGTTATATTTTTCTATTCATGCTCATTGTCCAATCCCTAAGAGGAGCTATTGTATCTCAAATTACTGAATTAGTTATTTCTGGTTCTGATAGAAAGATGTCACAATACACAGTTCAATGCGTAACTGTTTTGGCATCAGAGGGGGACATACACAATATGAGGCAGGTGGTTTTAATATATATATACATATATATACATATATATATACATATATATATATATATATATATATATATACACATATACATATATCTATATACACATATATATACATATATACATATATATATACATATATTTATACATATATATATACACATATATACATATACATATATATATATATATACAAATTATAAATGTATTATAAATACAATTATAAATGTAATTCCTCTTACACAGGGTAGCAAAGGCTGATGTCCTTATGAATACATTCTCTTTCCAACAACCATCAGTCAACTGCTATTATTTTTCCCACCTGCCAATCCAATTGCCTGTGAAGATAATGTTAGCAGAATAAATTGCATTATGTTTTGAGATCAGATCAGCTCTTTAATCTCTACATTTTTAATTTAGTTTGTGTTGACACAGATTGCTATCTGCTATCACTTGTCTCCTATTGCAGTGATGAAATGGAATTTCAGAGCTGAAAATATAGGTGGTTCTCTAGGAGCCAATCTGTCATAGTCTGGAGATGCCTTATCTGTCATCAGCTGGGAGTTTATTCATGTTAAACTGTTTTCACCTATGCTTAGATTTATGGCAACTTTGCTCATGAACAAATCCTCCTACATAACTTCCATTGAAAGTGCAGCTGATATTTGTGTTGATGATCTTTGAAATTTTCTAAATGTCTCCTGTTGGGTTGACTTGATAGAAAATGGCCTGCAATTTAAGTATACAGGTAAATATACTGATATTACAAAATGCATTTAAAGTGAAGTTTGTAAAATTTATGGGTAACTCTCTGAATTAATCAAATAACTACATTTTTGTTGTATAATCAGCTGAAAATAATAAAAGATTTATTCATGTTTGATTTTTTTTTAATGTTTAATTGTTTTTTAAGAACATTTTCATATTTTTAGGTTGAAGGGGCAGAGAGACGACGAAAAATTCCTCAAATCTAAAAATAAACGAAGAAGAAGCTAAACATCATGAATACATTGTTGCTAGCAAATTATTTCCAACTTGGTTGGTGAGGGATGGCTGCATGGTGTGGGAGGGATCTCTCCATGGTGCCCTTGCTGGTGGTCCTCTCTTCTCCCCTCACTGGGGGGACCATCATCCCAAATGTTGACAAATGAAGGATCATTCATTCATCATCTTTAACCTCTTATCCAGTTCAAGTAAGCGGGGATGCAAGCCTATATTAGCTGACATTGGGCGAGAGGTAGTGAACATCCTTTACGGGGGCCGACACAGAGACAGACAACCATTCCACTCTCATTCTCTCCTACAGGCAATTTAGAGTGTCCGGTTCACTTATATTGCATGTTTTTGAACTGCGAATACCCGGCGACAACACTCACAGACAGGGAGAACATGCAAACGCTGCACATAAAGGCTGGTAGAGGTGAATTCTAGCCCGTTACTTTCTTGCTGTGAGGCAGCACAGTGTGCCACCATGCCATCCATGAAAGATCATACATTTCACAATATTTAGAGCAGAAAAGCATCAAAGTGTAAAACCTTGCCGTCAAAGAAAGGAAAACATAAAGACCTGACTTGTGAAACTGCTGAGAGGTAAAGTGGTTAGGTCCGCACAGTTTGCTTTGGGGATTAAACTGGGTGAAGCAGGGAAGCTGCATGGTGGCGCAAAATGAAAAAATAATAATAATTGACTAAATGTAAGCTCTTTAAGTTTTACAGAGTACAACATTTTGAAACATGAAAACTTTCAAGGAGTGAGATAATGTGCAACATAGTTTTTAAAAATTTAAAAGTACACAATTTAAAGGAAAGGTGGTTTTAAAGCAGAACCATTAGATATTTAACTGTCAAATAAACCAAAGCAACGTCGTTGGATTTTGCATTTATCATAATGAAAAACATCCAGTATCCATAATCATGAGTTGAAAGGCTCATTAGATACCAAATCACTGCATCAAAATTTATGATAACGTACTAGGAGACAGAGTTCCACAACTCATAGTGTGTTATATCATCATGTGTTATAAATTGCAAGTAGAATAACAGCTACCATTTTGTTTTATTAAAAAAAATGATGACTAATGAATCTGTCTAACGAATGAGGAAGTAATGGTGGGATGGGAATAAATCAACATCAGACTTGACCATAGTGGAATGCTGTTTGTTGTCTACAGTCAAAGTTGTTTCCTTGTTCAAGTTATGACCACAACTGTAAGATTGTAATCATAAAAAATTAACTATGGTCACGACACAGTTGTTATTGTTTATAGGGCATGTACAACTCCCTTTGTAGGTCATAGGTGTATTCATGAGCCTATTGTGAACTCAACTTATCATGAGTAGAATTCTGCTGTCCTCACATGACTACACTACTATGTGAACATTATTTGCTTTCTAAACGCTTAACCTCCAACTATGTATGAAATTAGATACGTCAGTTTCAAATGTATTTGTCGGCCTCCACATACTTCTTGTGTCCCCTCATATTGGAATTGACACATCCACAAGATGGCAATGAAGAGTCAAAGTTTTGACAACAACTAAATAGGGGAGGTTGTGAAGATGCGCCTAGCAAATAAAAAGTTGCATAGACAAATGCAATTGCCCACTCCACAGTGGACTCTGGGGACGTGAAATGAATCTCAACATGCGTATGGGCATTTTTTTAAAATTATTTTTCTTTCCTCTTCATCCTACCCGCAAGCATTCTGCCATAGCTTGCTGCAGCAACCCTATAGTCAAAGATTTTCAGCAGTGCTGCTCGGTTTTGTCTGTCTCATTTGTATCTGTAAGCTTTCCAAAGGATGGATAAACCAAAGGGAGAGGGCAAAATCAATGTTTGACAGCTTATAATAATTTCCTATTGGAGGAACTTGACTGAATGTGACTTGATTTAAAGGGAAATGAGCTGGCGTAAAAATATATACTTTGATGTAAAACAGGGATCCCCAGCCTTCTTTGCAG
Organism: Lophius americanus; assembly: GCA_037951165.1. Taxonomy (NCBI): domain Eukaryota; kingdom Metazoa; phylum Chordata; class Actinopteri; order Lophiiformes; family Lophiidae; genus Lophius; species Lophius americanus. The sequence continues at coordinate 1,051,843 of JBBDHG010000193.1, read as the reverse complement.
TGCAGACTGGTTGATTATTGATAGTTATCTTGCAGACCATTGGATGGCGGCAATCAGGCGGCAATGAGCCATAACATTATGGCTGCTGCCGCCTGCTGGTAACGATATGCCCAATGTTGTGTATGTCCTATTTTAACTGCCGTATTGCTGTAACACCCATATAGGAGTTATGCTACATTAACTCTCTGTGGGAACGGACCCCATTGCCAGTTCACCACACCATCACACGTTGTTCCTTGTCAAATCTACTTTATTATTCATTATTATTATTATTATTATTATGATGATGACTGCACTTGCTTGCCCATTTTTCCTACACAATAAGCTCAGAGTAAAATTTTAAATTGCTACCTGATGTATCTGATTAACTGTGTGTTTGTGCAAGAGAGTAGTGAAAAGTATTGAACACTAACAAACACTTCACTGTAATTATTGCGATAGTAATTATCCTAAAACTGCTAATCATTCTTCCTCAATTAAGTTTGGCCAAGCTTAATTTTTTTTGCATCATTATCCATACTTTGCATTAAGCATAAATGGTTGAATGTGTGTGCATTTATATAGTTGAAGGACCATGGGTGAGCCACATGTGAACATGCATAGTTTTATCATTTAGATGTTTGGTGCACACCATGTTCTGCTTTAACAGACATGAACAGACCCTACTCACTTAAATCAGAAGAGGTATATATCAGATAGACAGGTTAAACCAAAAGGTAGAAAAAAATTTCTAACAATAATATCCAGCGGAGATAATAAGAGGTTTAAAGATGAAAAATCCGAAAGTGATTCTCAAGTTCATACTAATGTTCATTACCAATTCAGGTGCTGATGGAACACTACAGCTTAGACAAAAGAGAAAAACACCACAATAAAGAAAAGAAAGATTTAAGATTAATAGCCTGTCAGTACAAATGGAAAGGAATAACATGGATCAGTGAAATCAGGAGTGGTTTGTGTTTCAATGTAATATAAATACGTTTGAGGGAAAAGAGCAAAGGTTTAGAATGAAGTCTGTGTAGGCTTTATGCCTCTGAGGATTTTAACCACAAATTGAAATGTTCTAACGAAGCAACCAAAGTGGAGAAAAGATGCACATTTATGAATTTTATTTCCTTCCTAAATGGGTTGTGTCTGAGATATCCTCCAGGTCAACATAAAGAAAAATTCATTACTCATGCTACTCACTCTTCCTAACCTCTTACTCAGTTCTCTCGTCAAAACAACAGGCCTAACAATAGATTAGAATAGATTAGAATAGATAGGACATTACAACCAATCACAATGGCTCTTCGTTTATTTAAGAATGAGAGAAATACCATCATATCTTATCATATCTTAACTATCATTAAACTATGGAGATTATTTAAGTTTAAATATAATTATTTTTATTCATAGTGAACATGTTGATGTGTTGCTTTGCTCACTGGTATAAAAAAACCAGTGAGCAAAGCAGTGAGCTCTTACTTTGCTTGGAAACACCTCTAGGTATTAAAAATGCTGCCAAAACACTCCTCTCATTCCTGAGTCAAACACTTTTATACACTGATTTAAGGTTTCAGCAAACTTAAGGGTATCTTCAGTGTATGATGAGGTGAAAATAATGATTTTTTTTTCTTTCTGTGCCCCCAGAAAAAGCCCTTTGTATTTTCATAAGGAGCAGGTCCTCGTTCATGGAGGCCACCATGCTGTGCTGCCAAATTTGTACAGTAGAGAAGAACAGACAAATGGAACACTGGCTCTAGAGCGGGCTTATTGGTTGCGGTGGCAGTAAGATAATGAAAAACTGCATTGCTTTTAAAAACCAAAGTGAATGAGATAGTGCTGGATGACTGTTCTTTGTATTTTCACCAATGGAGGATCGCTTTAGAGCAAAAAAAGCATCAAAGTGATAAACCTCATCATGAAATACGGGAAATTACTTGCCACCTTCATCACCGAAACCTTCCAAGCCGACCTGGATCCAGATCTCAAAGGAAATGCACCAGATGGGAGTCTACCAGCGCTGGAGAGAGAGATCCTGCAAGGATCCTCCTGCACTGTGCAGGTATTCTTCGTCCACTCTGTTGAAAGTAGTCTGCTATTACTATTTATTATCTTTTTCTTCTTCATTGGTTTTTCAACATAAAACCATGAAAAGATCTTTCTCGTGCCAGTGTTTGGCTTGTCTGTTCTTTGGTATTTCAGCTTTCTCACTGCAGCAGTGTCTCAGGGTCAATCCTGTTTCTCTCAGCCAACACAACCCTTCCAAGGTACCTGCTCTAAACCAGTCATACTATCTTGGTTCCAATGTTATCCCATGCGCCCTCAGTTGTTGAAGCACCCTCCTGACATTATTGACGTGTGTCACGCCTCTGTGTTCCTTTCTCCCTCTGTGTCTGTCTTGTGATTGGTGATCATGCTCACCTGTGTTTCCCCTCCAGCTGTGTCTCATTGTCTCGTTATGTCTGTGTATAAAGTCTGTCCTTACCTTCCCTTCAGTGCCAGTTCGTTCTGTTAAGCACACTTCTGTGGGGTTTTGCCCGGACCCAAATGCAGACGCATACCATGTATAGCTGGTACAAAATATATTTATTTTTCCACAAGACACGAGGAAATAACAGGAACAGAAATAACTGGAGGTTACCTTTACCATACACTGGGAGGGGTTGGGACGCGTGACGACACAAGGACATCATGCAACGAACTGGCACAGAAGGGAAGGTAAGGACAGACTTTATACACAGACATAACGAGACAATGAGACACAGCTGGAGGGGAAACACAGGTGAGCATGATCACCAATCACAAGACAGACACAGAGGGAGAAAGGAACACAGAGGCGTGACAACGTGATCCTCAAATGTTTTCCTGATCACAAGAATGTCATCAAGATGGCACATGAATCTCATCAGGTGGTTGTAGGAGGAGGGATATAAGCTGTAATGAAAGGGGGAGATATGTGAGCTTATTGCTTGGAATTATTTTATTGCTATTTGTGGACTAACTGACAATGTCATGTGTGGAATTTCACCCAAAGAAATGTGAAGTGAAGTGGAACCACCACAAGAGGGCTGGGCTGCCCCCCACAAAAGTCCACAGCTACTATACGGCCAGAAAAAATAATATTGAAATTGTGGCAAAAGCAATCTTTATATCAAGCCATTTAAATTCAAGACCTAAAACAGTCCACCAAACTGTCCAGTCCATACATCACACATAACACTGTAAGCCAGTGATTTCATCAAGTCATCAACATTGATGTGTGTGATGTAAACTCCAGGTAACAAATGGTAAAAGAATGAAAGTAATGCAAACATTAGTACATACCCAGAGTCCAGAGGCAAAATCCCTCACACACTGGGAAGGGAAAGAGGCAGAGCTAGGTATGAGGTCACTCACGGCAATGAATGAGCTCATTGCATTATAAATGCTTCACATAAAGGCATATGAGCCAGCCTACATAAAGGAGAAGGATTACCAGGCAAAGGTGCAAGCAAAGCGACTGATGACTTGCAGCACAAAATGGCCTGTTGCACTGCGGAGACCGCTAGTATGCACACCAGTAAATTGGCAGCACATACATTAACATAATTGCCCTGGTTCCTCAATATTTGGTACACTTTGCGCGTTGAGCAGCGCTGACTTTGCAGATCCCATCTGAAGTAGCCGCAAACAGTGCAAAGCGCAGACCACCACGCTGAAGTCAAATTCTAACAGTTATATGTACCTGTAATCAGAAGCTGATCCATCCTGCTACACACTCATCCATGCAGTGCTGGAATGCTGCGGGTGCATTCATAAGTTCAGACAGGTTTTGACACACTCAAATAAGTGCCAGGCCATCACAATAGCTGTTAAATGTTTACTGTACTTGGCCATGAACCCTTGGATGTATGCATTATCCTGGTACAGCAGTGAAAAGAGCGTGTTCCTCAGAGTTTTTCCATAATGTCCTGCACTTCTGGGATTGGGTGGCGATCTTGATGAGTTTTCCTCTTAAGCTCCCTGCAGCCAATACATACAGACAGAATACGATCCGTTTTCCTTGCACATACAGAACGGGAGGAGTGGGAGTGGTAAGTCTTCTCAGCTGACCCTTGCCCTATCAATTCCTGTAAGTAGTCTTTCATTTCCTTGTATGGCTTTGGAACATAGGGATAATTTCCGGACATTGGCTCATTATCTTTAATTGGAATGTTGTCATCAGACCTAGAGAATGACTATTCTCTCAACATTTGACTAACTACTTGTCTTTAATGTTCATTAAGTTGAGTTATATCAAAAGGGGGATTGTGCATTGGCATGGGAGCTTTGGCTGGAACTCTGGGCCTGGATATTAGGGATGGACGTGGTCTCTGGGTTATCGGTTTTGTCGGCGGGGTATACTGACATCACTGACTCTATAGGTCCATAACAGTCTTTGCTGATGGTGTGATGTCGTAATAAAAAAGGATTCTTACAATAATTTTTGGGACCATACCTGCCTTCATTGACACAAGGGTATCACAAAAGTCCTTTGGGCCACTTTTGATTCTCGTGAGGCTCAAAAAGCAGGGTATGCTCTTCTCTAAAAGGCAGTACCGGTACACAACATTCAACTTGAATGGAGCTACGTATGTACACTGATTCTTTTATTTTCTGCTCTCACATTGTGGTCACATGCGTGTCCTACTCTCAATGCTGTAATCAAGGCTTTAGCTTTTGTAGCGTTCCTTATGACTTGGACCAGTCACAACAGATTGACACATGTATCTAAGTTCGAGAGGAGCCTTGAGGAACTCACAGAAAGAGCAATTGAATGTGGAGAATCTGGTTATTTATTGCCCTTATTTAAAACACCCTAAGTGAACATTTATATACATATTTACACAGCGCTGATAATGAACACATATTCGAAGAAACAAAAATGAGCTCTTAAAAGAAACATAAATTTCAGTCCAAATTGGAACTTAATAGTTCAGAGTCACAGATTATTCCAAGGGTAGGGACAAAGATTTATGGTCTATATCCAGAATGGGAAGAACAGTAATCCAGCGCTAACTGTGATCAAGCTAGTGTGTTGTGATTATCTTATCTGCTCTCCAATGGGAAATGGGCATCAGTTGTCCTCTGTAAAACTTTATGGCTGTACAGGTTGGTTATTGTGCTTGGCTCGCCATAACAAAAGTTTATTTATCTGGACATCCGGGTTCAGCAAAAAAAACAATCTACACCAATAATGCAGAAAGTAAGATACATGACATAATAAAATACATGAGATCTCATATTTCTCATTACTCAGAGCATCTTAACCTTACCTTAATTACTGTTAGGAGATAAATATTCAAAACTTAGAACTCATACATTGGGATTAACAATACAATAACCATTAGTTACCCACTAAAACGAGTTGATTAGTGTTTAGCACCGAGCTAATTACTTAGCATTAGCATTTGCCTTTTATATGTAACCAAAACTACAAATTCATCAAAACAATCCACCGTCTCTTTTCCGGTTGGTTTTAGCTCAATCAGTTAAACATTTCACATGCCACACTAACCGGGTTCAGTGATTGGTAACACTTTCACCTATATAGGACGTGGAGACTACTTCAGCTGTATTGACTACTTTGTCACCAGGTAGTGTTACAGCGCCACTGTATGGGAATGACGTTCAATTACAGTTAAATCACATACATGGGTTTATGGGCTCTATGTTTCACATGGGTTACACTTTGATTTTCCTAAGATGAGGAAGTGCTGTTTTACTTTTCTCGACGATGGTAGATTGGTGGTCCAGTTATCTGAAGCTTTTTGGTTTGTCCCCCGGCCACTGTAATCCACATGTCAAAGTGTCCTTGAGTAAGATACTGAACCCTAAATAACTCCCAATGGCTCTTCCATTGGTGTGTGAATGATGGTGTGAACTGATACCGCTCCTGACGAGCAGCTGGCGCCTTGCTTGGCAGCCTCAGCCATCACTGTATTAATGTTTTTTGTGAATGGGTTAATGTTGGCTTTGAGTTGTCAAGCAGACTAGAAAAGCGATATATAAGTAAAGTCCATTTACCATTTACAACCAGCTCTTAAATTTTCACAAGTACCACACCTAAAGCAATGCTGACAGTACCCTTCACCCTAACTTAACACAGGAATAACATCTAGTGTGTTTCTGGGGTCAGAGCGCATTTATTGGATTTTTGTCGGCAGAGTGGTCGTATTTTGCCAGAGGGTGCTTTTTGTTTCCACTGAGACGTCACAGGACTGTGGTGTTTTAACATTAAATATTAGCATGTTTATTTTAGTAAAATCTGTTTTCTTTTTTTTTTGCACATAAAATGTTCAGTTTCTCTCACAACCGCTAATCCGATGGGATCATCTGCAGGAGGTAAGGTTGCAGGTCACTAGTAATGTTGTCATTTTGAAGGCCAGTCAGGACAGTATGTGGCAATAAATGCTCTTAACTAAATGTATTAAGCTTTACTCTGTTTCTTGAGAAGCAAACAGAATTTTTCTGTCTCAGGTCCACCACTCTAATCAGGAAATGTTGAGGGGTCTCTTTGCTGCTTTGAACTTCAGATTAAATTTGTTTGTATGGCTCTGTGGCATCTTTCTCTTGCTTTGCCTATCTTCAAGATAACTCCTTAACTGCCTACCTGGTGTGATGGCACGGCATCATTGATATCAGACTCTGGCTAGTCTCTGCCCACTTTCAATCTGTTTCAATCTGTTTGGCCCACTTTCAATCTGTTTGGCATAACATACATTAATTACCTGAAACAGGTAACAGTAGTGAGAAGAAGAGAGAGATAGACAACCACACGCACCTCTTGCCTTAACTCGTCTGTATTGAATGACGAAGGGAAATCCAATCCCAACTAATTGAGCCCCAAGGCATTATTAATGGACCCAAAAGCAATTCACTCTTCATGTAGGGAACTGATTTTTTTTCCCTCTGATACAAAGCAGTTTGTGTTATGAACTTTCTGTATGAAAAGTGCTTTAAAAATTAAGTTTGATAAATTGATAAATAATTTGTTCCCAGATACTATATGACGTAGCTTAAGTCCTTAATAATAAGTTGAAACATTGACTTTCATTGTCAATGCAACCTGAAGTCACATCGCATAAAACGGTCTGCATTTTCCCCCTGGATTTCTGTTTTCTCTCCTTTGGTTTGTCTCTCTCTAGGCGCATTTTTGTTTACATCATGGATGGGCTGGGCTTTTAGGAATTAAAACCTGTTAAAACCTTTTCTCATCTGTCATCTCCTCTGTCTCTGCCTTTTTGGATTCAGACAGCCTAGATCTTAACAAAACCAGTAATCAGATTGGTCAATCAACAGTCTTTGTTTTTCATTAAAATACAAATTGATAAACAATGAAATTATAACCACAGAAAGGGAAAGTGAATTGCATCAATTATCTTGTTATTATTGCACAAGAATGTTGGAATGTCATCACTGCATATATCACACCCACCGCCCTTGATTCCCCACTCAGTTTCAAAAAGCAATCAAGTCTAAACTGTGAAGAATAAGAAGGACTCTGTAAGCATGTCATGTGAAAATTACAGTTATGGAAATGACATTTTAAACTATTGCAACATTTTACCCTGCAAGTGTTCCAGCTAATATAGACTTGCAGCAAGCTGTAAATGGGAAAATCCTACAGCAACTTATGTTCATTACTTTATGCATTATTTTATCATCATGTTTGCACCGTATTTAGTGCAAAACATGATATATATTGTGAAAAAGTCCTGTAAACACAAGTTCCAATACATGAAAAATTAGAAGCCCTGGCTAATAATAATCTTTGAACTCTCTGTACAACAGGATGGAAGGTGCGCACAAAGTCATTGAAATCTGTTCTACATTCAGTCCACAGTCCAGGTCATGGCACACTGTCAGTTCAAGGGGTATATTTCGCATCAAGTTAACATTTTGTCCTGAAGTTGTGTTGGTTGCAATAATATTGGGAAACCGTAAAAATCTGAATGACTTTGACGAGGCCCAAATTGTGATGTCTTAGGTTCAGAAGGTCTCCAGGATGTCGGGTCTTATCGGGTGTCTGGTCGGCAGTGAGTAGAACCTGCCAAGGGAGGACAATGTGGGCCAAAGCTCATTAACCTTTTAATGTACTCGACAATAAAAATTTTTTTAACTTTTATTTATGTAATATCTTAGACACTCGAAATTTACCACCAAAGTGAAAATTGTTAAGTCAAGCATGTTATTAAACAAAAAAAAAAATACACAATTCAAAAAATAATACTTACTTTTAATTAGATTAGCTGACCGCTCCTACCTTCATTATAAAGAGGTGTCTCTTTTTAACTGTTTTGTTTAAATATGTTTTTAGAAAAACTGTTAGACCTGCCTTTCATGTTAAAAATACCCCAAAAAATCTAATTTATTGAGCAGGACTTTGTCAATATTCATAGTTAATACCTTCTCCTCAGGGTCCGCTTTGACCCGTGGTGTTCCCCAGGTCTCCACCCCTTAGTATTTACTCTTATTCTTTGGGGCGACGGTTTGTTCAGTCGTTAGAGTGTTGTCCACTTATCTGAAGGACGGTGGGTCAAACCTTGGCCACAGCGGTAAACTGGTTGAAGTGGCATTGAGCAAGCTGCTGAACCCCCAGTTTCACGCAATTGGTATGTGAATGATACTGTGAATGGATACTGCTCCTGATGAGCATGTGGCCCCTTTCATTGCAGCCTCTATCATCATCACTGTATGAATGTTTGTGCGAATGGGAGATGCTGTTGTAAAAGCAGTTCGAGTTGTCGTGCAGACTAGAAAAGTGCTATGTAAGTACAGTCCATTTACTGTATACAGTGAATATACATGCTGCTACTGGGTCATATTTCAAACGGGTTCAGTAAAGTGGAACACATTTTTCAATAAGACACAGTGACTCAAATGTGCTCAAACAAACAGTTGAGAAGGACATTAATGGGTTAATACAAGTGGGGAGTGAAGGATAGCCCATCTTGTACTGTCCCACAAAAGAGTTAATGATGGTTCAGACTGAAAGTTGTCAGAGAACACAGTGACACCACAGAGCTGTAATGGAAGTAACAAGGTAGTGAGCACATGATATCTTGCATGGCAGCCTCTGACACCAATGTATGATTTTTTTGTTAATGGGTGAATATTGGCTTGTGTGATCTGAGCAATGTGCAGTCCATTTAACAAGACGACATACACAGTATTAGGCCGTTGGTAGTATTATTGTTATGGCTGATTGCATAAAATGATGGACAAATTTCACCCCAGCAGTAAATGTAGACCCAACCTTCATCAGTCAGAGAGAGGAATATTCATGGTCAGCCACTGCCAATTGTAATATATGATTATGTACGTGGTTACATATATGAAAAGTTATGTGTGCCTGTGCTGTCTGTGACCCTGACCAGGTGAAATGGTCATCTCTCCTCGAGGCTAAGGCAGCATGGAAGCTGAATTGCTAGACAGAGATACTTTTGAGTTATGGCACGCTGACAGTTCTCTGTCCTCAATGATGATTAGATTTTTAACGTACGTTCACAAGGTTATATCCATGTCAAAAGCAAGCAGCAGCAAATATTGTGTGTCACAGTGCTGCCATATTAAAATTTTCAATTTGTGAGTAAGTAATATTTATGTTCATTAATTTTTTTAATTTTTTTTTTAGAAAAGTAATAAAGAATATTACTACTGCTACAAGTATTACTACCACTACTACTCCTATTACTATGCTACCACAAGGCTGGTAGATGAGTAGAGCTGCCCAGTGTGTCACTGACTACTGACTAATGGAGAAAATAAGGCTGCAGATGCCAAGATGCCGACCACAATGTTGTGTGATGATTCAGCAACAGTTTCAAAGCTGCTACAGTAGTAGCATTAATTACAGCAGTAGCAGTAATTGTGGCAGCAATAATATTAGTATTAGTAGAAGTTGTATAAACATTAGTAGTAGTAGGAGTAATCAAATCACCAGTAACTATAGTGGCAGCAGCATTAGTAGGAGTAGGTTATACCGCGACTAGTGGACGTACTCAATGACATTGAAAATTTGTCAATGTCGGTTTTAAAATCAAGGCATGGCTTTTCAAACACGGTGAAGCTCTTTTTCTGTAACACCACTACATATTTGCTACATCATGAAATCAGTAATTTCCATTTTTGGCTCCAGTCATTGGTCGACTGAGTGGCTCCACAGACTGTGAAAATGAAGGCGGCAGCAGAGTCAGACTCTGTTGCTGCAGCGTTTGACTATCTTCAAACTAGAGTTGGTTTCGCACAACCTTTTGCTTCTCAAAGGTTCTCCCTTTAGTGGTCCCCGCAGCTGATTCCATCTGTCTCTTTCCTCTACATCTTCCTCTGTCACATCAACCACCTGCTTGTATTCTCTCATCATATCTATAAATCTTTTCTTTTTGGTCTTCCCCTTCTTCTCTTGTCTAACAGCTCCATCACCAGCATCCTTCTACCAATATATCCAGTATTCATCCATTTCACATGTCTACACTATCTCAATCTGGCCTTTCTTTTGAAATCTTAACATCTTCAACTCTGCTACCTTCAGCTCTATCTCCTGTCTTTTTGTCAGATCCGCTTTCTCCAAGCTATACAGAAGGGCTGGTATCACTACTGTCTTGTAAACCTTTCCCTTCACTCTCACTCACTCTTATATGGTATATACTGCATAAAGGGGCAGCGCCCCCTAAATGGCCCATACTGTACTTACAGCAGGCCCAGACAGGAGGAAGAAAGAGTGAAGGCTCACAGGACCTACAATTTCTATCCTTTTATTATCTCTCTCTCTCTCTCTCTCTCTTTCTCTCTTTCTCTCTTTCTCTTCTCTCTCTTTTTCTCTTTTTCTCTTTTTCTCTTTTTCTCTTTTTCTCTTTTTCTCTTTCTCTCTTTCTCTCTCTCTCTCAGCTGATGTTGGGCATTTATGTGAGTGCGGACGGCTTGATGTGAGTATAAGGTATAAGATGAAGAGCAAGATGTATAGGAAAGAGTATACATTAGTAAGATCGGGTTTTATATTGACTGGTGTATACTGCCTATATTCTCTTTCTTTCTATTAATAAGTTAAATAAAATGTACCTAGCCAATCGCCAAAAATTAACTGAAGATGAGAGCGATATCAAAAAAATATAAATATAATAAAATGAATTAAAAAAAAATAAATAATAGAAATTATTATGAAATCTTACAGAGGCCTCATAGTGATAGAAATATGATTTGAAAGAAAAAAAAATATCACTGGCTGGGGAAGCTATATTGGTACCTGTATATTGTCTGTCTATGTTATATGAAACATTTGTTGAAGTATGAGGGAAAACAAGGATGGGGGAGATAAGTGACGGAGCGGGGGATTGGGGAAGAGGCGATTGAAAACTAGAGCTTCGTTGTCTTTCCCAACAACATGGGTATAGCTCGAAAAGTTGCCAATCCTATTGCTCAAGCAATCCGGACTGAACCCCTCAAATTAAGGAAGGACAGAGCGTGCAGCTTGGTGTGGTCCAGCTATTGGTCCGGTTATTTCTAACTTCATTAATCAGCCAGAAAAAAAAACACTAGAGAGCGCAAACCTCCACCCATGCACAACAGTACCCAAAGTAGACATTACTATAATCAGAATCAATTAGATCACTTAATGAATGGTTATTGCCAGCCTCTCACTGTACCAAAAATTACAACAAACTCTGAAAATCTCTCAAATACTCTTGAACTGTTCCTCCTTCATCAAATCAGAGAGGACCAGAGGAGCACCCCCCAGAGGATGCCCCGAGGGACACGGTCGCAGGCCTTCTCCAGATCCACAAAGCACATGTGGACCGATTGGGCAAACTCCCATGTCCCCTCCAGCACCCTTGAGAGTGTATAGATCTGGTCCAGTGTTCCTAGAACAGGACGAAAACTGCATTATTCCTCCTGAATCCGAGGTTTGACCATCGACGGGACTCTCTTCTCCAGTACCCTGGCGTAGACCTTCCCAGGGAGGCTGAGGAGTGTGATCCCCCAATAATTGAGAAACATCCTCTGGTCCCCCTTCTTGAAAAGGGGAACCATCACCCCAGTCTGCCACTCCAAAGGTACTGCCCTCGATGTCCACGCAATGTTGCAGAGGCGTGTAAGCCATGAAAGCCCTACAACATCCAGAGCTTTAAGATACTCATGGCGGATCTCATCCAACCCTGGGCGCTGCCACCGTGGAGTTGTTTAACAGCAGCAGCGACCTCAGCCGTAGTGATGAGCGGACCAGCCTCCAAGTCATCCAGCTCTGGTTCCTCCTGGGAATACGTGTTGATGGGATTGAGCAGATCCCCAAAGTATTCCTTCCACCGCCCGATAACTTTCTCAGTTGAGATAAGCAAGTCCCCATCCAGCCCGTAGACAGAGTGGACGAATGACCGCTTTCGGGGGGGAAAGCGGTCATTGTGAGACACCGGACGTTTTGCCAGAATTTCTTCGGGGCCAACTGAAAGTGTTCTTCCATGGTCTCACCAAACTTCTCCCACGATCGGGTTTTTGCCTCTGTGACTGCCACAGCCACGTGTTGCTTGGCCTGCCGTTAGCTGTCAGCTGCTTCAGTAGTCCCACAAGCCAGCCATACTCTGTAGGACTCGTTCTACAGCCTGACGGCATCCCTCACCTCTGGTGTCCACCAGCAGGTTTGGGGATTACCGCCACGACCAACACCGGCAGACTTGCGACTGCAGCTCCCAGCAGCCACCTCGGCAATGGTAGTACAGAACATGGTCCAATCAGTTTCCATGTTCTCTGCCACCTCTGGAACGCGGCTGTTCCCCGCAGCCCCCTGGAACTCCCACGTCCGGCTCGGAGGTGGGAGTTCCACATGGGAGTTGAAGACCCTCCTGACAGGGTCCTCGGCCAGACGTTCCCAGCAAACCCTCACTATTAATTTGGGCCTACCAGGTTCGTCCAGCTTCCTCCCCCACCATCTGATCCATATCACCACCAGGTAGTGTTCGGTTGACAGCTCAGCTCCTCTCTTCACCCTAGTGCCGAAAACATGCGGCTGCAGATCAGCTGATACAGCTAAACCTGACCGGGCCCCATGGGCGAAGGCCCGGCCACCAGTTAACTTAATTTAACTAGTAAAGTGTCCAATACTTAAATTACTTAGTAAAGCAAATTTACAATAGTGAGTTAGAGAAACTTGTTTAATACGAGTGTCAAATACTTAATTTAAGTAGTAGAACTACCATAATTTTTGAAAGTTTATATAACATGCTGAAGGTATTAGATTGCCATGGCAACGACAGAGGTCATTGTGATGGTGGTTAAGAGTTTTGTTAAGCAGGTAAAATTAGGCTTTGAGTACTGTGAACACTTTCATTGAGTTGTGACTTTTGCAGGCGAGTGTTGTAAAATTGAAGGAAATCTTTTCTTTATTTTGCTTGTGATTTGTCTAATTGCATGCTTTTCCTTAAGTTGCAGTGCGTTTTCCCTTAACAGCCACCGTACAAAACAGTTAAGGCAAGTTTTAAAAAATTGGCAAATCATTCTCTAATAGTTGAGACTTTCTAAAAATATCCAACTTTGTTCTAAAACAGATAACAGACGTTTTACAAAAAAGATCAACTGTACAATACTGCAAAGGTTACCAAGTGCGTTCTGAAAGCTGATGAAAGTTTTTCAGGGGTTAACAGTTTGGGAGAGTGGGCTTTGTTTCCCAGTTCAAGCATTACTGTTTGAATGCATTTTTGTGTATTTGCCATGTACTTTGGGTAATGCAAATAACAGACTGACTGCTTGAGGAAAATCTCTAATGTTATCCATGACAGTCCATCCCTCAAGTACGAGGGCAGTGGACACGGGCTGGAGATGCATTGAGCTTGGACCCTCCTGTGGACCATCTTCACTGAGAGCAGTCAGTACAACAACTGTCAAAGATGCTAAGGCATCATCTTTCGTCGTATCCTGCAAACATGTTTTTTTAGATTAGCAGTTATGTTTGATATCCATTGGATTTGATAATTTCATAAAAACATTCATTTTTGTTATTAAATATTAGCACTCCACATGCATATTCACGCTGCATTGTACCACTTTAACCAGCGAAATATATACTCAGCAAAATTAAAAATACATAATCCATAAAAAACAGCAATATTTTCCCTAGCCCTAATCTATTGAAACAAACATGTGATACACTGTAATGACTTTTGTAAGCAACCACAACCAAATCATGTTAAATTATGCCTAACCATCAATTAACTATAAACTAGCCAAAACAGTCATTGATGACTAAATGTTTGTGGCGGTGTTATTTTTCTGTACATGACTAAAAACACCTGGCTGAGGCAAAAAAAAATAGAAATCCCAGGTCTAATTAATGTCCTAATGGAACAACCAATGATGCCACGTCTTCCGGCAAACAAAATGTGTGTGACTGGGCAGCTGCTATGCTAATGGGGTTAAATGGACGCAAAGATGTTGTAGCACATTGCATAGTGGACACATATCCGATGGTCCGAGGAATGTGTATTGTCATCTTGTGGATCGCTATCCTGCCGCATAAATGCAGGAAGTGATACGTTTTGGTGGTGACGTCACGATGTGGGGGAATTTTTAGGATGTTCTGCATTACCAGGTGAGATGCAGAGTTCCTACTCCAGCGGCACATGCGCAATTTGGACTGCAGGAAGAATGGCCTGCCATCCCACAAGTCAGGATTTGTCATCTTATCCATTCAGGAGGTGCAAAGAAATAATAAATGCCTATCCTGTTGTTGTTTTTCACCATCCACATGCTGACTTGTAAACCCTTAGGCAAGAACAAGTAGTTTCTACAAAATTAATTGTTCTGTATGGTTAAAAAGTAAATAAAGCGCTGTGAACCATAATTTGCCTTTGACATTTAATAGGATCAGGTCGGCATGACATCCCAAAAAAAAGGATGGGTTCCTAATGTTTCTCTAATGTGTGTACGTGGTAGGAATAATAATTATTAAATAAAAATGAATGACTATAATGCTTAATTGAGGAATGTAATTGGAAGTTTACTGTGTTTTCATAGTCATGAGATGAATTGAGGAAGGGTTGTAGCACAAAACCAAAATCTCACTGTACAAAAAACTGAATAAATGCAGACCCCAACTAATTTAACTACTTATATAACATGTCTTGAAGAATTCACTGGGGTTGTCAACAACTAAAATGGGAATGTCTTGGAGGACAACAAAGCAATCATGTCAGTAGTCAACCTTTCAGACACTTTTCAGGACAAAAAGATTGCTCAGCTGGCTCTCTGTCAAAAGTGCTGGCCATCGTTCAATTATGTTCTGTACAGCGGGCTCCATCTTCACAATCTCTCGTCTGCGTAATTGGAATGTTTGGTTGATTATTGTATCGTTTTTTCCTTTATTTCCTCAATGATAACCTCTCTTGCATTTTCGAGGCTTGTTTCATCATTACCTTCAGGTAAATTATGAAACAAGCCTGTATCACATGTTATACAAGATAATTTGCTTAACATGTTTTTGGGGGTTTGATGTTCTTGCTTGATGATGCTCCCTCTGGGTTGCCTTTGCTTCTTTTACCCACATTTATTGATATATCCTCATATGCAGCTTTGCAAAGCTTTGTGCAATAATTGGCCATCTTAGTTTTAAGGCTTTTCTTCCAGCCATTCCATCCAGGCTGAGGACCAGGCTCAGTAAGGCAAGAATCTCTGCTAATCAATGCTTTTGCAACACTGATGATCTCATTATCTTAAGGTTAAGCCTTGAAACTGTGCTCTGTTTCAGCAAGTTTTTCCAGAATGTCATGCTTCAATGTCTCGTGATGGAATAATGTGGGTTTTTCCATCAGGTCTGAAGATAAAATTTGTCTTTAAACTAGGAAGCATCTCTATGAGATTTGTATCCCTGTGACACATTTGTCGCTGATGACATGGCCTTATCCAAAATGTATCCATTGCTTAACTACGTTTGCAGCATTTTTAGGAAGGGGACATACACAGCTGAATGCTCATCTTTTTTAAGGAGATATTCAACAGGCAACTATACAGAGAATTCTCTTGAAATATCTGATTTTTGCTTGCTGGCAGTTGACAATGATCCCGAGAAGAAGTGAATTTCAGAAACATATTATTTTCAGTAATTACTCTAGCTATCTCACTTACTAAAGAGTCATCGACCTCTGATGATGCTTTTTCAGGGATGTTGAGAATCAAACACATTTTCAGGAAAACAGCAGTTACATTATGTTCCAACAGACTTTCCGAGTATTCCACATCATTACTGAACTCACATCAACTTCACGGACACTGTCCTCACGTCAGATTGGGGGTGTTGTTCAAATACATTCTCTGAAACAATTTCAGGTTTGAATGCCTCCTTAATGTGCATCTGATACTAAGTTAGAGGCATGATATGGACAAGCAACTTTTGGATTCAGCTTCAAATGTTTTCGCGAATGGGTGGCAAAGTCAGATTCTGTGCAAGGTTCCAACAAGTCACACAGCTGACAATGAAATACATGCTTGAACAAGCTTGTGTGCAGTTCGACGTCACATTCACAACAGTGGTCATTAATGTCTGCATTATCGCAACTCTTTTGCTGGGTACACTGATTTGGTGAGTAATACTGAATATTTTACCTTTTGTACAAACGTTTTTATGCTCTTGTTGTAATTCATTGACATGTTTATGTGCTTACTAGTTCAAAAAAAAAACGTTAGCTAACGTTAGCTAACGTTATCTTGTAGCTACTCGGTCGGCTTGAAAAGGCTAAGAACCTATGCATCAGTTCTTATTATAAAAATCTAGGATACCTAGGACTTGCTCATCAAATGACAGCCTGATTATTAGTAGATTTATTAACATTGGGTATAACTAAGCAACTTGAGGTGAATTTGACAGCTGGTTGACCACTTATAGATATATATATGCTAATCCATGGTAACTAAATGATTGAAACAAATATGAACGTTATCCACACATAACAAGTTGTAAAAACGTTTGTCAAATTCCTAATTTAGAAGGAAATGATGGCTGTCATGACTTGTTATGAACTTACATGGCAACACACACCTAGGGACATACAAACCTATTTTTAATTCCATCTTGTTGTTTAATAGGAATTAAGTGTTGTGTACTATGCTATGATTAAGTATCTTACCCAGTTTTAAAAACGCAGTATGTAAAACTGAAGAGAATATAGGGGTGAAGATCCACATTGCTACTTATATTTCATATCTGCTAACCGCTCCCTATCCAAGAATGTACGATGGTCTTCAAGTGTCAAAATAATGTACTTTGTAAAAATATAGGTAAGGTTATCTGTAAGACGGCTCGCCCATGTTGTCCTACGAAAAAACTACTGTAGGACAAATTGCAGAAAAAGTTGACGCTGGAATGTGACAGAAATCCCAGACAAGTTTTGGCAGCAAAAGAAAGGCCTGTCACTTATATTTTTTGTTTGGCACTTCAAACATGCCCTGTAAATGGAGTGATGCTGCATTCAATTCACATGGGAGGAAAGGTTGTAATAGGAATTTCCCAAACTTTTTCAGAATTTGTGTTCATCATTTGTAGGCTTACGGGATGTTTTCACAGGAATTAAACTGTGCTCTAAATAGTTACATGTTGTATCATTATTATTATTCTGTATTCTTGTTGTTGTATTTTGTATATTCATAACGTATCTGGTTAACAGTTTCTTCTATGATGGAATGTTTTCTATAATTTCATCTTTCAAATTCCATAAACGTGAAAAATAAAAGACAAGACAAATAGTGCAACAAATATTAAAACATCTGGCTGAATAAGAAATTGTTGTGGAGGATGAATATATATATTTAGCATAATTGTGTAGAATATGGCCCCTGATTTAGAAAAAATAAATTAGAGAAAAGTAAAAATTCCCCACTTTTCCTGGTACACCAGAAATATTGAGAAATCACTAAAGATTTAATTTGAACATAACTAATTACAAATTCAACCGGATGTTAAGTTTGCAGTGTGTAAAATATATGTACGGTATAATCAGCTGATTCTTTTATATAGCTTAAAAATATCCCTTTTTAGCTGCAGAAGGAACCAGTCCATGGAGTCCGCTACGTTTTGCTGCCATGTTTGTACAGTAGCATATGGAGAGTCAATTCAAACGTTTCAGCTTTAAAACCAATGAAGAAGGAGAAGACGTTTAAGTTGATACTGGGTAACTCTTCTGTTTTTTGAGAATTTTGTGAATTCACGGCTCAAAAAAATTAAGGGAACACTTAAATCACAGTCCGGATCTCGATGAAAGAAATATTCAAATTGAAAATCTTGATTGATATACATTGTATAGAACAAAATAATGCGAGAACAATCAATTGAAAGCATAATCATTAAACCTTTAAGGGCTGGATTCTATATGACAGCAAAAATCAAAGTGAAAAGCTGAAATCACAGACTGATACAACTCGAGTGAATTTCGTCAAAACAACTCAAAATGTGACCCAGGAGTGTGTTTTAGCCAAGCATGCCAAAGGGATCTCCTGAAAATGTCTGGGCATACTCCTGATGAGATGGAGGATGTGTCCTGATGAAACTTCTTAGAGGTATTCAGGTGAATTCAGGTTCGGGGAACATGAGGACCATTCAATGGCATCAACAACCTTCATCCTACAGGAACTGTCTATGCACTCTATGCATATCCTGGTCCAGAGCATTGTCCTGGGCCAGTATAAGGTCTGGTAGTGGGTCTGACTTTCATCCTGGTACTTTACAGAAGTAAGGTAATCGATGGCTAGCTTGTGGAGGTCTGTGTGACCAGCCAAAGATCTGTCTAGATCAATACTGACCCACCATCAAACCAGTCCATCTTGGATGATGATGCAGCCGCATTCCGTTCTCCAAAGCGTCTCCTGACTCTCTCTCGCCTGCCACATGACATCAGTTTGAACCTGCTCTCATCTCTGAAGAAAATGGGTCACCAATGGAGAACCTGCCAATTCTGCTTTTCTTTGGTGAACACTTATTGAGCTCCACTATGCTGGGCTTTGGGTTCAAATAGAGGACGTTGGGCCGTCATGCCACCCTCATCTATTGATGATAGTTTTCTCAGAATCATCACAACAGCAGCCCACTGAAGGTCATTTTGTAGGGATCTGGCAGTGCTCCTCCTGATCATCCTCACACTGAGGAGCTAATACCAGTCTGGCTGCTTTTTGTTGTCCTTCTACAGACCTGTCTAGCTCTCCTCTTGTAATGGCCTGTCTCTTGACATATCCTCCATTCTCTTGATGCCGTGCTGGGACAAAGACACCAGCAGAGCACAAAGCT
The DNA here is from genome assembly GCA_037951165.1 of Lophius americanus. Classification (NCBI taxonomy): domain Eukaryota; kingdom Metazoa; phylum Chordata; class Actinopteri; order Lophiiformes; family Lophiidae; genus Lophius; species Lophius americanus. The sequence continues at coordinate 1,032,582 of JBBDHG010000193.1, read as the reverse complement.
AGAGATGAGTAATTCATTAAATCTGAGAATAGAGAAATGGATTGTGGCCACCACCTGCAGAACCATTCCCTTTTGGGGGGTTGACATTCTTTTGCCTCTCCATTGCACCTGTTGTCACTCTCATTTGCACCAAATAATGTTAAACTGATTCACACTCACTTGTGCTCCCTAAATGGACAAATTTATATCTTTGAAGTTTAACTGGCTTGCTGTCACACTGTGATGATTAAATGTTCCCTTAATTTCTTCAGTAGTGTACATTAATTGCATCAAAATCACAATCTCTCAAAGTAAAGAGTGATATGGGTCTAATCACCAGGTTCAAGTGCTTTGAACAGAAGGCCCTCACATCATAATTGACAGAAAACAACAATTTGTTGTCTAAATTTATTGATATTATTAAGTGGCGATTTCAAAGTGACCAATTAACTTTGAAATGTATATGCTCTTTAAAAACATTTCCTCTCTTTGATCTTTGAAAAGTACATTTGGTGCTCATTATGATTGGAATGCTCAACCCTTTGACACAGGAGAAATCTTCAAATTTTATTGAATCCCACAAAGCCACCTGAAAGAAGCCCTTCTCCCGTTTCCTTGTCAATCCTCGTTAATTAATAATGTTTTTGTCATCCCTACAGAAACTTAGGGCATTGTACAAAATATGGTAGCCAGGTCATGATATATTAGATTTGATATACTGAAGAAGCTTTTTAATGATGGTGTCTCAGTGATATAATCAGGCAATTGTAGCATTGTCTTAGAGGCTATAAATTCATGCTAGTAAATATCAAGTGTGGATTTATCATTTAAAAACTAGACTGGATATATGTATGTTTTATATTTACTGTATTTTGTTGTTAAAGCTACTGATGCTCAAAGGATTGACAAATTGCTAAAAAGGGAGTGTCTGACCTTGAGATCACTGGTACCCCTTGAAAAGTGTTGCTGAGAGGAAGATACTATATTAACTTGTGGATATAATGGACAACCCTTCAAATCACATCAGACACATCAAATCACTGTTAGATAGATAGATAGATAGATAGCCTTTATTAGTCCCACAATGGGGAAATTGCAATATTACAGCAGCAGAGCATGTTACAGAGTAAGAATGACACAGAGTAAGAATAACACAGAGTAAGAATAACATCGTGTTATGTGCAATTAAAATAAATTAAAATAAATTAAAATAAATTAAATTAAAATTAAACGTTATGTGCAATTAAAATAAATTAAAAGGTAGATGTGTGTGTAAGTGTGTGTGTAGTTGTGTAGGTGTGTGTGTTGCTAACAGTGCTGGTTGTGGAGTCTGACTGCTGCAGGAAGGAACGATCGGCGATATCGCTCCTTCACACACTTGGGGTGAAGGAGTCTGTCGCTGAAGGAGCTCTCCAGTGCAGAGATGGTTTCCTGCATGGGGTGGGAGACGTTGTCCCGGAGAGATGACAGCTTGGCCATCATTCTCCTGTCTCCCACCTCCTGCACCGAGTCAAGAGGACATCCCAGGACCGAACTGGCCTTCCTGATCAGTTTGTCCAGTTTCCTCCTGTCAGCAGCTGAGATGCTGCTGCCCCAGCAGACCACTCCATAAAAGATGGCCGAGGCGACTGCAGAGTCAAAGAAGGTCTTCAGGAGCGCCCCCTGCACTCCAAAAGACCTCAGTCTTCTCAGTTACCCAGTGACACCAAACAATAAAGAGTTAGGGATGTAGATGTTGGCATCCCGCTTGTTGAATAAAGCAGAGAATTTAAGTTGAGTTGTTATGTCAGGAGAAAGGTCTTGAAGTTTGTTCCAGAACAAATTTTAAAATGATTCCTGTCTCTTAGATAGTGCTGTAGATTCAGCACAAAAGCAACAAAGAACCAGATTTATGTCCTTAAAAAGTATGAGTTTGTCACATCTCTACTGTACTAGCCTATCTAAGCTGCGTCTAACCTGAGTCTGCCCGTCGAAGGTTTAGCAGCATTTGTTATGGATGTTAACATTTTTACAAATATTATGAATATATATTATAAATGAAATATATTATATCTTAACACAATGACAAATTACATTTTACTGACAACCCCAACAGTGATCAATTTGCAATAATATGATGTTGATGTGTCTGAAGCACGAAAACATAAGCAAGTATAAGAATCTGAATAGTTTCGACAAGGACCAAATAGAGATAAAAGGTAACTGGGTCAGAGCATCTCCAGAACTCTAAGTTTTCTTGTGTGTAACTGGTCTGCAGTTGCTAGTACCTACAAAAGTGGCCTAACGACGGACAAAATCATGTTATAATAATAATATTACATTTAATCTATAACACACTTTACATTTGGATCATATCTCAAAGTGCTACAAGGTAAAAGAAGATAAAAGCATATCAATAAAAAAATAAAATAATAACTATATAAAAACATGACCAAAAACCAGCAATTTTAAATAAAGTTATAGGTTCTGCTAAAAAGGAAAGTTTTAAGTCCTTTTATAAATGTGTCAGTCGTCTGTGGAGCCCTCAGATGGTCAGGTAGGGCATTCCATAGACGAGGGGCAGCAGAACAGAAGTCCCGATCACCCATGGTGCTGAGCTTAGTCCGGGGTAGGAGGAGGCGGTATGAGTGGGTAGAACAGAGGGATCGTGTTGAGGTCAGTGGGGTGAGTAGTTCTTTTAGGTAGGGGGGTGCGCTGCCATGGATGCACTGGTGAGTGAGGAGAGAGATCTTATAATCAATCCTTTTGGAGATGGGAAGCCAATGAGGGGAATGAAGAACGGGGCTGATATGATCGTGTTTACACACTTTCATCAGGATCCTTGCAGCACTGTTTTGAACATACTGAAGTCATTGAAGACTTTTATCAGGGGTCCCGATAAGAAGTGTGTTACAGTAGTCCAGTCTAGAAGGGACAAACGCGTGGACCAGCTTTTTAGCATCACTCAAGGTGAGTGAAGAACGGAGTTTGGAAATATTTCTGAGATGGTGAAAGGAGATCTTGCAGATGTGTTTGATGTGGGATTCAAAAGTGAGTTGAGGGTCGAATCTTGCGCCAAGGTTGGTGACTGATGAATAGAGGGGAATGTCGTGACCAGAGAAGGTAATGCTGGTTATGGAGGAAGCGTGGGTCTGATATGGGGTGCCAATAAAAATTGTTTCAGTTTTGGAGCTGTTCAACTGGAGAAAGTTTTTTTTCATCCACATCTTTATCTCCTCCAGACAAGGGCGGAGAGTTGACAGGGTTTTTAAAAAAAGATTGCAAGTATTATTGTTTACTTCAACAAGACCTATGCTGTTGTCTCAGACAACAAGGGTATATCCCCGGAAAGTCCCCAATCCGCTGTTTTACAAGCAATCCCCTGAGTGATCTCCTGGCTTTAAATGTGAAGTAATGTCCACAGAATTTTGCCTGAAAAAGCAACCCGAATTAAGTTAAATAGGAACTATTAGAGTAAAATAAGATGTATACAAGATAGATCTGCTATCCTATGTTTGTATTTCATTTGCTGCCTTTGGTGCAGAAAACCCAGCTCAACAGAAAAATGTTGAGGCACTCCAACCTCAATTTCTGCTAAATTACACTGGCTGTCCCCAAAGTTCCAGTTTGGCTTGAAAGCAGAAACTGCCATCTTGAAGCCATCTTGATTTTCTTTCTGCAAGTAACAAAACCTAAAACAGTTCACTATTATGTATTGTTGTTGTATAATTGTCTGAACCATAGTGCTGGTCCGTGGCCTTTTGATTAGGGTTGTTTTTAATAAACCATATACGTTTTTGCAAAATGTGAAACTAAGTCTGAGTAACTCAAGTTTTATTAATGTAAAACTATAACTGGATGTAGTAGTCAAATGGTGCATTCCAATGTATTTAACTGCTGATACTAGGAATTAATTTAGAATTAAATTTATTGATATTTTGTCTATCTAAATGTTTCTTTACTCGAAATTCTAGTATTGAAATGTCTTGATAAAGAGATTGTTCTAATACTAATGGGAAAAATATGTTATTATTTTTCTAATGTTCAAAATGATGAATATAAAGTCTTTGGCGTTCTGGCTCGGCGGGGGGTTCTGATTGCACTGAGAAATATGTTCTTAGAGGCAGCATATGGAGACCCCCCGAGCCTGGACACTAGTGATGGTGATCTCCTCTGGGACTAAAGCCGGAAGGATGATGAATGATAGGAACTCTATTTGGCGGAGGATGGCAGCAAGAGAGCTGAGGATGGAAAAGAGCCTTGTTTAAAACTGGGAGCAGCTTGGTGATTCTTTGACGTGAGGGGAGCGGTAGTAGCCATTGGATTTAAATGAGCAGCTGATAGGGGGAGTAAACAGGGACGATTTATAATGAGTGAGAAAGAATGGGAGCATGCGGCTGCATGACAGCTAGGAGAGAAGGGAGAGATTAGCTGTGGTGAGCTTTATAGTCTTGCTGAGACTTCCTGAACTTTTGCTAGATCTTTATTTCAATCAGGGAAGACCAGAAAAATCGATGGTAAAGGGTGTTTATTTTAAAATGAGAAATTAAAAGATGGATAGTTTATTAAACAATGTGCAAAATGATGAATGTAAAGTCTTTGCCGCTTAGGCTCGGCGGGGGGTTCTGATCACGCTGAGCGATCTCTCGAGTCTTTGTGACGCACAATAGCCTGTGCTGCTGCGTGTCAGTGACGCACTTAAGTCTTTGCTGCTGCATGCTTGTGACGCACAATAATGTTGCTGCTACGTGTCTGGGACGCCAATAACCAGTGCTGCTACGTGCCTGTGACGTACAATAACCTGTGCTGCTGCGTGCCTGGGTTGAGGCTTTTTTTGTAGATTAAAAGATTTAATTTACTTCAGCCAAAGTATTATGTGGGGGTGGATACAGCAGATTCCTTATTAAATGACACCAACCACCATTTGGTGTTAATATGCAAATACATACCGAGCTTACCAAGCTTTAAGGATCTTTGAGCCTCTCGAATGGATGATGTATTGGGGCGCACGTAGGAGGCATAGGCGGACGAAGACCAAGATCCACAGATCCAGTTCTTAAAAACCCATAAAGCCAACAGGAAAGAGCATTCTAAAAGTGCATCAATGTAGGGTAGGCTTCTGGGCAAAGAGTTTGAATTTCTGAAAATTTAAACTGGGTAGAGACTCAGCAACAGCATTAAAAGGCCTGGCACATGGTGAGCAGTTTTGATGAAATTCTTTATGACTGACTGCCATATAATGAATCTCATGAATTGCATGATTTCTTGGCTGGATGACCGACCTTTGTTTATGATGTAAGCAACTGCTTGGTTTTCGCCCTGGACTGGGATGCACTAGAGAGCAGAGGACGGATCAGGCTTGTGAAGGGGGTGTGGTCAATCACCTGTGAGCCGCCATCCCTGAAAATAACACCTGTGACAGTGACAGTCTGGGGTCTGCGGATTTAAATACCGCCGTGACATTTTCTCCACAAGCTATCTTACTCTCACATTGGGGAGAGGGGAGAATAAGGCTGACATAATTAACGTCTTTTCCCGAAAGAATGTTGGATCTCAATCGAGGTAAGATGTTGGCATTCATTGGGACATAGGGGAGAGCTAAAGCGAGGGTGTACTGAGGTGGAGGTGACGCCCTTACGGTGGATGACGATGGCAGAGACGGAGCAGAGAGGTGGTGAGTTTTGTGAATGGCTTGAAACCGTGCAGTGCTTTCCAGTACTTGGAGGCGTGAGTAGATGGGATTCATTCAAGAAGGTGTCGACGGAGGAGAGTGCTGAATTATGAGATGGTCTGGAGCAGTCTTGAAGCTTTTTGCCGGTGTGATGTGATGTGTCTTCCTTGTTCGTTTGCAGCCTAGATGAGGAGGTTATGCTGCACTGCTCCAACTTTAAATCTGGCTGGTAAGAAGTTATTCAAAGCCTTGAGCTGTGGTGACTCCAAAGATGGAGATGGTGAAATGCGTTGCGATTTCAATCTCTGGATGATCTTGGCGTCTATTTAAAGCCGAGCTGCAATCCCTGGTGCGCCTTTTTACCTGCAAGGGGATGCCAGGTCTAATGGAGTGTTCTTCAAATACGGATTCTGAATCTGACATAAATTCATATGCATATTTGCAGAAAGAGAGCTGAGGAGGGAAGAGAGCCATATTTAAAACTGGGAGCAGCTCGTGTTTGGTTGACATGAGGAGAGAGGTGGTAGCCATTGGGTGCAAGTGAGCAGCTGATAAGGTTATGAGGAAGAATGGGTGCATTGGCTGCATGAAAGCTAGGAGAGAAGGGAGAGATTAGCTGTGGTGAGCTTTATAGTCTTCCTGACTAAACTTTCGCTAGATCGCCATATAATCAATAGCAGAAAAAACAGAAATGAATAAATCCATTCCTCTTCTTAGTGATTTAAGGCTTTGGAAGTCAAGCAGCTCCTCTGTTATGTTCATATCATCATCATAACCCCAATAACCAGCATCACTTTTTATTGTATGGACAAACAGAGAGGCAACATTTTAGAACTCATTTTACTATGTACTTCAACATCGTACTTTTCTAGAGTCATGGACAAGAAACATGTCTTCAATTAACATATTTAATGGAGTATTGGATTAGAGTGGGTGATGTTACTCTATTGTCTGATTAAATATATATTTTATATCAAATGCAGTCCAATGCAGAGCTGGGCTGCCATTAATGGTTTTCTTCAAAGGAAACCGACTTGAACCCCCCCAGCAAGCAACTGTGCTCACCGAATCAGTCCTAACCATGCTGGTCAAAGATATGAGACCAGTGTCAATGCTGGATGGAGAAGGGTTTCAACAAATGATTAGGCATTATAAATCCTTCCATTAATAACTAATTGTACCTATTTAATAGAAAATTGAAACAACCTTTCTAAATTAGGTAAAAGTGTCAAACTTTCTCTCACAGACACTCAGACACCCTCAAACACAGAATAACAATTTGTGAATAATATTTTAAAATGGCAGTAATAATGTAAAAAAAAACTTTTGAAAACAATATGGATAACTACACTTCAGAATGTTACAGCTCATAATGAGCACTGCCCTCAAAGAGCCGAGCAGCATCTACAGAACTTTGGGGGCTCCAAGAAACTTAGTGAAGCACTTCAGAATGAGCTTACTGGCCAATACAAAACTGAAAGAGAAACAACAGCAAATGAGGACACCATATTATGAGCTGATCAAGCATGTCAGTACATGATTGAACATACTATATATATAACGTACATTCTATATGATTCTGAGACTCCTGGAACAGCGCTGCCCAGTTACCGGCACTCTGTCAGATCCTGAGGCAACTCCAAGGTGCAAATACTACTTTGACTTTGAAGCCACATCAGTAGGTGCCGATTGAAAAGCTGGTTTAGGTCTTGCAGCCTTTTGATATTTCTACCCTCTACCTTAGTGGACATGAGTACGCCACTGTTTCATGTCTTCCACAGCTGGTTAAAGGACTGCAACAATCCATAGAAAGCCTTCGTTTTGAGACGAGAAGTCAGCAAAGAGACAGAGTTGAATTCTTCTTTCATCTGCCCTCGATCCAAGATTCAGGAACCTGAAATTTGTGGCAGCTGATGATCGCACAAGAGTGAAAGGAACAGTCCAAGGCCTTGCTATCAAAGAAACAGAGGCGACTTGGATACATGAAGCTGCTACTTCAGCATGATCATTGCACTGCATATTTCATATTAGTGTTCCAAACTAATTTGATTTAGTAATGAGATTTTATAAAACCTGAAAGAATAATTAATGACCACTCAGGAGTTTAATTAAGACTAAATCTGGGTTCACAGCATGGTGATCAGGTCACATTAACTTTTCTCCTGTGTTATCACCTCCTGTGTTCCTGTCCTCTTGTTTAACATTCAGCGGGCGAAAACTCATTGGCCTCCTGGTTTCACTGAGCCTCCTTTATCAGAGCTCGGCCCTAATCGTAAGGAACAGAGGAGCCAGAAAAACAGCTGCCTGCTAAGTATCAAAGGGCGTTCTCAGACTGCTGAGATTAGAAGCTAATACTAATATGATGGGTTGTTTTTCTACACTGTTATGAAGTTTTTCAGGGAGCCTTTCAGCAGACAAATGGTTCTTTTGCATACAGCCTAGCCTTCTGTGACTTTGTCTTACATTAGAAAGCAAGTAAGCATGGCCAAATGCAAATTGCTGCATATATTAGCATGCAGTGAAATCTGCCCTGGCTGGTGCATACATGGAAGACTAGGCTGTTTTTATCAAACATAATCTTAAACACCATTCATCATAGTGTAAGAATAATAGCCCTATGGGTTCTCTAGTGCCACTTTGGGTCCAGACTAGTGTACTGAGCTCCATAGAGAAGACAGAGAAATTATACATGGCCTAGTTAAACTAGTTACAATGGGCTTATGCTGTAAGGGCTGAAGGAAATAAATAACTACTTCCTTGTGGTCCAGAGGTCAGTAGAGAATGAAGAGGGTTTTCTGATAGTTAGCTCTAAATGTTTTAAGTACATTATCTCTTGCTGGGACTCATGCCAGGGATAATGCCTCATTTTCAGCGGGATTCTTCCATCAGATTTCCTGTATGATGAAATAAAAAAGTGAATCATTATAAAAAAAGTTTGAGGTCAACGAAGTTTGTACAGTGTTTTGGTGTAGTGTCTGAAATGTTTTGCGGTGTTAGTGTTTGAAATGTTTCACATAGATAGCATTCAAATGTTTCAATGTTAGTGGCCAAAGGCCCCAATGAATAGTCACAACAGCGATACTTCGCTCGAAATAAGGAGACCGAGACCCCTTCTGGAGCCATACCTTGGAGGGGAGCTCATCAGCGATTGTCTGATGGCCAGTCCCTTTCCTGTTCAAGGAGCCAACTCCCTGTGGGCTCATCACTTGTAGGGATGGATGTTGGGTTGCGGTGCAAACCTGTGCAAGCATACCGAGGATAACATCAGGTGATGGAATGAACACATTGCTGAAACTCGTGAACTTTGGAAACCACATCTTCTGAAGTGGTGGCAGAGTCATACAACTCAGGGTAAGCCCCAACCATTTCCCTTGCAAAGGTCACTGAGATAGTTGAGAAGCTACCGAGTGGCAAGGTGCCAGGGGTGGATGACATTAGCTGGGAGTTTCTGACAGTTTTGTACATTATCGGCTTGTTAAGGTTGACACGCCAATTCAATGTCATGTGATAGACATGACATCACCCCCTTTGGTAGACTGCGGTGGTGGTCCCACTTTTTAAAAACTGGGGACCGAAGAATGTGTTCATATTATAGGGGGATCATACTTCTCAGCCTTCCAGGGAAAATTTACGCCAGCCTTCCGGAGAGGAGACTCTGACCGATCTGACTGATCTGACCGATCCCAGTTTGAAGAAGGGTAATACTGATTCCATCCTAGTCGTGGAAGACAATGTTTTCAAGATTTTTTTTAAATGCTCACGTAAATTTTCCGAGCAATGTATACGAAAGGTTGCTTTGAAAATCCTTATCATAAATCTGTTTAGTCATATAAGTTTTTACTGGTCATTGAGAATGTACAGGAAGTTTATATTTTAGGCTTTAGTTTTCACTTTTCATATTCAACTCATAAAATAAAAGACCTATGGCAATATTTCTGTCTCATTTTGTCTCATTTTCTGGATCTTTCCATGCGCTGACAATTATTATTTGCAAAAACATATATTCTTTAAAAAGTATATTCTCCAGCAAAAATTGTTTACCCAGACCATACAAAAATCTGTTTTTTGTAATTTTTTCTGGCAGATCTCAACAAATTGAGCTGCTATTGCAACACATTGTCATCTGCATCCATCATACCTAGCACTCAGTGTGGTAATGTCTTCACTGATGCATGACATTTCAGATCGCAATCATTCAAAATAAATTTTTAATTCCATTTATTTTTCTATAATTGATTAATAGAAATTAACAAATATTTTTAATACCTTGAAAATAAAATTTTCACATGGGGAAATATCAAAATCAGATAACAGCGGGCATTAACACAGACTCAATGCCATTTTAACAGTCGAGAGGAACTAAATTAATTCACAATCATTCATCCCGTCTTTTGAGGTGAGTTTTTTCTTTTATCTTCAGCTTATCAAAAGTGTTTCTATTGATAGATTTTACAGTGTGGTGGTGCTGTATCAAAAATATGTAATGAACAATTGCTTAATGTATTTTTTTTTTTTTTTAATATTACATTTTCCTCATGTTAAATGAATGAATCCTGGCTTTACAAGGCTAAATGTAGGCCTTATACAGTGAAACAGTGCATTTGTAAGAGCTTTCCAGCCAAAAGACCGTATATATAACTTTACCCTACATGAGGGTAGGTAAATGCTAATCTTATTTATAATTTTATATCACTCAGTCAACCACTCATGGCCAGTAGGAAATAAAGTGCGTGTTTTTGACAGAGTATGTGACTAAGTACTGAATCAATGCTTACCTCCTCATACCTCTGAGCCTCTCTCTAATATACCTGTCATGCCTGTGATTTATGGCTACATGTATATTTTTAAAGTTCACCTGGCAAGCATGTCACCTAGTCCCTCTGCGGCTTAATGATTGATCAGTGCTTTGTCCTCAGGTATTCTTCACCAGATGAGGCATGGCTGCATGGGTACGTTTAAGTGCCAGAAGTAGAAAATCTTATTTTTTACTTTTACTAATGAAGAGTTCAATTTGAATGACCAAGTCTAGAAATACATGTTTACCCGTTTATCTGTCATCTGTCCATTTTATATTTACTGCAGCCACTTATCCAGTACAAGGTCTATCCTTGGCTGTATTTTGTCCTTGGTGATATAGGGCAAGATGTACCCCACACAGGATGTACCCAACGGTACATCCTGTGTGGGGTACATCCTGACCAATTCACCACTTCATCATAGGGACAAAACATAGAGACAACCATTCATTCTTTAGTATCTCTTACTCCATGAATACAGATCCAAGAGCCAACGCCTAATTTGGAATTATTTCATTGTGTTTCCACAGCCAAAAACAGCTCTTGGCCAGGAGAACTGGTGCCAGAGTGGAATCAAATCCTTGCTGATCTAGAAACAATAACATAAGCAGAAGGTGGCAGGATTACCATTACCAATCATTTTCAAGAACCTGGTACCCTCGATATATTTGTATGATGTATATAGTTTGTCCTGAAGAAGAAGAAACAAGAAAGAAAAACAAGAGCTTCGTTGTGGATGTGAAATTCAAGCAGCAGGGGTCCATGGACGAGACAACATTCCCCTTGTGTTTATGAATTCTTTTCCTCCGCTGGTATTCAAAGTAAACTGTAGGGAGCATTTATACAGTAACATTAGCTTTATTTGTATAGCATCAAACCACAACAAAAGTACCTTAGGGTAGTCTATACAAGGAGCAGGTATTTTTGTCAATTCAAAGTGAACAAGGAGTTGGAGAATTTGGTGAGAAAAAAACGACACCTCAAGCACATCTCACTCCATCTGCCTTGACCTGGGCGTAATGTTTTAGCTTCATTATTATGAACTATAAGCTCGTACATGAGGGAAAAAAATTCCAGTGATGGGCTTTGGGATGTCAACCTTCAGTGCTATACTCCCACAATTAAGCTGCTCTCAAATAACTTCCAAGTGACTCTACAGCTAAAGTCTGTTGTCAGACTACGTAACCAGCCCATATTAAAAGAGACAGTAAGATTTTTAAATAAAATGTATTATTATTATTATTAGTAGTAGTAATTTACTCCACTATGTAGTGGAGTAAAGTGTGAAAACGGGGTTCACCACCTATGAAGGATAAACACTAACTGCTTAGAAACACACTGAAACCATCAAGAATGTAGCACTATTACTGTCACGCCTCTGTGTCCTGTCACGCCTCTGCTTTCCTTTCTCCCTCGGTCTCCTTCTCCCTCTGTGTCTGTCTGTGATTGGTGATCATGCTCACCTGTATTCTCCTCCAGCTGTGTCTCATTGTCTCGTTATCTGTGTATAAAGTCTGTCCTTCCCTTCCCTCCTGTGCCAGTTCGTTGCATGATGTCCTTGTGTCGTCACGTGTTCCAACCCCTCCCAGTGTACGGTAAAGTTACCTCCAGTTATTTCTGTTCCTGTAATTTCCTCGTGTCTTGGAGAGAAATAAATATATTTGATACCAGCCATACATTCCATGCGTCTGCATTTGGGTCCGGGAAAAACCCCACAGAAGTGTTTTAACAATTACACAAAATGACATGATGCTGCATAACAAGTAGATGTCATATTTCTCACATGTCTTCAGATGAGGAACAGCTCTATGTGTTCTGTTGCCTATCTTAGCCAGGAGGCTATTTAAAAAGAAATATTTAATCTGAACAAACTTTACTGGTTAAATAATGGTCAAAATAAAAATACAAAAAAATCAGCAATTTTTACTAACAACGTAAGCGCACATCGAATAATAATGAGGATGAATCATCATTTTACAGTTAATAACTGTACTGTACGCCTGCACTGCATAGGATTAGACAAAAACACCAGGTTTTCTAGGAACTTGGTAGGAGTGATAGACATGAGATGAAGCCATTAAATAATTGGATCGCACATATAATCACACTTATGAGGGACAAAGTCTCCCCATCTTTCTGTCTTTAAAATGGTTCAATAACATGATTGTATAGGATGTATGCATTTGAGTTCCTTTTCCTCTCGCATGAAGGTTATATTTCTCCAATAATTTTTAATTTGTTAAAAAGTCGCTCTGCAGGAGCCAGTGTATGAATTAAGCCCCTTCTTAGTGCCTAATACTGACGCAGTATGAGCCTACCTAAAGGATACGCCCAGTCCTATCTACTGGTCGATTACAAGTAATTTAGCTTTGGCCACTCAGGACCAAACACTTGAGCTGGAGTGACAGAGCCTTCTCGATTCTTGCTATCTCCCTCTAGAACTCCATGCCACATATTTGAGACTGCCCTGAACCCATCAATGTTCAAATTTCTTCTCAAGACTCACCTTTTCATACTTGCTTTTAATTTGTAATCAATATTGTGGGATTCTTTATTTGATGTATTAAGCTGTTCATGTATATATTTAAATTTGGGATCTTGATTACTTTTTTCATAGGTTCTACTCTTTCTGTAAAGCTAATTTGAGTACTTCCGAAAAACCTCTCCATAAATATAATGTATTAGGCGCTACCATTGTTTGGGTTATGCTGGCTAACCGACAGCTAACTTGCCAGCTAAAAATAACCAGCATAAGCATTCCACCCTTTAACCATTACCTCTGCTCACTTTACATCACTTAATGTATACCAAACTGTAGATTTGGCGCCCCAAGCTATTTGTCTTGTCTGTCAGCAACTAGACAAGCTAAGATTAATTGTTCTTAAAAAACAGTAATTAAGACTGCACTGATAAATATCATTCATTAAAATAGGCTAAATTAGTTAAAGCACACTTTGTATATATTTCAGTATAAAGCAGAAGTATAAAATAAAGCACAATCTGAGATTCCATAGTGTTATAGGATTGTAGCAAGACATCTCCACCTCTAGTTATTCTCACAGCAAGAGAAGGACAGGCTTATCTCACCATTTGCACTTCCGGGTCAGGCAAACAAGTGGATTTTGTTTTCATATAACAATCAATCGACAAGGGGAGACTCACGTGGTGACAAGAGGTCTTTGATGTTATAATCGGAGGTGTAATAAAACATTGATGACCGAAACCTCAACCCATCCTGCTGTTTTATGACCTGCCAGAGCTCATTGGAATGTTAGATGTTATTGGAGTGCTAAAGACTGTGTTGATTGGAACCTCATCAACAAAGAAGACTGTTTATATGCTAAGTTTTTGTTATTTGATTTCACAATGTATACAGTTAGAAAATCTGAGTTAATGACTCTAGCGGTCATTAATAGAAACATCACTTCGAAAATAGTTTTTCCTTTTTCCCTGTCAAACATTTGAACATGTATGTCTTACCTCCTCAAGTTCAATAAGATGGATTGTTTCACATGTACTGATGCTGTCTGTTACGAATCTAAATGCCTTATTGATGCAGATGTATTTGTAGTTAAGCTAGACTTGTTCATATTTTGATTATTGTTTTAAATGAACACATCATACAGAATACATGGTATTTACATACGTATACATACGTATATATATATATATATATATATCCCTATTGAGTTTGATCACTCTTTGGCCATGATGAGAGAGAGAGTGGTTTTACTATTCTAACGTGTTACTATCACATCTGTATTTTTATATCTACCCCTCTCCACCCTATTTGAGGCGGCTGTGGCTCAGTGGGTGGTGCGGCTGTGGCTCAGTGGGTGGTGCGGCTGTGGCTCAGTGGGTGGGGCGGCTGTGGCTCAGTGGGTGGGGCGGCCGTCTTCCAATCAGAAGATCGAAAGGTAGCCGGTTCGAATCCCACCAGGGTCTACTTGTCGTAGGGTCCTTGAGCAAGACCCTGAATCCTTAGCTCCCCGGGCCATCCACGAGGGGCTGCCCACTGCTCCCTCAGGGATGGGTCAAATGCCGAGAAGTAATTTCACTATGTTGTACTGTATGACTATGTGACTAATAAAGGATTCTTTCTTCTTCTTCTTCTGCATTATACCAAGAAAACTTGACTCTCTGCTCATCCCTTATTGCAAATAAGTTTCTGGGACCCCCGGACGGGTATAAAAGGAGGATGAAGCCCTGTAGCTTACGCTACTTCTTTTTGACCTATTCTTCTTTACTTCTCTTTTACTTCCACTTCCACTTTCTACTCTTCTTTCTTTTGCTTTGTACTTTTGTTTTTTTTACTCTTGTGCTTTCTCTTCTTTCTTTATTCTTCAACTTTGCTTTCTTTTAAGTCGTTTGCCTTTTGACTTTCGTTTAGTTTTCGCCGTTCAGTTATACTTCGTATACTGAACTTCGTATACTGAACTGATGGTTTATTGAGCCTCAGAACCGCACGCAAACCTTTTTTTTTTTTTGCTCCTAAGAGTCAATTTGTAACCCCTTTACTTTCAAAACTGTTAGCTGCTAAGGTCAATTTCCCTCAGGAGTTTCGCGAGGCCTGCGACTCTTCCTGGAAATCAGTTTGCATGCTAGAGCAAAGTTTTTGCTCCCATTTTTGCAGTCTGCAACAAGGATGATCGGCACCAGGTCAATCTCTTGTCCAGCCGGACGTGTGTTCGCAGCAGCCATCAGTCTCCATACAGCAGCGACGACAGGGCCCCGTAAAGAGGAGGCTTCATGTGACCTTGAGAAGTTGACTTTCGTCCAGCGAGAGGAAACTGCCTGATCGACTGCAGCACCCGATCCACCGACGTGATTGTTGATCAGCACCAGTAAGACTGTTCTTTCAGGCTCATTCATGATCTGGGGTTGATGCATAAAATCTAAGTTGCATTCAATTTTATCGTGCCTTTATCAATGATTAAGTTCCAGAGAACTCAATACCGTCAATAATCCCTCTCTATCATCATTACTAATTTCTCAAACTCCCAGCTTTTGAACCATCAGCCCACACACACAAACACACACACACACATGCACATGCACACATCTGTACATACATTAACCTGTTTATCCACTTCATTCACTTCATAGAGTCAACTGGAGAGAAGTCTTAATCTCACTGTTCTGGATCCTGCCTTCTCCAGCAAGAGGAAACTGCCTGATTGACTGGAGCACACGATCCACGGGTGTGATTGTGACCAGCAACTGTAAGATCGTTCTATCACGCTCATTCATGATCTGGGGTTGAAGTGCAAAATCTAAGTCACTTTAAAATTTTATCGTGCCCTTTGGCAATGATTAAGTTCCAGAGAATTCAATACAGTCAATAATTCCTCTCTATCACCATTACCTATTTCTCAAACTCTCAGGTTTTGAACCATCAGTCCACACGCGCACACACACATCTATATGCTTTAAACTGCTTTATCAGTTATCCATATTTATCCTGTTTTGCTTAGTGTGTAGTTCAATAAATATATTCATATTTAAGCATAACAGGTGTCCTGTTTTTCCTTTTTGAAGAGAAATGAGAGCACTTTTTAAAAGAGTTCACGACTTTAAGATGTGAGAATTTTAAGTTTAATGAAATTAAGAATTGATTAATTCTAGATTTCATAATTTCCCAAATTAACTTTGGGTGGTATTATTTTCCCCTATTCAATTATTTTCGAGGTAAAACGTAGATAAACCGCTACATAATTGAAGTGTGGCAACTTCACCTTGTACAGTTTATGTAGTATACATTATAGTACAGCAATGAAATATGTAGTCTAGCATCTAACGTGTTTTTGGAGTGTGGGAGGAGGCCCATCGTAGTAGTCCCTTGTAATTAGTCCCAGGATTTATTACTTCTAGGCTGGGTCATTGTAATTCCCTATTCCTTTCGTACAAATAAAACATATTTCGAAGAGCTCATAAATCCGTGCTAGTAGCCTAATTACCTTTCTCCTATTGTTATTATATGCGCTATCCAATTATTTAATGGGTTCATCTCATGTCCATCACTCCTACCAAGTTCTTAGAAAATCTGTAGTTTTTGTCTAATCTTATGCAGTAAAGACGTACAGTACGGTTATTTCTTGTAAAATAATTATTCATCCTAATTATTATTGGATGTGCGCTTACGCTGTAGTGTTATTGTCTTTTCAAGTGGAATGCAGCTAATCATGTGCAAAAACCATGTAGCTATGGGGTATTGTGAATCAGACTTACACAAGACCAAAATGCATCTCTATGGCACTGAGAGGTTTTTTTTTGATAGGAAAAATTGGCAACACTGCATACCACACCCGGCACAATACCGTACTCGCACACACAGTCTGTTTCATTCTTTAGGACCTTTACTTCCTGTAATGATGTCAACTAATTTCCTCCACAATAGAGCCATGATGCATTTTGTGCTACTTGTGTTTTTGCTTTCAACTTTTATTACTGGGACACTAAAAAACAAAGAGCTTCATTTAAATAGGCCTCTGAGAGTGCAATGAATAAAATACTACATGTGTTTTGTCTGAATGAGGGCAATGAGATGTGACTAAAATGACTATTCCATGGTTCCACTGGGGTGCAGAAAAGTGAGAGGGAGAGTTTAAACTTTAATTTCGATACTTTCTTAACAGATATATCAGTTAATCAGTGCCAGCCTCCCACAGAGGGGTTGTCTGGGTAATGATCACCCAAGGCTAAATATTAATTCACAGCAGATTGTTGCCATATTGGGGAAGCACACAGATCAGTTTAATTGTCCATTTCTAATTCACTTCCTTCAAATTTACTTCCATTTATCAATTTCTCAGCTTAAACACTATCTCATTCATGAGTCAAAATTGCTTTTCAGATTGCATTGCTACAACAATTGTGCTGAATAGCAATGAGAGCAAATGGAAAACATAATTGTTGCACCATCTCTATTTTTTTCCATTGGACTGGTGTGCAGAACTGTGTGTAATAACCTTGCCTGACGCCGCATTACTGTTTAGAGCTGCGTATCCACTTATTTCAACCTGCTTGGTCTCTGCGTATCACACGAAGTTCATCAAAAATGATGAATTTGCAAATTTTTAGACTTTTTTCACTGATGGTTTGTGCGAATATAATAATAATACTAATAATACATTTAATTTATAATGCACTTTACATTTGGATCTTTCCAAGTGCTACAAAAAAAAAGCAGATAAAAGCATCAATAAAAAAATTAAAAAATAACTAAATAAAAGCCTGACCAAAAAGCAGCAATGTTAATTAAGGTTATAGGTTCTGCTAAAAAGGAAAGTTTTAAGTCCTTTTTTGTGTCAGTCGTCTGTGGAGCCCTGAGATGGTCAGGGAGGGCATTCCACAGACGATATACGTAACATTGATCGCGTGAAAGGCTAAAATGTTGAGGCTAAGAAAAATACTAAGACGTCCAGGGCCACACCAAGCGAAAGAGGAATTGGGTTATGGGTGACGGCATTGATATTTGACTTAACTTATTTCATCACCAAGTGTTCATTTAACACTCCCGTTTATCAGATGTGAATGCAACAGAAAAAAAGAGTTAACTAGAAAACAATAAGTGGTATGTTGTCAGAGCGTGTAAGACCGATCCTCACAGAAATAAGGTACTGGTTTCAAGGCCCACACTGTTAAGAGCTTGCATGTTCTCCCCGTGTCTTCATGAGTTATTTCCTGGATACTCTGCTTCCTCTGACATTCTGAAAATATTAAATTTTTCATGGACCCAGCAAACATATGTAAGAGGCCCATTTCCCTTAAGCATGAGCCTTCCCTGAACTCTGACACTGAAAGGGTTATGGATGAACAGTTAAATGCAATGAGTGCTACGCTTCATTTTTTTTTAAGCAATGTGGGCAAAAATTCTCAAGTCTCCGCAGCCAGTGACCCTATATTGGAACTGGACAGCAGAGCTTATTTTAGCTTCTGGCCTGCTAGCCACCAGCTGAGTTTACCCTTACTACTGCACAAGAGTTTTTCTAGCTCCCCAGTGACTTTTTCTAGCTCCCTGGTGACTCCTCTGCCCAGTTCCCCACTGATCCCCTTCTGTAGTTCTCCAGTAGTTCTCCAGTGACTCCTCCCCTGGTCCCCTTAGTGATTCCTCCCATGACCATGCTAGCCGGTCCTCCAATAACTCTTCCAATGACTCTTCCTGTGACTCTTCTAGTGACTGATATCCCAAGTGACATTTGCAAGTACCCCTTTGACTTTTGTCTCCTGTTCCTCATTGACTCTCTTTTCAACTCCTCCGCTGACTCCTCTCCTCAGTCTCTCTGTGACTCTCCCACTGACTCCTCTGCCATATATCCCAGTAACTACCTTCCATTGACTACTTTCCCGAGTCACTCAGTTAACTTATTTTCAGAGAGCCTCAGATTATTTCAGACTGCCATCGATCAAGTTCTTTGTCAGTAAATCGGACAGTCATTGTTGGATTTCAATATCATCATCTATATTTCTTTAGCCCTATTTCTGAAGAATAAGACTAAGAAGAATAAGACTAAGATCAACACCATGGGTGATCGGGCCTTCTGTTCTGCTGCCCCTCGTCTGTGAAATGCCCTCCCTGACCATCTGAGGGATCCACAGACGACTGACACATTTAAAAAAGGACTTAAAACTTTCCTTTTTAGCAGAACCTATAACTTTTATTAACATTGCTGCTTTTTGGTCAGGCTTTTATATAGTTAATATTTTATTATTTTATTGATGCTTTTATCTGCATTTACTTTGTAGCACTTTGAGATTTGATCCAAATGTAAAGTGCATTACAAATTAAATGTATTATTATTATTATTATGAAGAGCACCTGATTTTTAATTTTCTTCATCGCCTATTTTACTTTTTTTTACCCTATGCAGCACTCTCCTATTTTCTCTATTTTTCAGGAAAAGAATATGTTTGTCCTCATGTATGTGACATTCTGTTTATTTTCTCTAAATTGGATCAATTTGTTTGCCCAGCAAATGTTTCTGTTTCCTTGCTGACACTTGTGTACTACAATCTCTGTTTAAAAGCCTGGGCTGAAAAGCTATCGAGTTGGATGATCTTTTCATTGACACCCTTTTAGTCTAGTCCTGAGCCACTGTTTAGCCACAGATAACTACAGGGGACTTGTCAATCCATTAGTATTTACTCACAATAACTTTAACTCAATGACACTGCCAGTTACCACCCTTTGTGTGCACTCAGTGCATTTTACACAGAGGATTATAACACTCAGAGAGACAAACACTCAGTCCTTATGAGGCTGTCAGTTTTAATTTACTTTGTTAATGATAGTATAATCTAAAAATTGTTGATCCAATCTAATCATGTTGCCTAATACATGCCACCCACTGGCAGGTGATATTGTCACAAGATAATCAGTTTTATTCACTTCAAATATCAGTGCTTCTAACATTTTATCTGATTGGTGTATCTACCAATTTCTAGATTATATAATGTTTCATTTCTCACTCGGTCAGAGACCAATGTGATTTTATCATTACGACCAATACGTTATTGGTTGTTATTTACCTAATGTCGGATTATGTATCAGATGTCGGGTGACTGGTATCAGCACACTATTAAACAATACGTTCTGAAATTTCAAAGTGAATAAAGAACATTAAAGATAATGCTGATTTTCACAAAATTTATTTATTCAACAAAATATTATTTGTGTGTCATACAAACAAAGAAACTATGCCTCAGTATGCTCAATATCCAGTTTCCCTAAGGCTTAAGAAACTATATGCAGTAGCTTTGATGTAATCGGGCCTGCAGTGCTGTGTCATCACTGGAGGGTATTGAGAACAAGGTGACTCCCATCGAAAAAGGCATGTTGTCTCTTCAATCAAAACAGGCGCTCAATATTCCCTGGAAAACATGCATCAGAGACGGACATGGATAGGAGAGGGAATCGGACAAAAAGATCATTAGAGACGTAAGATATGCAGTTGACAATGAAATCAATTGAGACATACTGCTGTGTTGGAGTATCTTAATTGTCTATTCTAACAAAACATATATATAGGAATAGATAATTATCTATTTTATTATAATAAATATTTGATTGCAGCATAAATTTAGCAAGACATTTTTAAGAGGATCAAATCTGATATGACGTTCAAGATGAATAAGACGTTCAGATAATAACAGAAATTGCAACAGTATGTTCAGGGTAGTCAAGTTTTTTGGACAGAAGCATGGCTCAGCTCACATCTCGTCTTTGCCAGGCAGTGGCTGAAAAAGAGAGAGATGGATGGTTATATAAAAAAATTATTCTGCATGCTCTTATTAAATGACAATGGAGACTATATCTGTTACAAATAAGATGTCAACCTAATTAAAAAGTCTCCAGCAGATGCTGGGATCAGTTGGGCTTGAGTGGTTTGGGGCTTCACATGCTGTTTCATCTACAGATACCTTCCTTCTTCAGCCACAAAAATCAGGATGTGAAGTCTACTTTACTGATGAGCCAGTTGTTCTGAGAGCCAAGATACAATATTTGATCTCTTGACCAACAGTCTGGCCGTTCATTTTGAACAAGGTTATTGTTAACCTTGCATATGGTTGTAGTATTGGTAGAATAAGCTGCTGCTATAGCAACAGGCTCTTTGCTGCTAGAAGGGATGCCAACATTAGCATCTTGCTATTGACCTGCATTTTCTGTCCCTGTAGTATTTTGCTATCGGGATGCTGTGTCATCATCATTCCGTACCAGTTCTCTTCATGCCCCTTTAGAGCCAGGCCAACAGTACTGTTGAGTTTTACTTAGTCTCCTTTTCGCGTTCATCCAACATTGTTGTGACCCATGAGTTAACGTTAATGTGACGTTATAATTTTACGAAAACAGAAAGAGGCAGCGCCATGTAGTGCAACATGGGTAATGAAGTTTACTTACCGTTATGAAATCCCAAGAGACAGACACTGATATGGAGAGAACATGAAAGGGTCCTGGGAGCATACGAAAAGTCCCGGTACCCTAGGGGCAACATGAATTAGTCACCAATTAGACAATAGGGGATAATTAGTAGAAGTGCAGGTACTGCATACATATATCCTAAAAATAATACAATTTGGTTAAGTTAGGTGTTTGGCAGCATTTATATAAAATTAAACAAATAAACTGTCAGCTCTAACTCCGTGTACTGTTATGCCTTGTTCCTTTGATGTTTCATACTAGAGAAGAATTGTAAATAGCGCATCAATGTCTGCATTCAAATATCCCTCTGTCAAGGTTGGTGACTGATGAAGAGAGTGGAATGTTTTGACCAGAGTAGGTAATGCTGGTTATGGAGGATGACTGATGCAGGGTGCCAATTAAAATTGCTTCGTTTTTAGAGCTGTTCCGCTGTAAAAAAGTTGTGTTTTATCCACACCTTTAGCCACTCTAGACTGGCGCTGAGTGTTGACAGGGCAGATGATGATGAAAGCGATGGAGAAGCTGCAAATGAACATGTGTCGGTTTTCTTGTAGATTTGCATTTTTGTGTAGCAATGAAATTAGAGTCCATATCGACTGATGACATGGCCAAAGGGGAGCATGTGCAGTATGAAGAGAATGAGGCCGAGTACTGGTCCCTGGGTGACCCTACAGGTGACAGTGTGCGTTTGGGACGTTACACATCAAAGGGAAATGTATTCTTTCTATCAGTCAGGTAAGAATTAAACCAGTTTAAGGCAGTGTCCCTGACTCCAAGGGTGTGATTTAGTCGGTTTAGGAGTGTTCCGTGGTCAACAGTGTCGAAGGCAGCAGACAAATCAAGGAGAATTAGGAGGTAAGGTGAGCCAGCATTTGCTGCCATTCGTCGGTCATTTGTGACTCTAAGCAAAGGTGGCGGCTTTTAAGGCAGATGAAACATAGCCAGCCTGGAGGGGTTGGTTTATTACAGCGGTGATCAGGGGACTTATGGAAGAGTTGTGTGTTTTCACTAGGGCTGTAGGAAAGGGTTTCGAGGGCACAGGTGGAGGGCTTCATCGTCCTGATTATCTCCTCAACCGCTTGCTGTGAGATTTCTGGGAAGCAGCTTAGAGGCTGGGCGATCTCAATCTGTGAGTAGGCAAACTGGATAGGTAGAGTGGAGGAGCCAGAATGGACAGAAGGGATTGAGTCAGTGTTTGTCTGTAAGAAAGCCATGAATTATTTCAGCAAGTGAGGAAGTTTGTTGTTCTAGAAGATGATTGATAGTGTAAAAAAGCTGCTTAGAATTTCCAGAACTGGTTTTGATGATATTCGATTAGAGTAGTGACCGTCCCTCTCTATTGGACTTTGAAGAGGCCTTTTGCTGTTAACAAAATGCTAGCTTTAGGAAAGTGAGACCTGAAGCCTTGCAACACCACTGGAGGGCACTCCCAGCTGCTTTCATTTTCCGTAGCTCGCTGGTGAACCAGGGGGCTGAGCATGAGAATGTGACTGTTCTAGTTTTGACAGGGGCGAGGGATCAATGATGCTACTCTGGGTGTAATTGTAGAAATCCAGTGAGTTATTGGCTGATACAAAGTAGCAGTTGCAGAAAAAAGAGACTGGAGGTGGACTGTCATGTTTTCTAGGTTAATATTTTTCAATTTTGTAACACTTTTGGGCTTGGTGAGTGGGGATGGAAGTGACATATCCATGGAGACGGCATGGGGACATCGACAAGTTGCCTGAGATTAAAACAGTCCAATAGTTCGTGCAGTCCAATTCGGCTGCAAAGCGACAGGAGGGGGAGTTTACATGGATGTTCATATTGCCAAGTACTATAATATTGGCAGGGGTTGTGCAAAATGTTGACAAAAGGTTGTATATGTCAGATATGAAGGCTGGATTTGGTTTGGGGGGATGAAGTATGGTCATGGGGAAAGGGGGCTTCCATTTAAATACCTCGCATTCAAAAGAAGACATCTTAGGCAGGGGCAGCAGAGACAAATCCAAATCACTGCTGTAGATTACAGACAGACCGCCACCACGAGCTGTGCTACGGGCTTTCTGCAGGTAACAGTAGCCATGGGGACAGGTCTCATTCAGGACGTAAAAAACATCCGGTTGTTGCCAGGTTTCCGGTTGTTGCCAGGTTTCTGTAAGGCATATCACGTCCAAAGACTTGTCTAGATTGTGTGTATGTATGAGGCATGATATTTTTTTTTTGAGAGATTGTGTATGAAACAATTCAATTTAAATAATAAATGGAGCAGTGATTCTCTGTATTGGCCGAAGTGGACTGATATCCACTCCATGTTTTCTGTCCCACTCAGTGAGTAGCGTTGTCATTGAAACTCCATGGCTACTAGTCCGAAGAGCGACAGCCTTCTGATGACTTGTCTGAGATGCGACGGTGCACACGTCAGATAAGATGGACGGAATGGCGTGATCAGAGCCGGAGAAAATACATTTCCAATGGCATCTTCTGAGAATGTAATGAGGCCGGCAAAAAAGGGTCTAAGATGATTAATAATTGATATGCACAATGGAGTGTTGTTGTTGTTGAATTTCATCAGTTGGGTGGCGGAATAATCTATCTTCATGCCAGTCGTGGAGAGTAGCCAATTATTAGCCGTTAGCCATTGACGAGATGCAAAGAGGACATTGTTAGATGTTTTTTTCATAGATATGATGCGCAGAAAAATGCCATCAAACAGAACGTCATCAACAGTGGCTTTGAGTGAATATGTCAGTGTGGCAGTGATAAACAGAACGGATTAACAAACTGACATCAACGATGAACAAACAGATACGGAATTCTCCTGGTGATGGTATGGTGATGGAGCGTTTTCAGACTCGGTAGAATCCGTACAAATACAAATACAAATACAAATACATAATACAAATACAAATACAACAGCAACAAAAGTTTCAATAAGTGAACCTGTGCCAGTGGGGAGAGGCTTTATTCTGAGGAAAATAAATATGTTGAGAGCTAATATATAATATTAAAATATGATTTGGAAGAATAACTTCCATTTCGGGATTCCATTTTGTATTACTTTCCCAAATACACAACATACCGGTCAGTCATGGTGGCAGCAAACCAAGGAGAATATTGCCAATGTCCTTCCCCCCAGCAATGTTCTCCAGGTAATTATGAGGGATCCAAAGATTTTGCCAGGCTGGATGAGATATCTTATCCCTTCTAAGAATTCTGGGTCCACTCTGGGTTCACCTCCTAGTTAGACGTGCCTGGAAAACCTCCATAGGGAAGGGCCCTGGGGGAATTCTAATTAGATGCCCAAACTGAAGCTCATTGTGGTTGGTTATATTAAACTTTCAGTCCAATACACAGTCAATTGTCCCATTACCTGTGAACAAGTCCCAAGGAAACTACAACTCCTTTGTTTGTGGCAGAATTTCTTCCCCATCTTAGAAGGGATCTACTGTTTTCTGGCAAGGAATCTTGACCTCAGATTTAGAGGTTTCATGTCAGCCATTTCACACTCACACACTGTTTTCCAGATATAACTCAAAAATTATGTCAATTATGGTTAATTTTATACGTAGACCTTGGTGCCTTAGCTTCAAAAGCTTTCAGTCCAAAATTTCTCAACCCTTGGTCCGATTTAGTCCAAATTTGGAGCATGTGAATGGACTCATGGAGATCTATTTTGAATATATATATATATATATATATATATATATATATATACATTACATTTATTTATTATGGAGAGCTTTTTTACAAGCAGCAGCCATAATGTCCTTATTGTTTGTCCAATTTTGTTCCATTCATGGAAATCCATCTTGAATATTACATTTCAAATCTAAAAGTTCATATTTTTCTCACATAAAGACACCGAGTGTTGTGGACATAACTTGGGGAGTTCATCATAGAAGCTTGCTTATAAAACGCAGGGGATCGGGGACTTTTCGTGGATGTACCATTCCTGTCAGGGATTTCAGCATAGGCCTAGTTAATAAGTTTTTCCCTTTTATGAAACCAGATGTGGTCGTCTACAAGGGAATCAGAGAGCGGCGCATTGAGTGCTGTCAATCATCATTTTATTCCTCACTGGCGGTTTATTTCTGTCTTTTACTCTAATTATTAAATTAATCAGCAGCCCTAAAATGGAGTCTGATTCTAACCGCTGACACACACACACAATTTGCCAAAACATTAACACTAATTGGTGGCTCTAACATTGTGGTTGATTGTTGTATATTTTACACAGTTGGAAACTGATGTCATTCTTTAAACAGTTTGAAGAAATGCGTGCGCATCTCTCATAATAACTAATCAATTCCTCTGCCGTTGGTCATAGCAGAATGATGATTTATGTTTTGGTGTATCTGACAGCAGCCAACGACGCACCTATTGCATGATCCATGCTGGAGCTGATGAGATACCAGTACTATTGAATTTGGAATGTGGTTGGCGGTTATAAAGGTCCGTGAATTCCAGACTGCAACTGTACATTTCTCATGCTATCTTATGGTGACCTGGACCATCATGAAATGGAATGTGTTCCACATGATAGTAGCATTAGGATTGCCATGTTTTACCAGACCAGAAAGCGTTGTTTTAGTCCTAATTGTGTAATTGATATAGTAACTGGTTCTAATGTTGTGGCTGATCGGTATGTGCATTAGCGGGTATTATCAAGATTAAACCAATTTTAGTGGTGCTAATGTATTTCCCATTTCCTGTGATCTCTCAGGAGCACCAACCTCATTGGTGCACAATTAGTACATCCGGTCCATTATAATGAAAAAAGTAGACCCTCTGTCTCCTGTTTATTAAATGTTATCATAATGAAATATGAAAGTCTGAAAAATGATATATAAAAGTCTGAAAAATGATATATAAAAGTCTATAGTAGTAAAATATATAATAGTTAAAGGCAACATCACACAGGTGAACCCAAACAAAATCAACAATTTACAAAGGAGGGAAAGTGGAGATGAAATGTATATAGACGGTGAAAAGATAACAATGAGAAAAGAAAATGTAACAGGAAACAGAGTACAAAATCCTAACAGGAATCACTGAGAACCTTTAAGGCGGAGTATCTGAACCATCTGACATTCTTTATCCTTTCTCACACAGGCTATCCTGCAAACACCAAACCGTTTTTCCACGTCGTGCAATTTCATACAAAGTCAATGTAAAGCCACAAAAGGAAATTAATTAATTCATATCTAAAAAATTATAATAAAATATATATACATACATAACTCAAAAAAATAAAGGGAGCACATAGGGCTGCAGACCAATTAAGAGGCTCAATCAGATTCATGGGACACACCTCGAACACTTGTGCCCAATGCATGTAAGCTGGAGCCGAAGCCATTTTGTCACATTGTTATTCCAAGTTAATCACACCTCTGGGACATCAACCTGTTCAGTCAGGTAGCAATAATGATTGGGAATCAATTTCCCCTGCTGTTGCGCAAATGGGACAAACAACAGGTTTGAAAAGAAAAACTAATAGTGAGAAAACCCCTATTAAGGAAGGGTTTTTTAGATGGTGACCACAAACCATTTCCCTATCCTCTTCCTTTTTGGTTGATTCTTGGCTATTTTTGCATTTTTCCAGTGACCCATTGTCAGACCATATGCTGGTGCAGTTGGCCCTGGGTTTCTTCCGGGGCATGACAATGCCCGGCCTCATGTGAGTGGAGTGTGTCGGCCAGTCCTGGATGGCATCAATGATATTGACTGGCCAGCCCGTTCCTCAGACCTGAATCAAATGGAGCTCTCAGACATCATGTATCGTTGCATCCAACGCCGCCACGTTGCACCACAGACTGTTCTGGAGCTGACCGATGCCCTGAGCCATGTCTGAGGAGAGATCCCCCCAGGAGACCATCCGTCGTCTCATCAGGAGCATGCAAAAAGGTTGCAGGGAGTGAATACAGGCGTGTGGAAGCACACTACAGGGCCATATTATGAGTTATCTTGAGGAAATTCACGAAAGTTGGATCATCCTGGGATCAAGTTTTTCAACAGTTGTTAACTGTGTTATCAATAAAGATTTTCAACAGCATATATATGTATATTTATATTCATGTATATTGTTAAACCCCCCCTTCTTAGACTGCAACAAAAAACTGGGAGATACGGGTAAACTAAACAACTAAGTAATTTATTAGCCAAAATTCAGTGATATAAAGCAAAACAAATTGTTTGTATGGTAACAATTTGTATTGTCAGTTGTGTAGGGAGCGGATGAGTGGGGATATGCTGCATAGGTGTTGTGCTGTAAAAAGAACCAACAAGTCAAAGACGAATGTGTCCACAAAGCCCAGCAATGAGATGAGTGACACAAGCAGGGGGCGGTCACAATATTATATATATAAAAAGATTTGCTGCAGCAGGCTTAATGTTGTGCAATAGGGAACGACAATAGGGCTGTGCTGTGGTGGACAGCACAGTGGCATAACAGTTAGTACCCTCTACTCTATGTATGGTGCTTTGTCTCTATGTGTTTGTCTCGTTATTTGTCCAGCCTATCAAGCAGGGATATTTGTCCCACCTCTTGCCCCATGGCCACTGGGATAGACTCTTGTCCACCTCAAACCTTAACGGGATAAGCAGGGTGGATGGTCTTTGCTCCATTGTCAAGGATTTCTTTTTAGTTATTTGAGGTACGTTTTTAATTTCCAGTATCGTATGTCATAAATATAGTCATTAATTGCGGTCACCAAGGGACTTCAGTGGACAAGGAAATGTAGCTCTAAGTTTCCTGTTTTTTTAGCTGATAGTGAAGCTCTGTCCCTCTTTGTTCATGACTCCTTTAATTTGGATATGCCAGTAAAATCCAGTCCTCAAATATTGCTCCAAAAATATTTATAGAAATCCATTTAGAAATTCTTTAAATATAATTTCAAACAGGCAAACAAATAAAGAGTCCAATTATGCAAAAATATATCCATAATAAATCAGGGCATACACGACACTCAAACAAGCTCTGAGGCTCTCCTTTAATACAGAAAATGTCTCATCTGTTTAACTTCTTCAAGTCAATGCCCCAAAAACTGAAATAACATGTCTCTGCTGTTTTAGGATTACCTGGCACTTGTTTTGAGATTATGCTATCTTGTACCTTCTTCTTCTTCTGTGAGTTAATGACATCTGAGTGGATATTTCCATCTGCTTATGTTCACTTAATGTAAGCAGATGGAAAAATGTTTGTCATAATACCAACAGAAAATAATACATCGAAATGAGATTTGTTTTTAAAATATGCACTAATATTTTACTGAACTAATAGAAGTCAGGTCATAAGAAATCTTTAAACGAAAAAAGACAAAAAAGAAATACATCAAAATAACCAAACATTTTTCGGAACCACAAACACATCTACTTCATCCTAACCTAAAACTACATCTATGACAATTCCATGCGATTAAAACTCATTTGTGAGTTTGGTATCCCTTATATCATAAGCCTACAAAAACAACTAGAAAGAATCAACGGAAAATTATGAATAACTCCTATTTAAATTCAAAGCTTAGGAAAGCTCTAATTGCCTTCTTTAAATCATGGATGAACTTACCTGCATTTCATTATTCAGGGTCACCACTGTAGAGGTTATCTCCTTAACACCGGGCACATAAAACATTTTAACAATTTGCATGAATGATGAATGGTGGTCTCCCATAGGCCACCATTTCCTAGGATTTTAACTGGGAAATACTTTTTGAGGCCTAAGCCCAGGAGATTAAGGTGTTTTATAACCACGCGTCAGCATTGTATCTATATCGAGCTGTTGTGCTTGTCCTTTGGTGGGGATGACTAAATCTTATTGATTTTTACCAGCAGCTTGTGAAAGCATTCACTTAAGTGATATTGAATCTTGAAAGACTAAATGTAATAACAATTTCAGGCTAATTAAAATATAGATAGTGGGAGTACTTTACTGGATATCTCTTTCTTTGTCTCGGACAAAACACAACAACCTTGGTGCAAACAAGGACACATATTAGGACGCTCCCTATCCTGGAAATGAAATGAATATGCTTATTATAATGAATCAATAGTGTCAGAATAGGGACAGAAGTGAAACAGCAACCTCTGAGAACTAACAGATAAGGACCGTCCCGGGACTCCTCATATATGCAAAGCCCCTTCAAACTCTGAAGTGGGCTTGGATTGAAGAAGGAAAAGCATGGGAGAAATAGTTCATTTTCAAATTAAAATCTTAGATGTGTCTTTCTTGTGTTTCAAGCATATGTGATGAAGGCTACACTCTCTTCACGGAGCGCAACGAGGCGCAGGCACCCACAGATGCATTCACAGGCAGATACACACATGGATTTATATGCTGATGCTACACATCAGTGCACGCATGTACGAACACACTTCTACTCTGAATGATGAGAATAAGGGCTTGTACTTTGCTCCTTTACAGATTGTGGGCCCAATTACGACAGGCAAAGATACAGGATGGACATCATCTGCATATAAATCAATGGGAATCCTGAAGGGAGCACTGCTTCATAGCGCATAATGGGAAGATCCCATCATTAGTTTTAACTTGGAAAATGTTATTAAAATACAATCACATTGACAGCACCAATCTTCTTCAAACATTTTCGTGCAAATTTACGTCTAATTTAACGATTATCTTTGTGGAACTATTTCAGTCCATGTGTACACGGGTAAGGAGAGTGTTAAGTTTGGGGATCTCAGAGTGGCATCTCTGGTCTTTGCAGATAATGTGGTTCTGGTGGCGTAACCACTCCGTAATCTTCAGCAGCACTGAGTGTGAAGCAGAAAACATGAGAGTTAGCACTTCCAAATCACATGCCATGCCTCTTGGCAGGAAAATAGCATATTGCTCCCTCCATGTTGGAAGTGAGTTGCTGCTTCATGCAAAGGAGTTTAAGTATCTTGGGGTCTTGTGTATAGATTAATCGATAATGAACTTTGAGGCGGACAGGTGTTTCTGTGCAACATTAGCAATGACAATGGTGTTGTATTGGTTCATCATGGTGAAAAAAAAAGCTGATTCTGAAGTCAAAGTACTCAATCTACCAGCAAATCTAGAATCCAAGCTCTCACCTATGGTCATGAACTCTGTGTAGTGACTAATAGGAAGGAGATCACTGATGCACAAGGTCAAAATGAGCTTCGTATGTAAGGTGGCTGGCCTCCTTTACAGGAGGCTCAGATATCAAACAGTTTTTACGATATTTGTAAGATTCTATGCAGTTTATTCAAAGTGACCTTTCAACAAACATGAGATAAACAATCAAAATTACGTTTTCTCTCTTTGAGAAAGAGATAAAGACTTTATTTCAGTTGACCCTGATTATTATAATTCTTGTTAAAACCATACCCTGAAAAAAAAAGTTGAAATCCTTAAACATATGAAGATATCAAAAGGCACCTGTCAAGAACGTGGGAAATGTGTACATAAAGTTCTGTGAAGAATTTTGAAATGTTTTTTGGCCAAACGGTAGAAACACTGACAGAATCCCATTCACAGACTGAAACTTAATTAAACTTGTAACCATTGAAATGAAAAGGTCGATACAATAGTCAGCATCCTGTGCACTGACGAAACAAGCTTGCCCATTAAGGTGTTGAGGTCCCCAGCTTCAACATCCAGTGTAACTACTCATGCGCCCAGTGCCAGAGAAAAGATATCAGAAAGCGGTTTCAAATATTGTGGGTGAAGTTCATGCAGCAGGTTGTGTTGTCATAATGATAATATTACATTGGTATCAACATTAATCTGTTCTTTCATTCATATCCTTTGAAATGGAAGGCTCTCAGCCAAAATCACAACATATTTCAGATGCACTCCAGGCTACAAGCCAATCAATCATCAAGTTTCAAAAGCACCGCTCGTAGATGATAATGACCTGGATGTAGGTTCATCGAAAAGTTATTAAGTGTACCTCAAAACTGCAAGGTGAAACCAAATCTGAACAGATTCAAATAGCCCAGATATTTTATTATAAATTATTATATTGTTATTTGTTTAAAGTTATGTATTTATTAATTTATAACTGTGCTCATGTATCACTATGTAATAAAAATAAATAATCCATTTTATTTTGAATGCACTTTACATTTGGATCTAATTTCAAAGTGCTAAAAGGTAAAAGCAGGTAAGAGCATCAATGAAAAAATACAATAATAATGATATAAAAGCATGACCAAAAAGCAGCAATGTTAATTAAAAGTTATACTTTCTGCTAAAGAGGAAAGTTTGAAGTCCTTTTGTAAAAGTCTCAGTCATCCGTGGAGCCCTAAGATGGTCAAGGGAGGGCATTCCACAGACAGGGTGCAGCAGAACAGAAGGCCCGGTCACCTATGGTGCTGAACATAGTGCGGGGGAGTAGGAGATGGTTTAAATAGGATATCTTACCAGTTTAGCAGTTTACTGTTAATACCATTTGAAATTTTTCCTTTCTTCACATATCAAACTTCTCTCACTAAAAAACACAGACATCAAGTGCATTTCTGTATGTTTGTCTAAATTCTTTGTTTCAATTATGATGTCGGTGCAGATTTTCATTCATCCAGGTCATGGTAATCCATTTGGATTCTGAGAACTAAAGAAGCCTCTTGGATGAGAGGTGAAGGTCTTCAAGGCAAAACAGAAGTCCATTTGCTGTGGATTCAACCCAAGCGGATGCTATTTAGATTTGCTATCACTATTTCACAATTTAAAAGAAGAACGATATATGTATCCAAAATAAAGGGGTCTTTAATGCACTTACAAAATTGCATTGTGAAACAAATCCTTAAATAAACAGAACCCTGAACCTTGGTTCAGAGGATTTTCAGGTGTGTTTACACATACAATCACACTGGAATCTGGCATTTACATGACATATCCAGATGGCCGCTAAGGACCTGTACACAAAAGGACGCCAAACAGCCCAGCCCAGCCGTCACACCAGTAACTTCTTTTGGTTACTGTATAGATATCAAGGAGAGCAGGTCACATTAACATTTCCAATAATAGAAGAGAAGCTGGAGTCTCAGACCTTTTTCTCCATTTTTACACAGCTTATTAAATTCATCTTTCTTAAGGCCTGTGCGGATAACTTAATTCTGTTTTTGTTTTTTTAAATAAAGATCTACAGCACAACCTGTTTATGGAGAGTTAAGACTCCCTAGAGAGATTTATCAAAGAGAATTTTTTTGTTGTCGTTCGTTAGTATTCTCCGTTTATCCAGTCCGGGTCGTGCAGTTTCAGCAGGGAAGCCCAGACTTTATCTGCCCGGCCACATCCACCAATCCCTCTAAGAGGATTCTGAGGCGTTCCCAAACCAGCTGAGAGACGCAATCTCTCCAGCGTGTCTTGGATCTGCTTCGGGGTCTCCTCCCGAATGGACGTGCCCGAAACACCTCCCCAGGGAGGTGTCCGGGGTTATCCTAACCAGATGCCCGAACCACCTAAACTGACTGTTCTCAATACGGAGGAGCAGCGGCTCTACTTTAAGCCTCTCCCAGATGTCTGAGCTCCTCACCCTATGTCTAAGGCTGAGTCCAGCCACACTGCATAGAAAACTCATTTCAGCCGCTTGTATCCGCAATCTCATTCTTTCGGTCATGACCCACAGTTCATGACCATAGGTGAGGGTCAGAACGTAGATGGACCGGTAAATTGAGAGCTTTGCCTTTCTGCTCAGTTCTCTCTTCACCACAACGGACCGATAGAGCGTCCGCATCACTGCAGACGCCGTCCCGATCTTTCTGTCCATCTCCCGCTCCCTTTTCCCCTCACGTGTGAACAAGACCCCAAGATACTTGAACTCCTCCTTTCAGAGCAAAAACTCCTCCCCGACCGAAAGTGAGCACTCTACATTTTTCTGGCTGAGAACCATGACAGCCCTAAAACATCCAGAGCTTTATGATACTCAGAGCAGATCTCATCCCCTTCGGGGCGATGCCACTGCAGAGTTGTTTAACCACGGCAGCGACCTCAGCCCCAGTGATGAGCGGAACCACTTCCAAGTCATCCAGCTCTGGTTCCTCCTGGGAATACGTGTTGGTGGGATTGAAGAGATCCCCAAAGTATTCCTTCCACTGCCCAATAACTTTGTCAGTGGGGGTCAGCAGATCCCCATCCACCCGCTCCCCCCCCCTGAGAAGCCGGAAGGTTTGCCAGAATTTCTTTAGGGTCGACCAAAAGTCTTCTTCCATGGTCTCACCATGCTTCTCCCATGACCAGATGTTTTGCCTCCGTTACTGCCACAGCCGCGTGTCGTTTGGCCTGCCGGTCAGCTGCTTCAGGAGTCCCAGAAGCCAACCTTGCCCTGTAGGACTCCTTCTTCAGCCTGACGGCATCCCTCATCTCTGGTGTCCACTAGCAGGTTCGGGGTTACTGCCTCGACTATCACCGGCAGCCTTGCGAACGCAGCTCCTAGCAGCCTCCTTGGCAATGGCAGCACGGAACCTGGACCACTCAGTTTCCATGTCCACCGCCATCCCAGGAATGCGCTGGAAGATCTGCCGGAGGTGGGAGTTGAAGACCATCCTGACAGTGTCCTCAGCCAGACGTTCCCAGCAGACCCTCTCTATTCGTTTGGCCCTACAAGGTTTGTCCAGCTTCCTCCACCGCCTCTGATCCAACTCACCATAAGGTAGTGATCAGTTGACAGCTCGGCTCCTCTCTTCACCCTGTTGTCCAAAACATGCGGCAGCAGATCAGCTGATACGACTACAAAGTCAATCATCGATCTGCGACGTAGGCTGTCATGTTGCCAAGTGCACTGGTTGACACCCTTAGGTCCATTCCCCATGGAAAAGGCAGGGTCCAGAACCAGTGCTGTGCGTAGAGGTGAGCCCGACTATATCTAGTCGGTACCTCTCGACCTCTTGCACAAGATGGGGCTCCTTCCCCATCAGTGAGGTGACATTCCATGTCCCCACCGTCAGCTTTCATAACAGGGGATCAGACCGCCGAGGCCTTTTCCTACTGCCCAATCCACAAGGCACCACACCACTGTAAATTCCTCCGTTGGTGGTGGACCCAGTGGAGGACGGTCCCATGTCCTTGCATTGGGCTGAATCCGACCAGGCCCCATGGGTGAAGGCCCGGCCACAAGACGCTCACTGGCTGGCCCCTACCCGCCAGGATGGAGCCCCGTTAACCCTCCGGGCAGGGTACTCGAGTCCTTGATTTTTCCTCTTATCAGGGGTCTTGACCGCTCTTTTTCTGACCCTTCACCTAGAACCTCTTTGCCATGGGAGACCCTACCAGGGGCAAATTGCCCACGATAACAGAGCTCCTAGGATCACTAGGGTACTCAAACCCCTCCACCACGATAAGGTGGCGGTTGTCTGAGGGGAGTACAGAAATGTGTAAAGAGATAATTCGGCCCAAAAAGCAGAATCAATATCAAATTTGGAATTAGATGAATAAACAACTTAATGGTGGAAAAGGGTTTACTAAAATCTCAGGCTCACAGAGGTAATGGAATATAAATAAAATGTACTAGTAAATCAATGTCTTATGAATGTTTAAAGGGATTCTTTGTCATATTTTGTTAACATATAAGGTTCCTCTTCCTTTTTTCCTCTTTCCTTTATTTGAATCTCCCCCCTAACTAATTACCTTGTAGTCTGTAATTATTTTCAGAATCAGGTTTTTGTTCACTGATATATCCTCATAGAAATTATATCGATTTTGTGAGAAAATGGCAAAAATGATTATTTGTCTGCCTAATGAGTAGAGACGGTACGTTATTTGCATAAACAGGCAATGTAGAGTCAAAAAACACCTAAATTGCATTTTTTTTGGACTGTGGAAGGAAACTGAATTACTGGCGGCAACAAATGCAAAACTCTGTGAGAATGTGCACACTTGTTACAATATATATGTTTAATATCTTAAAGAATGATGAACAGATATTGAAGTTTTAATCACTGATGGACGGTTCATGACCTGTAAAAGTCTGTCATGTCTTTTGTGGCTGGTTTTGCTTTTTTCACTTTGGTTTGATCTCACCCCTGAGAAACAAGCCTTTGTTTGATTGGCTCATGATAAGCCCCTGATAAAGCATCTGTTGATCAAGAGATGTCTACCATGTTATCTCTAAATCAACAGGCAATTATTGTGTAATCTAAAAATAAGACAATAGTTTATCTCTAAACTAGAGCTGTGGTAAGATGAAGGGGTAGGGGTGAGAGTTAGTGAGTAAATTTCCCCACAGGGTTGTTCACATTTTTTTTTAAATATTATGCTTAAATGTATAATTTTATGTGCTGAGGATAATCCTCCCATCCATGATCTAAAACCATTTATTCTTACCATGTTCCTACCAAATGCACATGCATATGCATAATAATAATAATAATAATAATAATACATTTTTATAATGCACTTTACATTTGGATCATATTTCAAAGTGCTACAAAGTAAAAGAAGATAAAATCATCATTAAAAAATAAAATAATAACTATATAAAAACCTGACCAAAAAGCAGCAATGTTAATTAAAGTCATAGGTTCTGCTAAAAAGGAAATTTTTAAGTCCTTTTTTAAATGTGTCCCTAAGATGGTCAGGGAGGGCATTCCACAGACGAGGGGCAGCAGAACAGAAGGCCCGATCACCCATGATGCTGAGCTTGGTCCGGGGAAGGAGGAGGCGGTATGAGTGGGTAGAAGGGAGGGATCGTGTTGATCTCAGTGGGGTGAGTAGTTTTTTAAGGTAGGGGGATGCGTTGCCATGGATGCACTGATGACTGAGGAGGGAGATCTTATAATCAATCCTGGTGGAGACGGGAAGCCACTGAAGGTAATGAAGAACGGGGGTTCGTGTTTACGAACCCTCATCAGGATCCTTGCAGCACTGTTTTGAACATACTGTAGTTTTTGAAGACTTTTATCAGGGATCCTGATGAGAAGGGCGTTACAGTAATCCAGTGTTGAGGAGACAAACGCATGAACCAGCTTTTCGGCATCACGAAAGGTGAGTGAAGAACGGAGTTTGGAAATATTTCTGAGATGATGAAAGGAGATCTTGCAGATGTGTTTGATGTGGGATTCAAAAGTGAGTTGAGGGTTAAATCTTACGCCGAGGTTGGTGACTGATGAAGAGAGGGGAATGTCGTGACCAGAGAAGGTAATACTAAAGGTTATATTAAATTTTTAAAGGTTTAAGAAGATGATTGATAGTGGAAAACAGCTGCTTAGAATTTCCAGGAATGGTTTTGATAATGTTCGAGTAGAACAGTCACCGAGCCTCTCTAAGCAACTTTCAGTAGACCTTTTGGTGTTCCCGAAAGGCTAGCTTGTGGACAGTGAGACCTGAAGCCTTGTAACGGCGCTCAAGGACACGCCCAACTGCCTTCATTTTCCGTAGCTCACTGGTGAACCAGGTTGATGAGCGGGAGAAGGTGACGGTTTTTTCAGGGGCGTGACGATCCAGGATGCTACCCAGGGACTTATTGTAGAAATCTACTGAGTCATTGGCTGATACAAACTTTGCAGAAAGAAGATGCTGGAGGTCGACTGTCATGGTTTCTGGGTTGACGTTTTTCAAATTCCTGAAGTAGATTTGACGTTTGGGCTTAGTGAGGGGGGACACAAGCGACAATTAATGGAGACGGCCTTGTGGTCGGACACACCCAGATCGTACACAAGAAGATTGCTGAGAGGAGTAGAGTCAGTGATGACTAGATCCAAAGTGTGCCCCATGGTGTGGGTTGGGACATCGACAAATTGCCCGAGATTAAAATAATCCAGTAGTTGGAGAAATTCGGATGCAAAACGACATGCAGGGGAGTTGACATGAATGTTCATATCTCCAAGTACTATAATATTGGCAGAGGTTGTGTAAAATATCGACAAAAGGCAGCCTTCATCTAAGAGATGAAGGCTGGGTTTGGTTTGGGTGGTCGGTAGATTAGAAGTATGTTCATGGAGAAAGGGGGTTTACAATTAAATGCCAGGCATTCAAAAGAAGAGATCTCTGGCAACGGCAGTGGAGACAAGTCCAAATCACTGCGGTAGATGACAGACAGACTACCACCACGACCAGTGCTGCGGGCTTTCTTAGGCTGCTTTCTGAGGCTTTCTCGGCTTTCATCATATGCATGTGCATGTGCATTTGCCAAATTCCTAAGTCCGGCATTTGCTGGCTGGACTTAGCATGTCCAGTCTTGCGAAAGTCCAGAAGTTCCCAGTACAATTTAAACGGCAGCGAATTTGTTGACGGAGACTTGATATCAGAGCTCAGTGGCCAATGCCGGAACAGCTCAAGAGGTCGAACAGAGAGAGAGTTAAGTCATCCTGGCTCCTGTGGAGGAAGAGGCAGAGAACGCCCCTAGCGGCTTGTCTCTCCAGCTTGGCTTACCAAGCAAAAATCAGTGAAGGTTTGGAGAGACTTACTCCAAACCGTCACTGATTTTTCATTGATTGTTTAAATAAAAAGTGATCAATAGAAGAACAATAGAAGTGAACAGTTTCTAGAATAATAGAAATATTGGTATTAGAGAATGGCCTCTCAATATACTGAAATTGCTTGAATTAATTAATTAAAGCAATATTGATTTAAAAGAAAAAATCCTGTACAACACAGTTTATTTACATTCATGCAGTTACTTCCTTCACTTCCTTCCTATGACAGATCCTTTCTGAGCCCAACTAGCAACAATATTTATAATAAAAAGTTCTCAACACATAGATGGAGGTCATTATAATTCAACTAGTACTGTAATTGAAACACATAAATTAGGTAGGTAGGTAGGTAGTACCTGAATCAATTGTGGAAGACTTCATCAATTCATGTCTGCCATAAAATATACAGATTACAGTTGAAAAGTATAAAAGAGTTAAACTCATAAATAATCAAACAATGTTATTATATAACATTAAATATTTTTATTAAATGAAAAATCAGTATAGTCCAGCTACCATTTATCCATTGACAATTAGACTGCGCTTAAATGATCAGTTACATCCCGCCGCCCCTCACCTGAAGCAACTCCAGCATAGTAGAAGGTCGAGAAGGCAGGGGTCCAGAACCAGTGCTGTG
This sequence comes from Lophius americanus, assembly GCA_037951165.1. Lineage (NCBI taxonomy): Eukaryota > Metazoa > Chordata > Actinopteri > Lophiiformes > Lophiidae > Lophius > Lophius americanus. The sequence goes on along the minus strand of JBBDHG010000193.1, from coordinate 994,246 downwards.
CTTAGAGGTGAGCCCGACTATATCTAGTCGGTACCTCTTGACCTAGATATAGAAGAGAGGTGTGAAACAAAAGCAATCAGGGCTTAGCATCACAATCACAAAAGTACTGTTCTTTGAGCTTCCTATTTAATCAACTATTTAAGATGTGATGTCAGTGGCCATGGTGATGTACATAATGTTTTCCTGGATGTAGTCGGACTTGTAGATGTGATGGATGATAAATGGATACCCCTCTACGCACAGCATATAACCCTATAATGGCGAGTCTACATGTATCAGGATAAGTCCCACATCATAGGCATAGCCACCAATGAGGCTACCATGCTCACAGGTAAGGACAGTGGATTAATAGCCAGACTAAAAAAAAAAGGAAAAGGTATATCAGGTCAAATGTATGTGTATCCGTGCACATTTGAGAAACCTGTGTGCGCAAGTTTGTACTGGGATTCAAGCCCATGTTTGAGTGTTAATGTTTGTCTACAGATCAAGGAACTCATCTAAATCGAGCCCATGGGATGCAGAGTATTCCTATTTTTCCTGGTTGACCAGGAAAGGAAGAGCAGGCCGCCGTCAACATGAACACGTTGGGTGGACATCACTGTCGTTGAGCGTCTTGCCGGTTTTAGGGGACATTGTTGTTTTTATGATTGACAGAATTTGAAGCTGTTGTTTTGGTTATTGTTAGTAATTGTAAATGTGTTCAGGCGTTACTTTTGTAATGTTTAAGTTTTCCTGTTGTTTTTACTAATTAATTCTACTAATACTTTGAAGTTTAAATGGTTTCAAAACAGTGTCCTTGTTAAACATCTAAATCAAGTAGTATGCGATACATTTTCCAATATGTTTCATCTGAGTATTTGTTATAGTCAAAAGCATATCTATATAATGCTTTATTTCTAAAAAAAAAAAAGTTATGTGACAAGGTCAGTTATGCATACAGGCCAAAAATACTACAAGTGAGTTCAAAACTTAGAATCCCCGCCAAAGTCACCATCGATGCAGACTTCATAAAATGGGAGGATTAAGTCCACTAACAGGGTACTTGGTCAATGCAAACTTGAGAATTGTAACAAAACTTTGGTTGCGACTGATAACGTTTCAAAGGTCCACGAGTCCGCAAGACTGCTAAAGTCCTCATATTTAGAAACAGGTAGTCATTGCGAGTGTGTGGCGTATTTCAGAAGGTTTGGTAAGTTTGACAGTGCACTGTTAAAGCAAACCAAAAAAAAATGGCAACATTGCAATTTTGCAATTTCACCCCCAAATCGAACAGAGTCCCCGGATTATCAGGTGTGAAAATGACTTAAGGAGTTGACTCGACCCCTGTGTTCCCCAGATCTTAAGCCAATCGTGAGTGTGTGGGATTTGTTTGACAAAAAAGTATAATCCGTAGCAGCTTCATAAGTTAACAGGATTTAAAGGAGCTGCTGCTAATGTTTTGGTACCATATACAACAACATACCATCGCTACTGACAGTTAACAGCATAAAACATTGGTGACCTGACATTTGACTTAGGTCTCTTGACATGAGAATTTGATGTATTTGAAATATGACCTTAATGTCTAATGTTACCATCTCATCATCTCATCATCATCATCTCATCTGAATAAAATATCAAGAAGAGAATGGTAATAGCTCCACAACTATTTATGTATTTGTATTTTTATTTGTCTGTGTTTGAATAACCTTGGTGTCTATAGGCAGGTAAGACCTAAAATATTTTATTTACAGTTCGTAGTGACATTGTACCTGTTGAAACGTGAAGTAATCTGTGATTAATCGCAAAATAGCAATATTTCTGACATTTCATTTTTTTTTTTTTTTTTAATAAAAAAGCTTAACGTCATTATATACCTGCAGAGTCAAGGATCTTGTGTGATGGTAATTGTTGTATCATTCGCGGATCCTTCGTGTTAAGGCCATGTCTCAAAAAGTATTTCATGGATTATTTTCAAATTTTATACTCCCCTAATCTAATGCTCCCCTAAAAGGAGATTTAGGAATGGTCACTTGTGTATTTCTGACACTGGGGGGAGCTTTATATCCAACAATATAATTTCTCAACCATTGGTCCGATTGAGTCCAAATCTGACTCTTTCCAAATTTTATTCCAATAGTTCATATTTTTCTTACTGAGGGAGCATTTTGGTCCAAAAACCTCCTACTGTTTTTAAGCTATAACTTTATATTTAAGTTGATGAGTTTAATCAGGGGGCATTGCTTGTACAACACAAGATTGTAAAAATAGGGTTTTGCTAAAAAAAAATATCATCTTGCATAGCAAAAAGAAATTACTAGAAGCTCTAATGTTGGCCTGTTGATTTACATTTTATGTCCATGAATGGTAACGGTCATAATTATCTGACCCACATTGCAGACCCAGATTCACTTGCTGTTTCTGAAAATGGTTATCGTGGACAAGACATCTTAACTATTGCTTTGGTACATGACTGGCCGGACAATCTCACAAATAATGGAGTGAATTTCTTGATGGTATTATTGTGGTAGTTGATGTTTAGGAAATCCATCTTATCAGTCAAAAATCACAACATCCACAGACATTGTGGATAATTTTATAGAATTTGAAATGTTCCTTTAAAATCAAGTAAAACTTCTTAAATATCAAATAAAAATAAGAATATGAAAAAGAAAAGTAAAAAGTAAATCTTACTTTAAAAAAAGTGAGTAATACAGTGTATTCCTTTGTTTACAGTTTCCTCTGCTGTTTTCTGTCCGATCTGACTTTTGCCCTGAGTCTCAGATTCCTTGATTACGCTGTCACCTCTCTCATTTACGCTTCCTGAGTTTTGTATGCAGTTCTGACTCAAACCCCTTGAGTGGGTGGGTATTTTTTCAGGGGTACGTCTCCATTGACTAAGCAGTTTTGGACTGACACAGCTCAGTGCCCTGGATATTATGTAGCAAGCTTAGACACAACATGGACATCCCAAACAGCACCAACTGTTCATCACAGACTAGGTATTTGATAAATACTTACTTAGTTGGTAGTGAATGCCAAACTAGTGTTGTAGGGAAAAAAAATGGTTGACCAATAAATAGTTGGATAGCTCGAGAGACGAAGAAAGAAGGCAGGAGTACAAGGAGATCAGGTGCAAGGCGAAGAGTGAGATAGCACCCTTCGAGAGTTATCTTTAAGACTGCTGATGGTGAAGTATAGATGAGGTATGTCTGTCAAAAAGTATGTCATAGTGGTACAGGATATGTATGAAAGCAGTATGTCAGTGGTGACAACAAGGATTGGCTCTGAGTTATTTATGACAGAAGAGTGACAGCAAGAGTGAATGGAAAGGTGTAAGGTATTGGTAGGGAGACCAGTGCTTCTGTTTGGTTCAAAGATGTGTCACTGACTAAAAGATAGGAGGCAGTGCTGAAGGTGGAAGCTTTTAAGATATTAAGATTTCCTTTTGGAGTTTAAAGGATAGACAGGATTAAAAACAAACACGATGGTGGGACAGCTCAAACCCTGGTGCCTGGTATAGGGATGACTACTCTACCCACTCAGCTAAAGCCGCCTAAAAATGTGAAATTTAGAGAATCTCATAGCCAATATGCTTTCGCATCACAGGGACTACTGCACACGAAAAATGCAGTCACATACAGTTCATTCACGTCGTATAATGAAAAGAGTTTACAACATCATCCAGAGTCTGACACAGATAACTAAGATAAGCTTGCTCCAACTCAATTATTCGACTGACTTCCGGACTTATGATATTTAGAGAATCACTACGCCGAAAAATCTTTTGCATCACAATGCGTTCTGTGATGCAAAATTTGCATCTGCCGCAAATGAACAACTTTGCATGTAATTGTTCCAGATGAAAATTGATCATTTGGGGGTCAATCCGTGTTCACTCTCTCCATAGGTCACGCCCCTATGGGCCGGGCAAATATTCTCATTGGTCACAACAATAGAACCTTCCTTTCCATGATAACTAATTGCCTGATGAAGTCTCAATGCTGAAACACTTTGGAGTTTATGTTTTATAAGTCTAAAGGACAATGCCATAACAATAAAAGCATTCTAGTAGTTTTAACTGAGAGTGCCTTGGAGTTTGTCTGTTATTTTAATTTCAATCCAGACTTGAGTTTGGTAGACTTGAATCTTTTTATTACTCTGCTTGTGCCTTCTTGATTCGTCACTGTATTGTTTCAACAACTATGATCAGTTTGCAAACAATGCAAAAATAGCCAACACAAGGTATAGTGTTAACATTCTAGAGTTATGTTACCAAAAAGCAGTGATATGTATTTATTGAAAAAAACGTATTTAGTTTTTGTCAGAATGATTGGCAAAGAGTGAACCTGAAAATATTTTCTATAGAACATGCATAGAATTTACAGAAAAACAGACCTTACATTTTTTGGCATACATTTGACAATCCTGTGTGAACTACATAGTGTGGGAACAAATATCTGTTACCATAATCCAGGGTAATACTAATTTACCCGACACAACTTTTTCAGACCAGGAAATTGCATACAGAATCAATGCAGAACCGCTAAGGGATGCAATATAGTCACACATTTACATCATTGACGCAAATTGATTTTACTCATTAACTCCAGGTTAAACATGAGCGGGACTGAGAAATCCATTAGACAACAGACTCTAGTGCCATTGAGATTATGTGTGTATATTTGTTGGTTCACATTAATCACAAGTGACATGTTCCCACATAAATGGGATGAATAGTATGAGAAAGGCAATTGTGTTTGGTGTAAAGGCAGCAGGAGCGGATACCTACCACTTTGCTCATTGCAGTTCAATTCATATTTGCATAGGGATTGAAGGAATTATATAATATGATATAATATGCTTTTAATATGCTAAGCATTTCTGAATAGTTTGACCTTGATGTCTTAGCATGTGACTGTGATGTCTGCACATATGACGATGTCTTCAGATGAGACCTTGATTGGTTCCATGTGACTTTGATGTCTTCACGTGTGACTTTGATGTCTTCTCATGTGTTTTGATGTGTTTCAGAATGATGAGTATGATGTATGATGTTTTAGTGACATGTGACCTTAATGTAACACTGCTGGGTCTCTGATAAATTGGGGCTTATCCCTATCATGTAGGCTTGGGTATGACCTCTGAACCAGTAGGCTCTGTTGGTTAATACTATAACCTTGCTATAGTTACACTAGTTACACTACTTTCAGTGTGAAGTAATTGGTGCCTTGTAAAGCTGCTCTTTCAAAGTTTTTTTTGTTTTATTTGATTCAAATTATCAAAATGGACAAAATAGGAGATGGACTTCACATTGGTAGACATTGTAAGCTTATCTTTTTGATAGTCATTGCAGTAAATATTTGAGGTAAACTGACAATTTCAATCTATGAATGATGATGGTCACATAATTCTTTAACTCATATTGCAGACCCAAAGATTCACTTTGCTGTTTCTGAAAAAGGCGATTGTGGACCAGGTATCCACATTCCTGCTTTGATAGAGGACTGGCTGGCCAATCTCATACATTATGGAGTGAACTTGAATGGTGATATTGTGGCAATTGATCATGATATCTACCTTAATGCTACCAGTAATGTGATGAATCATAACATTCACATTGATGCTGCTGTAAATGTGGATAATCCCAATATTGATGACAATGTAGAAAAGGTTGATGCTATGGTTATGCTCAATGCTGTAGTCAACCAGGGTGCTGAGGAAAATGATATCCTGCCTGAAGGATCCAGAAGGGAGGAGGGGAGTACTGAAGACTACTCAGACGAAGGATTTAAATACTGGTTTGAATACACCTCTGACAGCGACACCGACAGTGAAGACGGCACTGGGAGGAGTGAGCGTTGCACAGAAGGTGCTCATGCTGGGGTTGCTGAAGAACACCTTATGCTAACTCCATCGAAGAAAGGAATAAATAGGGAATCAGCAACAAAGATAAAATAAATAAATAAATCCTTTATTTGTCACATACAGTCATTACAACATAGTGAAATTCATCTCTCTCGTCTCTGCGTTTGACCCAACCCTGAGGGAGCAGCAGGCAGCCCCCTAGAAGCGCCCAGGGAGCTGGGGTTTCAGGGTCTTGCTCAAGGATGCCATGACATGTAGACCCTGGTGGGAGTTGAACCAGCCACCTTACGATCTTCAGATTGGGAGATTGCCACTATTCCCAGCTACCAAGCTACAGTAGTAGCTCAGTCATGAGGTACCACCGCATGATTGACGTTGAGTAAACAGGCCAGGATTATTTACAATAAATACATATTTTGATCAATTAAAAAAAACTAAAAACAATAAGATCCCACACCAAATATGCTATGCTACTAACTTTGTTAAGGGAATTATTAATTGTTACATGGACTACATGGACAAGTTTTTTTAACAGATTATGTACCCCGAACCATTGGACCACTAGAAGAGATAACGTAGGAGTTTGTATGGACGTTTCAATGGACGTTTATTCTTTAAAAGACAACAAAAATAGCTTAGCTAAGGAGATATATCTGAGGAGAAAGTTCTGAATAATCATGACCTTGTTGGGATGGTGGAACCTCGTTCTATAAAAACAAAAGTAGCTTATGATTACAATGTCCAGCTGTAACATCAAATATCTGTTACTTACCTGCTAACAATCATAAAATGTGGGAGAGTTAATACAACTAAAAGAACGTCAATATCGAATGCTATTAAACCCAGATACGTAGATAATAGTTCCTAACAGCTGGAACATTAAATACCGACTAACAGGCTAGCTACAAACAACTGTCCTAGCTAACAGTTAACTAGGACATACTACTTTGTTATCGTACTGCTTTTATTTGAAAGATTGCATAAGAGTTAGCTAGCTGATAACTTCTATAACATGTAACACCCGCTAGCTGAATGTGAACAGTTGAAATATTAGATCGTAGTGAGCGAGCTGTTAAATTACAACATAACTAGCTGATAGCTCGTCACAGCAGGAAAATTAAATGTTTTTTCTAGACTGAACTGGGTTGTTTTCGCTCACTGTCTTCCTTAAAATATCCTAGTATAAAAATTAGTTTACTTCTACCTACTTAACTACCAAGACTTGTTTCCAAACCATCAAAAAATAAGTTATTTTTGGTCATTATTAACAGTATAGACACAGGAGAATTCAATTATAATGGTGTTGATTTAAGAGATGTTTCCAATAATCTATAACTAAATAAGTCCAACTGATACTCATTGAGGTAGTAACTTTTCCTCAAACCATCATTAATTAATTATCTATAACTGTGTATCACGTTCATGAAAGGCAACATTTCTTTCATCACACATCAACGTACCATGACTTCAGTTTGCAAACATTCACTAGAAAAACATTTGAATTGATTGAATACTGTAATGTTTATAAAATATTGCATATTAGGGACCTCAGCTTCCTGGCAGATTTTGGGGAGTTCCGCTGAACCCTGGTTCAGAAGGCAGTCATGTATTTTTGGCATAACCTGCAAACTACTTATTAGGTTTTACACTTTTAATAAAACCAAGTTGTAGTCTATCAGATTTTCAAAATATGTCTCCAGAACTGGTTTAATATTATACAGGACATTTTATTTAAGCATTCGGTTTAATTAAATGAATAGAAACTAATATTTAGTCACAAAAAAGGTGAAAACTAACATTTATGGAGTTAAAAAATCATGAGATAAAGCTGTTTAATTAACTTCCCATAACTTTTAAAGGGTTTTTTGAAACACAATGGTTACAAATGCGTTTAAAGAATGATGAGCATTATTCTTAGCCATTGTACTGGGTCACTTTAATTCACCAAAAGTTTGGGATTACAAAACAATGTACATCTAGTGCCGGTTCGAACCCTGGATAAATTGGGAGGGTTGTTTCAGGAAGGGCCTTCCTCTCTGATCAGGGCGAAAGGTTGCCTTGGCTTCTTCGTTTAGGTTATCTTCTATTCTGCTGATTGCACCAACCTGTTTCTTGTTGAATACTCTACCTTACTGACTGACAGTGTTGACCTAATCCCTACACAGAAGTAGAAGAAAAAATATCCTTTATTTTTCAATTACAATTAACCCATTCTTATGCAGCAGTAGGAAGTCATCTGCGGCAGTGCCTTCCTCGACATAGATTGCAGGCTCAAACAGCCGATGTTCAGATTGAAAGATGATTGCTCTACCCACTGAATTACAGCCGCCCCTAATCTAGTGTACTGTTGGCCGGCTAATTGAATGTGGTTGAAAGAAATAACCAATTAACACTAATAAGACATAGGAAATACTTTTTGGAACTGATGACCAGGAGGAACAACAGCTGAAATGAAACAAATATATTAATACCATTACCTGGTGTTATGATAGATGCCAACCTATCCAAGGATTGAGCCTGTAGCCAAATTTTTTACACTGATTTTTAAATCACTTATTCAGAGTATTTATATTACAGTATGGTCTGAATCAGCAGCTGATCTGGTAAACTTAAAACCAAGCGAAACAGTCTAATCAAAAATTTTTATGGTTTCAGTGTCTTTATTCACCACTCTGTCCTGTTAAACCAAAATCAATGCAATGATGACGACGATCTGTATCAAAAGGTGTTGATCATGACTGATCCGCTATGATCATGAAAGTGTGCATGGTTGCGGCAGTTTGCTGCTTCCTAAGGCTCTTGTGTTACTGTGTTTTCTTTTGTCTGTGTATGCAATATTACTTCCGTCAAACAATGCTGCTGCTGTCTATAGCCAATGTTCACATTACATTGCACTTTGAGCTCCTATTTTACTGTCCTTGTATCTTTTTAATTACTTGTGATACCTTGTATTTTTATTTTTTGTAGTATCCAGTTTGATGCTATTGCTGGTTTTTTGTACTCAAGGTGTGCCATCACAATCAGTATAATGACAAGCATTGTAATATGGTCTGAATTTACATGAAAATAACCTGATGTTATGTCTGTCTGTCTAGTCTTTCTGTAATGTCTTAATCGGAACTGATCAATGGCGCAAAAGGAATTTCAGTGTGAACTGACGATATTGTTTCATATTTTATCAAAAGATTGCTTCAAACATTTAAAAATGGATGTGGTCTTCAGGGAAATCTAACCTTCAGTGTTTGACCCTTATCCATCAAAAGTCTCAAGTTAACAAATCACTGGCAGTCACTTCTGTTCACTCCTGTCTTTACTGGCCGATGTATAATAAGGTCCACCTCCTCCTTTTGACATACTCCAAGGGCCTGATTTAAGATTTGTAGAAGTAAAATGGGTTCAAACTATATAGCACCAGTAATTAACTGATGATCAACTAACGGCGCACACTGAGGATGGTGGCTGTCAAACGTGCAAAATAAAAAGCACTATCCATTTGGTATGTTTGCCTTAATGATTATGCAATATCAGGTGTATTTACCCAAGAACGCAAACTACTGAGAGGAGTAGATGAAAATAGGTTCATTTATCACATGCAATATGATTTACTAAGCCTGAAAAAATGTTGGTGCTCGTGATTGCATCTGAATTTAATACATTTGGAGGTAAGGTCCCACATGCCACTTGCGTGCTCCTTCTGTGCACCCTCTTCCCAACCCATTTCCTGTATGCTCTGTTGTGGACCGCTTCGATTGAGAAACCCACTGCCTGTACACTATTTTCAATCCCTCTTGCAAGGGCACTGATGATCATCGCCTGACCAGATCCACCAGCTGCCTGGTAGCACGCCCGCGTCCAACATGTTTGCATCTGTTGTCAGTTCATACAAATATTCTTAGTAGATCACCCGCAAACCACAGGCAAACCAAACATGCAATTAGAAAACTGTGCACGCAATTTAGTACTCTCTATTTGGGATCCTAGTAAATCAAGCCCCAAGGGTATTGTTCAATAATAGATTAGAAAAGTTGTGCTTCCTTCAAGTTTGACTTCTTGCTATAGTGTTTTAGATTATCTTTATCATTCTGGTTGTCTGGCTGCTCAGTTCTTGCCTCTAGGAGCTATTTTTTATTAATTCTGCAGCCTTTCCAGAACAATGACTAAAGTGAAGAGGTTAAAATAATCCAGGTTTTAATAGAAAAATATAATATAACAACATTTGGCTCGTAGCTGAATGGGTTGAGCAGAATCTGGTCACAAGTCTGATTGGACACAGTTACAAGTTAACAGTTTGAAATCTCATCAGCATTTCCCATTTGACTGTCTTCCTCAAGTTAATCTTAAAACAAATTATTTTCATCCCAAAGACTATCCAAGGCAGTACTTTGGGTTAAGTTCATTTTAAATGTATTTGTTCTGTGTAAACATTAAAGAAACATGGAATAGTGTTTTTCAACATTAAATGTTTCCATCGCTTTTGTCATTATCACGCTACAAGGAGCTTGATGACTCTGTAATGGTGTGAGGATGCACACTCTAATTTCCATATTAATGTGATCAGTGAGACATCCTCACTTCACACAGCAAACACAAGCTCTGACTTGCCCTCAATGACTAAGTCAAAGCCTGCACCTTTAAAAGCGTCTTAGCCATCACCATTTTTGCAGCAAGTGTATCTTTGCTTGATAAAATGAGCACCCTGATGATTGCCATCAGTGCTGAAGTGATTGAGCTGGGTGAATGTAAGGTGGAGAAACTACATGGCCAATATGAAGGAAATGAGCCACACAGATTGAATTGAAAAGGGGCTCATATAAAAAGGCAATGAAACTAAAAAAATAAATAAATAAATTTAAAAAAAAAGTTGAGTGTGCTCAGATCTGCAAAATAGTCTAGATGGCATCAATCTAAACTCTTATTTTACTGTTTTTTAAAATGGTGTGTAAGGGCACTGAGTGATGCAGTATACTGTGGCAATGAAAATAAAGAAAATTAAATTGTATTGTCCAAATTGAACGAAAAGGAATCGACACTCATTGACAAACATTTTAGAATGACAATATTTGTGGTGATTAATAAAAATGTAAAATCATACACTTGAACCTTGTTTCTTTCCCAGATTATGCCCAGAATATGGAAAATATTGATTTAAGATCAATACAATTATTTAATTGATCAAATGTATTCATTCAAATATCTGAATGTAATAAATTCTGGGGTGGCTGTAGCTCAGTGGGGTTGAGCAGCTGTCTCCCAATTGATAGATTGGGTGGTAGCTGGTTCGAGTCCCATCAGGGTCTGCTTTTTGTAGGGTCCTTGAGCAAGACCCTGAAACCCTGGCTCCCCATGCACTTCAAAGGGGCTGCCCGCTGCTTCCTCAGGGATGGCTCAAACGCAGAGAAAGATTTTCACTATGTTTAACTGTGCATTGCTGTATGTGATCAATAAATGGAATTTCTTCTCTTTCACAATTACATCCATTTTCCTTTCAAACAAGGATCAGACAGGACAATTGCGTGGGTTGAATATGATATTTATTTATTTAAATGCACACTAATTATATAGGATACATATGAATAATGATAATGCAAATCTCAAATGATAAACATGAAATGTAATGCAGTAGACATAAAACGTTAATGCATTAATATTTGAGGTAATGATTCAAGAGATAAATGTTTTGGAAAATGCCGATGGTGATGGAAAGGAATTTGAAATGATTCAGGATTATCAATATCTCAATTATCTATACTCGATGAAGGCTGTTAAAACAATTTGATATTATTTTTTAATCAAACCCTTTTTGATGAGTGATAAAAGTGGTGAGATGATAATGCCTACTATGTTAAAGTTAGTCAGGAGGAAGTTCTCCTGATCACAGCTGTGGGTGAGGGCCTGCATTCCAGAACTGGCTTCTGGGTTGAATTGTCCCTTAAGGGGTTTGTTGTTCCTTGTTGGCCAAGGATTGGAGATTCAGCAACTGCTTTTGCATCAGCTTGATGGACCCTCTGACAAATGAAAATGAAGAAGGCTAATAAATCGCGGTGTGATTAAACAGATATGTGATTACTTAACTAAGGGAAGTTATTCTGTCAAGGCTATATCTACGAGTAAATAACACACAGATTGATCACTTAAATGAAACAGTTTACTAATGAAGAAAGAAACTTATATTACAACAATCATGCCTTCATTTTCACAAAACTATGGCAAGAGTTATTTAAACAAATAAATTATAAATAGACAATGAATATTTGTATATGCACATTAAAATGTCATACAGGTAGAACATTAATATCTCAATCAATCAATCAATCTTTATTTATATAGATCCAATTCACAACAACAGTTGCCTCAAGGTGCTTTCCAGAATAAGCAGGTCTAGACCAGACTCTTTATATAATTATCTACAGGACCCAACAAATTCCTCCTTGAGCAAGCACTTGGCGACAATGGCGAGAAAAAACTGCCCTTTAACGGGCAGTAATCTCGAGCAGATCCAAGACTCAGGGTGGACGGCCTACTGCCATGACCGGTTGGGTTTGAAAAAAAAAGAGAGTGAGAGCGAGAAAGAGAGAGACACAGGTGAGGACAGATACAGACGGGGGAAAAGCAGCAAAGATATCAGCTATAATCCACGTTCTCCAACCGCTCCATGGTTGGGCCGTGGCAGCAGCAGGGATCCTAGGTTGATACATACATTAATATTAATGTATGGTTTAATATTAATGTATGGTTTCATATAGTGATAGCTTATGGGGAAATACTATACAATAATAATAATAATGAAAACAACAAAAATCATCATCATGAGCATCTTGTAATCAGTGGACATCGAGCAGGTCCACAGCAGCAGATGCAATCACCAACCATGTGACCTTACGGGGGGAGAAAACACAGTGACTCCAGGGAAGAAGTCAAGTTAGTGACAAGCATTTAATCCTTTAAAATGCATTAAACCATTTAACATAAATTAAACCATTTAACATGCATTAATCCATTTAACATGCATTAAAGTGAGTGGGATGTATAAAGAGGGACAGTGAGAGAGGAAGAGAGAAAAGCTCAGTGCATCATGGGAGATCCCCTAGCAGTCTAAACCTTTAGCAGCAAAGCTAAGAGCTAGCTTATGCGAGCCTTAATTATAAACTTTATCATAAAGGAAAGTTTTAAGCCTACTTTTAAATGTAGAGAGGGTCTCTGCCCCCCGACCCCCGATTTGGAAGATGGTTCCACAGGAGTGGAGCCTGATAGCTGAAAGCTCTGGCTCCCATTCTACTTATGGAGACTCTAGGGACTACCAGTAACCCTGCATGCTGGGAGCGCAGAGTTCTGATTGGACAATATGGAACTATGAGCTCCTTCAGATACGTTGGTGCCTGACCGTTAAGGGCTTTGTACGTGAGCAGAAGGATTTTGAATTTGATTCTGGATTTTACTGGGAGCCAATGAAGGGAAGCTAATACAGGAGAGATATGTTCTCTTAACCTGGTTCTGGTCAGCACCCGTGCAGCAGCGTTCTGGATCAGCTGGAGGGGCTTCAGAGACTTATTGGGACTACCTGCTTGTAGGTCATTACAGTAATCCAGCCTGGAAATAACAAATGCATGAACTATCTTTTCTGCATCTTTTTGTGACAGAATGTGTCATATTTTAGAAATATTGCGCAAATGAAAAAAGGCAATCCTAGAAATCTGTTTTTTGGGGAATCAAAGGTCATATCCTGATCAAAGATAACTCCCAAGTTCCTCACAGTGGTAATGGAGGCCAAAGTCATACCATCCAGAGTAGATATATCATCAGATAAATTGTTTCTAAGGTGTTTCGGTCCCAACACAATAACTTCCGTTTTATCTGAATTTAATAGCAAAAAGTTGCAGGTCATCCAAGTCTTAATGTCTTTGAGACACGCCTCTAAATTGGATAAGTGACTAGATTCACCTGGTTTCATTGATAAGTACAATTGTGTTTCATCACCATAACAGTGAAAGTGTATGGAGTGTTTCCTGATAATGTTGCCTAAAGGGAGCAAATATAGTGTGAATAATATTGGCCCAAGCACAGATCCCTGGGGAACTCCGTGGGTAACTTTACTATGCATGGAGGATTCATTGTTAACAGATACATACTGAGATCTGCCACATAAATATGACTTAAACCAATGTAATGCAGTGTCTTTGATGCCAATTAGGTTTTCAAGTCTTTGTATTAGAATTTGGTGGTCAATAGTATCAAATGCAGCACTAAGATCTAACAAGACCAGAACAGAGGCCAGTCCCTTATCAGATGCCATTAAAAGGTCATTCGTAACTTTGACCAGTGCTGTTTCTGTACTATGGTGAACTCTAAAACCTCATTGTAAATCCTCAAATAAACTATTACACAGACAAACGCAGAAAATCCCACAATTGTTTGGCCACCACTTTCTCTAAGATTTTAGAGAGGAAAGGAAGGTTAGATATCGGCCTATAATTTGCTAAAGCCTCTGGATCAAGAGTCGGCTTTTTAAGCAGCGGTTTGATTATAGCTATTTTAAAGGACTTTGGTACGTAGCCTGAATTTAACTATAGATTAATGATTTCTAATAGACAGTTGCTGACTAAGGGTAAACTTTTTTTAAGTAGACTAGTTGGGATAGGGTCTAAGAGACAGGTTGTTGTTTTGGAAAAGGAAATAAGGGAAGTTAATTGTTTCAGATCAATGGGAACAAAGCGCTCTAGATCTGCTCCAGGTCTATCTGTTGTTTCCAAGCACATAGTCCTGGGGTGTAAACTTCAGCCAATTGAAGGCCGGAGGTAATGGATCTTGTCCCTAATACTTATAATTTTGTCATTATTTCACTATGTCGTAATCTCTCATGGAACTAAAGATGCACTGGTGTATTGAGGTAGGATTACACCTGGGCAGATGAGGACGATCACGTCCACTTCAGCTGCTATATGCACTTTTGGAGTCACAGATTTTTGAGTGAAGTGTGGATCTCGGAAGGCATATTCTCCAAGTTGTGTAGTAATTTGTATTTAGAAGGTAGGTTCCAAGCAAACAATGTGTTGTGATTTGTTCAGATATTTATGACTGAGGGCCCCTAGTATATATGCTCAGTGTCGGGAGCATTTAAGATCGTGACACTCTGAAGAGTGTGTATTGGTGATCTTTGGTCAGGAGGTTAGACAAATTTATAGTATGGACTCATCTCCCATATTATTTAAGGAATGTCTACTTGAACTGTACTACTGTATAAACACTGCATAAATAAACATAGTTACTTCCGTGCAAGAGCATTCGGTATATATAAACGCTTTTTTCTAAGTTAAGGTTGAAAGTCCAATCATTTATTCAGCTGATTGATTATACATTAAGCAAAAATATATTCATGAATTTTATGTCCCATTCAACCCAGCCATAGGGGTCACAAGCCAGTGGACTTCTAGTGCCAGTCCCAAGCCTGGATAACAGGGGAGGGTTGAGTAAGGAAGGGAATCCGGCGTAAAGCCTATACCATATCAACACAAAACTGATTTCCAAACCAAATATTTAAGGGCTGGGTTATCAGATGCCCTCACTGGTAATTGTTAGCGAGAAGTGTACCAGCCTATGAATGGAAATAGATGATCCACTGTGGCAAATCCGAAAGGGAACAGCCGAAATATGAAGAAGCTATCCTCTTTATTGGAAATATACCCCTAAATGTTTAACAGTGCACTTCAAGAGCACATTATTATTACAACTATCATTATTATTATTATTATTATTATCATTATTATTTTATTATTATTATAATAACGCCTTGGTAAGCAATGATTGATGTATTTACTGCAGCACTGGGTGTCAACAAAGTAATCTTCAAATGATCTGATCATGGCAGGGACAAACAGGGTTCTGAAGCAGTGGCTTCAGTGGCGGGGAGTGCTCCGGTTCAAATGGTTGGACTGTTGTTGAGGTATTGCAAAGATATTTTTCAGGTAGGGGAGTTTGAGCCAAGCTGTAACACTCTTAATTATTTAGCACACTATGAAAATTTTAGACAGTTTATCAGCAAACTGAGGAGGGTCACAGCCTATGCTCCTCACAAAGGTTTTGTGAAGTGCATGGTGGCCAGCCGAGTTGAATTTAAACACAAGAAAATATTTCAGAGATTTAGTCTTCCATTATTGAACAACTCGATTATGGCTCAATTAATCATTTAACATAGGCTTTTTCATAACTGTGTTATATGCTTACAGACATTTTGTTGTTACTTTTCTCACATAGTGAAAGCATGCTAAGGGTGGTACTTTACCGAGCTGCGGCTTACACAGCACTCTGAAGCTCTTCTCTGTGGCAGATACAAAAAACACATTGTGAATATAGGTGTTAAAGTGTTGAGCCCCATGTGCGGTATGTTCTCTTTCAAGTCTGTTCATCTGCTAGTCCAGATTTCATTTCCGTTTTCATAGAAATTACATTTGAGCATCTGCTTCTGGATAGAAAAGAAGAGTCTAGTGCAATAGGTAAATTGTCTAAAACAACCCAGTTTTGCTTAAAATGTCTGTTAAGCGCTAAGATGATTTGAGGATTTCTCCAAAGAGGGGAGGGCGGCTAATCATTATTGAAATACGTCTCTGTTCTCTAAGGCGGTAATAATCCAAGATGTTATTTTTGACGCTTTTTTGTGGTTAATTGAGTAAGATTGTGCTGGATTTGTTTATGCCTCTGTTATTTTTCCTTTTACGAGACATGATGTGTGTTTGCTGCGATTTTGCTGACCAGATGCTTTCTTTTATGCATTTTCAGTTATGGTAAAACACTTTTCCAAAGTTAATATATTTTGAAAACAAAGGCAGATGTGTGTCAAACAATGGAGCTGGTTCCTCTCTGAGTGAAAAGAGATACAAATAAAAATGACTGCTATTTCCAAAAGAGCCAGGATCTTTTATGTCCCTTCATTTGGCTGCACTCAACCTCCATTAAGTTGGAAACGAGTGTGGAAAGCACTGCTGCTAATGCGGCAATATTATTATCGGTTTCTGTCTGATGATCATCTACCATCAAGGGAACTATTTTACTAGCAAATCCATTGAAAATTTGGAAATTAAATGCTGGAGCATCGGCTTTTACATAAAAAACAAACTCCTGACTGTTACATTCAAGCACTTTCTAAAGAATTCCCAAAATCCTGATTAAGAAGACCAGGAAACCATCTTCTCTGTATTTCACATTATTGAGATTCAATTACAGAGTTGGTGCTGATGATCCTGAGCTGGTTTTGTGACGTTTCAGTCAAGTCGCAATAAGGGCCACAGTTAAAGCACAATAGTAGAGTTTAGCGCACATTAAAATATACAAACTTGTTTAATGTACTATTCACATCATTCGACTGATATAAAGTTTTCCACTTGAGCACAAAATTCATGCTAAACATCTAGATATCAGGGGGCCAAGAATGCAGAAATTAGGTAATTTTAGGGAAATTTGGGAGGGCAGGAAACCGGAGAAAAGAACTCCAAAATGCACCTAAAAACAGAAGAGGTATGTCATAAAGTACAAATGCAGATTGTCAAAACGGGTATTGGCAAAGTCTGGAATTTTTGAACAGTAAAAGTCAAAGCACCTTGAACAGATATTTCCTGTTGACTCCAGAAAAAATCTATAGAAACCATATTTATGATATACAAAAAATAGAAAACATGTTTTTTCTCTTAGGTGTTTAATAACATTCCACCACCTTTTCGCTTATGATATTAAACGAAAGTCCAGTAAGACTGATTGTTGTATTATAAATTACACTTTGAATCAGGCAGCCATTTTCTCTCTCACAAGTTCTCTTTCCCTGGCTGCTGAAGCCATGTTACTCTTTTTTCTATCTAGATGCTCATAATCAATCTATGCATGGATTCAAACTTAAAGTTCAATTCGGGTGAAGTATGACAACCTTTGGTGTTCTGGTTGCCTAGGTAAATCTTAGTATCAGTGTTCTTTTGATAATGGGTTTCTAAATTCTTCGTGCACGAGTTTAACTCAGGGATAACATACTTAAATTTGAGAGAACTGACTCAGAATTGATTTTCCGGGATACAAAAATTTGAGATTCTCAGTTCAGGGTTAGACTCTGAGTGTGGTCAACCTGCATTCTGGTGTACCCCTCTGGTGTGTAACTTAAATATAGAAGCACACATTACTAGTTGTCAAACCATATATACACATATACACAGATTTGAGGGCCCGCGGACCTTTGCGTGCAGCATCCACGTCTCTATTTCTAAGGGTTGAGTTAAGTGGGGCCGTGAGCTCCTAGGTGAAGTGTTATTATCTATGTGTAATGGGATTGCAGTACCCACTGCCTCGATTGGGGCTGAACAGGTTTACTTTAATGTCCCTATTTGTTAGTGTAACTCCTTTCTAGTCTGCTTGACCACTCAATGCACACAAGTCAGCATTTACATATTCACACACATTCATACAGTGGGGATGGAGTCTATTCATACTAATGGACCAGCTGTCAGGAGCAACCTGCGGTTCCTTGTATTGCTTAAGGACACCTTCACATTTAGACTTTTGGGGTTGATTCCTCGGTTCCTCGGTTGATTGTATTTATAATAATTATGAGCTTGAAATTTGGATGGATTACATTTTGTACATTTGATCCAAAACGCGGGCATCTAATAGCCCAACCCAGCAGCATGAAACTGATGCCTTTTCTTCCTATTGAAAGACTCACAAAGGTTCGGTGAATTCCTTGTCTTATTACCACTGGGTTTCATAGAAAACTGAGCGACAGCACTAGGCCGAGGAGTTAGCATTGTTCAACCTGACGAACAATCAAAACCATTGTCAGTGTTGTACAATAACCTGGATCACCTCATTTTACAATAACTACTTCCAACTGTCATTACTCTGACATCTTTGCACTGTGATATATATTTATATATACATATTAATATATATATATTTAAATGTATATAGCCTGTACACAAGATCATCTCCATTGGTTTATAGCTTGTATATTTGTTCATTGACTTGTCCATTTAATTTAAAATTATTTATATGACGTTCGTACTGTGAGAGCTCAGTTAACCAGTCAAATTGCTTGTATGCATTTACTGTGGATTTTGCTCTGGATGTGTTTGCTCTGGATGTGTTTGCTTTGGGTACTGAGTTGGAAGAAAAGAGTCTGGCATCATCAAGACTGCAAGTCTTTTTCCAGCCTTCCCTTGGAGAACTGGCTGGCATCCTGGCTCAGGTTGACAAATGCCATCACTGGGAGTGTTACTTGGCACGATACCAGCAGCAACTATCGATGGAAACACATGAGCCAGTGTGTCAACCCGGAAGGGAACAGCCATATGATGAATAAGAAGTTGTTATGAAATAATATTTTGTTTAGATTTTTGCTTTTTAATGCCGTAATTGAATAAGAGTGAAGAAATAAATGTTCTAAATGTGGGCTAATTCACCTTTAAGGATCATAGTGTCTGTTTATTTATTTATTTTCTAATCCTTACACCTCGCCATTTTTTCTACACCGTTACGTTTGGGCCTCATGCACTTCCTAATTCTGAACATGCAGTATCTATTTCCGTGCACAGATACATATGATTTACAAGCATATACATTTTATTTTGAAGAGAAAATATTCTTCCACAAAAAATGTGTTCTTACGTATTTGCTGGTATTTTAACTTGACTTGTCATTTCTTATGATGTTATTGCAGGTAGATGTGTATAAATGCGCACACATAAACATCACTAATATATTTGGGTAATATAAAAAACAGTGCATGCAAATTGTCCTTGCATGACAATAATTCCCACCAAAGACACTGAATCAGGGAAAGAAGCTTATTTCATGCTTTTATATTCGTAGGCATATACCTGAAAGTTCATCTTTATTTTAAAAGAAGATTAAATTTTGCAACTTTTCTGCCTATGTTAATCATGGCTATAGTAATTATCCTAAAATTGCTGATTATTCAGGGGTTTTCTTGTGTTTATTTCTGAATAATTTTGCAGCGTGGTAGCAAAAGCTTTTTTGCAAAGTGCTGATCCATGGCCAAGATGTTAATAGATGAGCAGTTAGTGAAAGTGCATATATGAACTGTTTCTTAAATTGCAAAATGACATTATTTGGTCCATTTGCATTGAATCCAAAGCAACTGGACCTCTGTTTTGGCTTGAAGATGTTTCACCTCTCATCCAAGGGGCTTCTTCAGCTCTGACTGGGTGGTGGGAAGTCAGGGATTTTATACCTCCGGTAGGTGTTGGTACATAGAGCTGTATTGACGGTTGGTCGTGCATAACTACTAGGGTTGGCTGAAGCTCAGTGGTTAAAGCTCGCCGGTCTGTCCCTCACAACACTCCAGGTGAGGAACCAGCTAAGGAAGATCAAGGTGAGGAAAGCCACGGGCCCGGACGGCGTCAGCTCCAGGCTCCTGAAACCTGCGCAGACCAGCTGTGTGGGATTTTGGAGCACGTTTTCAACTTGAGCCTGAAGCTGGGGAAAGTACCACTCCTGTGGAAAACCTCATGTGTGGTACCTGTCCCAAAGAAGGATTTCAACAGCTACAGGCCGGTGGCATTGACATCCCACCTGATGAAGACTCTGGAGCGACTGGTCCTTGGTCATCTTTGCCCGGTGGTCAGCTTGTCGATGGACCCCCCTTCAGTTCGCCTACAGTAGTTCGTAGTTCGCCTACGACTCGGGATTGTGTGTCGGACGTGGTTGTCTGCAGTATGGGGGCCCCACAGGGAACTGTCCTGGCTTCGTTCCTCTTCACGCTCTGCACTGCACACTTCTACTACAACTCACCCACTTGTCACCTGCATTAGTTTTTCTGATGACTCTGCAATCGTCTGTCTCATCACAGACGGGGACAGCAAGGAGTACAGACGACTGACGCAGGACTTCATGCACTGGTGCCAGTGGAACCACCTCCAGATCAACGCGGGTAAGACAAATATCTGGTGGTGGACTAATAATAAATAAACATAATGTTACTCTGTTATTCTGCATTCTGTAACATGCTCTTGCTGCTGTAACCCTGCAATTTCCCCATTGTGGGACTAATAAAGATTTATCTTATCTTATCTTCATATCTTAAGACAGTTTCTCCCTCGTCCACACCTGGACTCACATTATGCCAACTTGTCATTATATCCCAGCAGACAATCAAGACCACTCTGTCCCCAATGACTCCTGACAACTCATACTCACCCTCATTAGTAATGCACGACAAACTGTCAGCTACACTCTATGTACCAACAAATGCTGAAGGAATTAAATCCCTGACTCACCACAAACCAGTTAGAACTGAATAAACCTTTTGGATGAGAGGTGAATCGTCTTCAAACCAAAACAAAACTGCTCTGGATTCCACCTACATGGATTCCCATGACCTGTTGAAAAAAAAACATGCAACTCACAAAACGAGCTTCCGACACAGTAGGTGTATCTTATATTAAAAGATGGTACTTACGATTAAATAATCACTAATTCTTAGATACTCTATGAAATATAGAATATGGATATGGATAAAATTAAAGCCATTCAACCTTGGCTGCAGTATTTGGACACTGATTGTTAATTTTACACTGAACCTTTCCGTGCTGTGCGACTGCACCTTTAATGCATTGTTTGCTTTGATCCTGCGCCCTAGGCTCACATCAGTAAACTACAAGCCATATTCGTCAGCTCTGCTTAATGATTGTTATAAGTGCCTGCTTTCATCAGCACATCCAGCAGGTCTTTGTAAATGAGTTCCTCTCATTAAAGTAGTTTCACAGTGGATGCATCGGGGCAATGAACAGCGTGACTTAGTTATGAATTGAAATAAAACTTTAAAAAAATATGAGCATTCGTATGGGGGGAAATGTTATAGAAGCATATCAACTACCACTTTGTCATCCCATTACCAGGACAAGGAAAAAGTGAAATTAATGCAAAAAAAATAAATCATAATTACATTCAAGGGCTTCCAGACTAGCACACCAACACTGGAACTGCTTAAGTAGTTAAAAATATGCTGGATCAAAAACACCACAATGAGTAAACTTGATCACATCTGTATAGTTAAAAGATATGAAAAAGCAAACGAACTTATAATATTCCCCATATAGGAACTACAGGTGTAGAAATTTTGCTATGGGCATTAAAGGTGACGAGCCGTGAAGTCCATGGAATTAGTGCATTTTATATATGTGCCCTTTTACTGAGTTGCTGTCATGACTTTGTGTTTATTTATTATTATTTTATTGTGAAGTTCTGTCATTTTGATTTGTGTTGCCTTTTTAGTGTGTTTATCTGTTTATTGTTCTTTATTTCCTTTGTCCTAAGACTACACTAGGTGTAGTCTTAGTGTGTTTCACTTATGTTCCATTCTCCCTCTCTGTGTCTGTGTTGTGATTCTGTTCTCTTGTTTGATTGGTCATTATGTTCACCTGTGTTTGCCTTCCAGCTGTGTCTCATTGTTTCTTTAAGTCAGTGTATGTAGTCTGTCCTCACTGATCCTTCTGAGCCAGTTCGTTGTAAGATGTTCTCCGGTGTAATCACGCGTCCCAGCCTTCTCCCAGTGCTTTGTAATTGAATCCTAGTGTTTTTTCATTATACCTGTTTGATCCACTGCCTTTTACCTTGTGCCTCTTTTTGGTTTATATTAAATATTTTAATTGCACCTGCTCTGCCACGCTGTCTTTTTTCTGCACCTAGCTTCAAGCTTGCCCCAAGAAAGTTTGTAACAGTTGCAAGAAACAAAGAGATTTAATTTACTCCTTTAATTATTCAATGATGTGTTTTGGGCATAATACATTGCTCATAAAGAATAAAGGGAACACTTTATCAATACAGATAACACCAACTCATTTAAACTTTTCAGATATGGGTGAATCCAGTTAGGGGTCCTAAGGATTTTGAAACAGTTTTTGCTGCTTTGGTGCAAACGAAAGTGTCAACAGATAGCAACCCCCAAAAAGGGAATGGATTTGCACTTGTCAGCCACAGACCATTCTCTCCTCACATCATTCCTCAATGAGTTTTCCTCACACAAAATTGTTATTCTGATTAACAGCTGTTGGAAGGCCTTCATTATTCATTCATTATCAACCGCTTATCTTGTTAATGGTCGCTGGAGCCCTTCCCAGCTGACATCGGCCGAGAGGCTGGATATGCCAAGAATGAGTAACCAGGCCATTCCAGGGCGGACGCATAGAGACATACAACCACTCACGCTTACTGCTACGGGCAATTTATTGTCACCAATTCACCTATATTGCATGTTTTTGGACTGTGAGAGGAAGCTGGAGTTCCTTGAGAGAGCCCATGCAGACACAGTGAGAACCTACACACAGAAAAGCCAGCAAATGTGGATTTGTACCCAGAACCTTCTTGCTGTGGGGCAGCAGCGCTAACCACTGCGCCACTGTTCCGCCCCCTTTGGGAGGCAGGTGGTTGAAATAAAACACATTTGAAAATATTGATTACTTACCAAAACAATACGTGCACCTCATCATCTGCATCATCAATGCACGAGGGATAGCAACTTAACTTCAATTATCCAAATCTCCTGATATGCTAAATAATGTGGATTTTTCTACACACCATGAAGGGTCCCACAAGCTTCCCGGGTTCATACAATGAAACGGTCCAGGTTCTTACAGAAAAAGTAGTAAAAGAGTAAAGCAGCCAGCCTCTTGATAAAAGTCCACCGGACCGGTTTTGCTTGGGTGGCTATTTCTGCAGACATATATTATCTGAACATTCTATCATTTAGATAGCAGGAGAAAATTAAAGCTGCAACCGGCAACACAGTGATAGCGGGCCCTTGCAGCCTGGTGCCGGTTGGGTTGTTTGCCAACTTCCGCTGGTCCAATCTTTCTTGCCTGATGCTTACTTCATAAAGAAACCACAGCATAAAATTCCCAATTTTCCCAATGGTGATATACACCACAGGCTTAAATTCAGTTGAATGCAAGTGGTGCTATCACTGTCACTTAATTTTGTCAGATGGACATCTTCATCTCAGGACGTTGATGCAACATTTAAAGTTCGGAATAGATTGGACAATGGAAAATTATGTCTAGAGCACACGTCCGTAATCACGAAGGTTCAAGATCTGCCGTCCCACCATAGCATGGAAAAAAAAAAATGATGGCTTTCTATACTCAATGATTTAAAGTGATTGTCACCAATTCCATGATGATGTTTTTAGGTGTTGCAGGGGACACTATAACAACATTTTTGCCAATGCCTTTCCTGAAACCCTAAAGCAATAGCTTGTCTCCGATACCCTGATATATGTTCCATTTTTTGTGGAATTTCAACTATGTATGTCCTCCCTCGCAGGACCTCTCCCCATTGCAGGCTGACCATTGCCGAGTGTATTCCCTATGCAGCAGTCTGCTGCGGTCAACTCTGGGCTAGCTTGGAAAATACTTCCAAACAGTGAACCCACCTAGACCTTGCTACTTGCCAGGGCCCTGAACCTAGTGCTCGCTGCAACCTCTCTGTGACGCCCCTTGACTGCCAACACTGCTATTATGCACAACGGCATTCATTATCTTACGTGTAAGGTTTGATCTATAGTTTTAAAAATTATTTAATTAAATTATAAAAAGCAACCATATATTTTTTGTTAGGAGAGCATTGAGGTTTAATGGAGGTGTGGCTTACAATCTGCAACTTCACCACCAGATGCCACTTAATTTTACACACTGCCCCCGCGACCCGGAGCCGGGTAAGCAGAGCATAACGAAACAAAACCTTTAAATAGTGTGGGCCCAGTCTGTGTTGTATTTTTTTTCAAAACATGTTGGGGGATAAGTGAGTTACCAATCCATCTTCAACCTTCTTTTCCCATCCCATTGTTTATTGCCTTCATCACAAACAATTACATTCTTTCACAAATCAGGTTAATTATGAATAAAAAACGACAACATAGTAGAACGTGTGAACCAAACTGTGATATTCCCTCTTCTACCTGAACAGGATGTTCTCCAACACTTTTCCTTAATGCCACTCTCCCTCTCAGACTCAAATACAAAAGAACATTGCAGAGAGCTATTTTTAAAAAGGTCTAAGGATTCAGGTTGGCCTGCTTTAAAATAATATTACAGATGAGGGAGTTAGGGGAATTGTAATTAGCTCACTATCCTCTAAAACATGTATGCTGCAGGAGAAGAAATATTGATCTGTCTCACATTAATCTAAAAACAGAAAAGTAAAAAATCTTCTGTTGTTTGCCCTCTTCTCTTTTCTGTCCTATTTTCTCTGTGGTGGTGAAAAGCCCAGTTCAAGGCAGAGCTGGATTTAGAGGTGTCGATTGCAGGGATGTGCTCATTGTGTCGTGGGGGGATCAGTGAATGACAGCTTTTTTTCTCTTTCCAGTGACTAGAAGAAGGTGTCCGCTATGGGGAAGGTTTCATCACTGAAAGGACAAGCCAGTGTGCAATAAAAGGAAGATGAAATACTTCACATCACACATGCTGGCTATATTTAAATGTGTGAAATGAGATCACGCAAGGATTATAAAAATATGTAATGTATAACTACAGCACCAATAGCTCTCATCATAAAACTGACACAGTGATTTAAAACAGCTGGGTACTCTGTAAATCGAGATCAGTGAGAACATTTTGTTTTTTATTGATTTCCTAACCTGGTAAATGAGCATACACCTTAAGCCATAACGTATACTGCCTGTCTCTCTAACCACTGGGGCATGGATTCCACAGGACCTCTGAAGCTGTGCTCTGTTATTTGGCACCAAGATCCCAGAAGCAGTCCTGTTAGTTTCGAGTGGGGCCTTCATATCTCAGATTTATCCAGCACATGTTTTGATGTTTTGTTGCTCAAACTTTTCTGAACACTTTTTGCTGTGTCTTTCAGTAACGACTGAAAGAGTCCACAGTCGTTAGTGAAAACAGTTTTCATGAATGGGTGTCCATTTCTGATGCTTAAGGGTCCATTGGAGGCATTTATTATTATTATTATTGCAGTGGACAGGGGTCAGTATAATCACTCTGATCTGGTCTATCAGACCCAGGCGCAGCAAGCGGTGATGTCCCTTGGGCTATATGGCACCTTTCTATCAGAAACAGCATTAACTTTTTCACTCAACATGGCAAGCCGGTGTTGGACACATGACTTCAAAATTGCTATGATTAGCTCGTCCACCCTAGGGGAACAACAGCCTGTGATTAGCCAGTCCAGTAAATGGTCAACTATTATGATGTCCAAGGTCAGTCCAACTTTTCGCTCCTAACCTTTAATTTTTCTTCTTGGAGCTCATCAGGCTTTAAGAGTATTCCTCAACTGAAAATAACTAAAAGATTTTCTCAGGTCTGTTACATCTACAGATTTATTTGATATGATAATAAGACTGGATTTACAAGCTGGATGTCCTTGCTTTTCTCCACATGAAGATTTTATTTTCTTTGGGGGATGCATGTGAAAGGGGCCTGATTCAGTGAGGCCATAGAGGAGGGTGTAAAGCTCGAAGTGAAATGTGTTAAGTCCATTACCATGATGCATTTACAAGAGAAACTAATAGCACAGAAATACAAATATCTTTTTAATTTTAATTAAGTCTTAATTTTTATACTGCCTTTAATGCATTATTTAGTTGAATGCATACTGAAACATTTACTTTCGCCAAGAATCTGGGAAGCGTGTCCATTACACAGATGAGCTGATTATTTAAATGATGGACTCCTACCAATGGTCATATTCGTACCAGTTGTCTCAAATTAGTGTTGTATGATACTGAGTTTTGTGACTTTTCTAATATTTCAAGTCAAATACATTTTCATTAATGTAGTGAAAAACACAAAAAATGTGTCTCAAAATAGGCCTAGACCATATTCTATATTCTACATGAACAAGATCACAGAGAAAGTGGTGAAAAAAAAATTGCCTATTTATATGCATAATCCTCTAGCACATCCTGACTCAAGGTGGGCGGCCTCAGGTGGGCGTTAACTTTTCTAATATTTCAAATCAAATACATTTTCATTAATGTAGTGAAAAACACAACAAATGTATCTAGAAGTAAGCCTACTTTAAAAAAAAAAGGGAATTTGTTGACCATATTCTATATTCTACATGAGCAAGATCACAGACAAAGTGGTGAAAAAAGGGAAAGTATTTGACACCCTCCTGATTTCTCTTACTATATTTTTATCCTTTAAAAGATGGGGATATTATGAAACTGTGTGCGTCTACTGCTGCAGATCCTTTGTGTTAGGGTGATAACCCAAAAACTATGTAATGGATCATTTCTTTTATTTAATACCCACATAGACATCCGTTAATGGAAGAAAGATCAGTTGCATATCATGCCCAAACTGATACAAGGACATAAGTCTTGAGTGCATAGTATTTTACTATACTCATTCATATTTACTTGCTAAGGCGATTTTTTATTTTTATTTAAAATTTTATTTTATTTTTACAAAAAATGTTTCCCAGAAATATCTCAAAAACTATTGAATTGATCTTTTTTTTTCAAAATGTTTGCTTCGTACGATGCAAGGGGATGGGGACTTTTTGGGGGTATACCCTTGCAATCAGGTGCAACAGAATTAGTCTCTTTACTTATTTATTTCATTTGGGTTTTTTTTAAATGTTTTATTCTGACTACTATGCTATTACTACTATAACATGACACTGTCCTTCATAATTCTTCAACATTATATCAATTTATCTGTAAGATCAATATCTAGTGGTGACAAAAAAATTGCCTATATATATGCATAATCCTCTAGCACATCCTTACTCAAGGTGGGCGGCCTCAACCGATCGAGGTTGATCCCTGTTGATATGGCATGGACATCGGCCTCTATAGCCTCTATAGAAAGAAGCAAGGCTTCTGCTTCAGGTTATCTACACCTGACTACAACAACAGAGTTTCACCTTCAGAAATAACAACCCACCCCCAGTGCTGGTTAATAAAACATTTTCTGAAGTCCAGTGTGGGACTAGTTTGTTTAAAGAGCCTATGTTGATGGTGAAAACAGGAAGTCTGTTTGCATAAATGCTTTACAATGTTGTACAAGGAAACACTTATGACATTACCTAACACCTCAGGGACATATATTTTCAATGACAAACTACACTAAAGTTTGGTGAATAAGCTAGCTAAGCTGATAGTAACTACATGATAAACTTCTTAAATTATATGAGATGTGATAAACAACTTAAAAGATACATATCAATTGTAGCCCTACCAGGCATGGTAGTTAGCATTCCATCCATATTAGAGAATGTGAGTTCCAAACCATTAAATTGTTAATAATTAGGCTACATCCTATATAATTATTCTGAATAGCCAGTGAAAAGAGACCACTCCTGCCATAAATTCAATAACACATAGGGTACAACCTCTGTTAGTCCCAAGAGGTAAGGCTGATGTAGCATACCTGTAGACATTTCTGAGAATAACCTTAAGCAGACCTTTTCTGGTGCTCTGAACATTTTGCCAACTTTTGTGATACTAAGTACTGGTACTGTGTAAAATTAGGAGTGGATTCAGAGAAAGGTGCAATATGTCCATTATATTGTATACTGTACTATAATATTTTCCTTTAGTATAGTATAATATTTATTATAATATAATAATAATTATAATATTTTATTTCCTGTATAGTGTTATATGTATATTATGGTGTAATACCCTAGTATAGATTAATATTCATATTTATATTTGCATTTTTATTCTGTTATATTGATCTGTGTGCTCTTTGCTTCTGTAACCCTGCAATTTCCCCGTCGTGGGACTAATAAAGTTTTTTCTTATCTTGTCTTATATCAGCATAAAGTATAGCACATCACTGTGCGTAGTACAGGATATCAGTGTAGTACAGGATACCCGCATACAGTGCAGTACCGTACATATATCAGCATACAGTACAGTATATCAGTATACAGCACAGGATATCAGTATGTGCAGTACAGGATATCAGCATACTGCGTAGATTATCAACATACAGTAAGGATGTACAGTATAGGATATTAGCATGCTGTGCAAGATATTAGTATGTCTAGTACAGGATATCAGCTTTCAGTACAGGATATCAGTTTTCGGTACAGGATATCAGTAAACATAAGAGGATATCAGTATGTGCAGTACAAGATATCAGCACACATTACAGTATAGTACAGAACATTTTTCAGTATACAATATAAGATGTACAGTATAGGATATCAGCATACAGTACAGGATATCAGTAAACAAATCAGGATATCAGTATGTGCAGAACAGGATATCAGCATAGAGTACAGGATATCAGTAAACTTAACAGGATATCAGAATGAGCAGTACAGGATATCAGCATAGAGTGTTGGATATCAGTAAACATAACAGGATATCAGTATATGCACTATAGGATATCAGCATACAGTACAGGATATCAGTAAACATAACAGGATATCAGTATACAGTGCAGGATATCAGTAAACATAACAGGATATCAGCATACAGTACAGGATATCAGTAAACATAACAGAATATCAGTATGTGCACTACAAGATATCAGAATACAGTACAGGATATCAGTAAACATAACAGGATATCAGTATACAGTGCAGGATATCCGTAAACATAACAGGATATCAGTATGTGCAGTACATGATATCAGTATGTGCAGTACAGGATATCAGTATCTGCAGTACAGGATATCAGCATACCGCACAGGAGAAAGTTCTACAGTACAGTATATCAGCATACAGTGGATGCTATTTGTAAAATATTGTCATAAAGCCGGAGAACGAGTAGTGCTATAGCTAGTAGCTCTATCTGTTGTTAATTGGTGGCCTAAATGGGCCAGTTTAACAGTATAGGATACATGAAGAGAAACCATAGCCAGGCGTGAGAACTCATTGAAGACACCACACTAAATATATCCTCCCTGTCTTCAGTCTACCATATTTAATGTGACAGTAGCACTTTATTGCAGATATAAACAAAATGGCCCTAGGGGATAATGCTCCAGCTTCTATGCATAGAAGCCTGATAGTACAGATATGATATGAGAAGATTTAGCCAAAGAGAGCTGGAGTTTTTTTAAGTAGTTCATAAAGTAGTTCATGAATTTCAGAAGTGCAGATTACCATTTCCATACTCGGTCCCATTAATCAACACTTCTGCCATCGAGTCCACCAGAGAAAACAATGAATAAGAGTGCGTTACTTTGGAATTAATCTATTAATCAAGTGGTGCATGAAGAAGTACCTGTGACACAGCACGGTTGTGGAACAGCATCCAGGGGGTTGTACTAATGAGCAAAATTCATTCCCACCCCCCTTATCTTGGGAACACTGTTAAGTTAGACCAAACTTTAAAAGGAATGGATGAATTGTGGTGAGGATTGTGAATATCACGCATGAAAATAGTTTCTTCATATCACTCTATAACTTTCGCACAACGTGTAGATAGATTGGAAATTCCGCCAAGACTAAATGTCATGTGTTTAGCCATGATTGCCTGTTTCTCTTTTAGTTTACAGGACTGCCACAGTGCCAGGATTTCAACTTTGGGTGGGCCAACGTAGTTTTAAGTGGGCCTTTGATTTTCATGTCATTAAGAATGACTGGTATCAAATAGAACAGTCTTCTTTCAGCTGTTTACTTTAGGGGATGTCAAAGTGGATCATTTGTTTTATTTTTCCCATGTCCTTTGCAGCCTTTTTCTCCTTCCTGGCACCTACATCTCCATCATCCATTCTACCAGTGTATCCCCTATCCCTCATCTTCTCATGTCCAAACCATCTCAGTCTGAGCTATCTCACTTTGTCTCCTAGATGTCTAACTTGGGCAGTACATCTGATGTCCTTGTTTCTAATGCTGTCCATTCTCGTCACTCCAGAGAAAATCTTAGTATCTTCAATTCTTCCACCTCAGGGCACCAGCTCCTGATGTTCTGATGTTTCAAAAACAATGGCATTGGTGAGGCTATGCACCAACAACCATGTCAGATCTCATTCAAATGTTCACATGTAAATCTGAAGGTCATTACCACACTACAGTAGTGCGGTGTTGGTTTGTGCATTGAACACTATAAATATTCATAGAGTTTACTTAAAGATCTGAAACTGATTTGAAACAGTTTGAAACTCAAATGGCTCATCTGCCTTCCCCCACTGTCAGTGAGAAATCATTTTTAGAGGTTGAGGAAGAGAGACATCAGAAGCAGATTAAATGACTGCCATGTTTAAACTTCTAATTATAGGCTTCTGAATCTTCGAAGCGGCCTGCTGTAGGAAGAAGCTCCTCTGCTCACCCGAAACCTTCATTAAACCCTCCGCAAAGACAACCTGATTCATCATGCAGACACGGAGAGGAAAAGCAAGAAGGGAAGTTTATTTTGAAAAAAAGGTCACAAGTTTTGGTCTGGAATCCATGCTTTTGAGGGTTTCAAAAAGAGGAGTTTTGTGCTGCAACATTGTTTTCATTAAAACCAATATTGTACGGAAAATATCAGACATAAGACAAAAACTTTACAGAAGCTTCCCTTTCTTTGATAATTCTAATGAAATGGAATGCTTGTCTGATAAAGACATCCGACATTATTAATAGTTAACAATATTAACATAATTCAAATCTAATAATTGAGACTATGAAGCCAGGGCAATAAGTTATATTATGTAGGATCTGTTTATATGTAACTGCATAGTTTCTCTTCACAAGCCACCCACTGTTTGGTCACTGTTTGAAAAAATTTAAGTGAAAGAGTAAAGTAAGAAAAGGGAAAGTATTTGACACCCTCCTGATTTCTCCTACTATATTTTTATCCCTTAAAAGATGGGGATATTATGAAACTGTGTGCGTCTACTGCTGCAGATCCTTTGTGTTAGGATGATAACCCAAAAACTATGTAATGGATCAATTATTTTATTTTATACCCACATAGACATTTGTGAATGGAAGAACTGGATTGATTCTGTGAAAGATCAGTTGCATATCCTGCTCAAATGGATACAAGGACATAAGTCTTGAGTGAGTTTTTTTTTAAATGTTTTATTTTGACTACTACGCTATTACTACCATAACATGACACTGTCCTTCATAATTCATTAAATTATATCAATTTATGTGTAAGATCAATATCATTAAAACAAGTTCGGAAAAAATTTACTCTCCGATTGAATATTCAGTTGTTTCACCTTCAGATGAAACAACTGTAAACAAAAACCTAAGATAACTTGATCAGTATTTTACACCACTCACGTGAAAATTTGCCCTACTCTACTCTGCTGTAGTGAAGCCACATTGGAGGGTTGTAAGGATGAAATATTATTTCAGGTCAAACCCCAGCACCTCAATAGGGCTCAGTGAGGTGAACCCCCACTGAGGTGCTGTGGGGGGTTCACTGAGGTGAACCCCCCCTCAAAGTGACTCCAAACTTTAATTTTATTCCTATTGAGCAATTATTCTGCTTCGGATAATTGTCTTGCGGCATAGGCTTCACCTCAAAGACTGATGATCTAACCTTCTTTTTCATAATCATCTGGTAGTGAGCAGATACATATTTCTCTCAATTATTGCACGTTGTCCTGTCCCTGAAGCACCATATCTTTTGTATTGCCACCTCTGCCTTCCACTGTATGTATAAACTTTCTATGAGAAATGGGTTTGGTATAGACATAACAGACATCAGATATAACAGGAACCCAACCAAACAGTTCAACTTTCAACTCATCAGGCTATAAAAGATCTCCCTTAATTTTCTGCGGTTCAGCATGGTGTGTTGTGGAAAAAATCGACATGAGTTTAAATGGTAATCTGGGTTATTAGTGATTTTCTCCTAGCCCTCCTCCTACCTCCTGATCCCATTTTTGTCCAGTCTTTGAAATTTTGTAGCCATGAACTCTGACCTTCATTGGGGTAAGACTGACTTGGCTTGAATGACAGCCCACTTCCATGAATGCTCATTAGAGTCGCCAAATTGTAAATAATAATCTCACCAATAATAATATTATTATTGAGATGGAGTCCCAGAGCCCAGAGCCCAGAGAAATAAATGTAAAACCATTCTCAGACTGATGGATATTGTTCATCTGCTTCACTCGCTTCTAGAATTCCATTTCATTTTGGCAGAGTGTGCTACTGTTCAAACCAACAAGCAAACTTCCTGCTTCTGAAAATTGTATATTTAAGTAATGATGTCCTTGAACAGGGCTTGTAGAAATCAGGTCTGGGTGGGTCTAATACTTCTGAAACCAGTAATAATGAAGATCGGAAGAATGTTATTGACTTCCTTATTCTGATTCAACATACATGACAACTCAAAGTTCAAAGTCCCTATGACATTAAATAGATTTAGGTGATTAATTGCAGATGCTAGCAAATAAGCCGCTGAGATTAGTTACTGTTAGCTAGAGACTAACTGTTGGTCAGCTAACGTTATCTAACCAATATAAGCTACTAATTACAACAAGATGATACGTGGAATATCAGAATTTCCAGTTTCTGTTGATCTTTTGAGTCATGTATCTTTAGTCTCACGTTCCTCCAGACGAAGGTCTTTAACCGAGGACCTGGTTCAAAACTTTAAATTTCGGTTTTGCCAAAACAAGTTGCGTTGATGGTTGTCCCAATAAGGTCTTTATTCTCATTTCCAACATCTTTGGTTTGTCTTTAAATTACTATTGATCGGTTCGGTCCACCTTTATTCCACTGCAGAGATGTCATGCTTTATTTGCCACAACAACGACTTTGTTACAAATGAAGACACTCAGTTTCCACCTACATGACCACCGCTGCTTTACTCCACGATGAAACTTTTCATTATAAAGTTTCAGTTTTCTTATAAATCTAGTAGACGCGGCGCTCTCCCCATGAGGCTTTTTAAATATGGTGGACAAAAACTCTTGTTTTGTTGGGATAACCCCGCCAACAGCTCCTCTTTTCTGAACCAGCTGGCTTTTGGTATTCAAATAGCACCTGCTTTTAGGTGTCAGAGCCAGTCCTTCGAAGGTGGAAACTCTAAAAACTGGTTCCAAATTCAGCACTAGTTCAGCTCTGGCTTTCAAACCACGGTGGTGGGAATGACCACTCTGTCATACAAGACAGCTCAGCGGTTACAATGTTTGACTGACATACAGTTCGAAATATATCTATGAAAGAGTTCTTGAGCGAAGTCCCGGACCCTTGTTTTTAGTTAACAGAAAGCTCCCTGTAGTGAGTAAAATATGATTTACTAGTGTACTACTATGATATTTTGCAAGATAAATCTCGTCAAAATCCAACCAATGGTGGTTTGTAAAAAGCTCCCCCTGGTGAGTAAATATGAAATGTTAGACTACATTTTGATTTATCTAAGATAGATATCTGTGAGTTGATTTATATGCATGCAGTTTGGACTAAATTGGACCTACGGTTGAGGAACATTTTGTCTGTATTCTTTTAGATAAAGCCCCATATAGTGTCGGAAATATGTATCTGACTTAAGGTCTATCTGGGTATGAAAATGATCCATTGCAAAGGTCAGTCAGGTGAGTCATTTTAACATGAAGCACCTGTGATGGCGGCAAATTACGATTCCATAATATAAACAAATTTTCGGAGATGTGTAAGAGTGTAGGTCCTTAAACTTTTCTGATCCTTGCTATCAGGGAATTCTCCAAGCTGAGCTTCTAATACTGTGCAGGTTGGTGAACAGGACGTATTGAAGGGCTGTACACCCCACGGTTACCACTGAGAGCTGGAGCCAGAGCTGATGAAACTGACTCCCTGCCAGGAGTGTTAGCTTACATGCTTATCAGGAAATAAATACAGTGTTTCCGTGGGCTGCCCCACTCTTGTTTCATCAGTCAGCAGATAGCATTGATCAGGACACGTGAGCGGTGGCCTCAGAGAAAGTAAGATCAAGGAGTACACGACGCAACAGAAAAAAATATCCTTTAGATCAATGGAGAGCCAGGTGTATACTTTCTCCCTCTTCGAAATGACTCAAGAGCAATTCTATGTAAATAATACTCTCAATTTAAATATGTTATGTCAGGGCTGCAGATATTTTTTTTAATTAACTCTTCTGTCTCACTCGGGCTATTTGTGGTTTTTCACTTCTGATTTTTCTTACAGTTTTGCTTGTTATTATCATTATTATTATTAGCGTTTATGTTTGATTAGAAGAGGAGTACCATCTGCGCCTGCGTTGCGAGGCTGCGTTTGAGTCGCTGCTGTCAGGTGAATGGTGGGTGAACATGAGCCGGATTCATGTCTGAGGTGCTGGTAATGAGAGAGATGAGCAAGACAACTTTGTATTGAGGGTATTGCCCACTTCAAGAGGGTATTGCCCTCTTGAAGTGGGCTGGATAATGACCCCTTTTCTAGGGACAGGCTGCGTAGAAGGCAGTTCTCTAAGAGGGGCATTCCAAACAAGGACTCACAGTGTAAGATGACCGTCGTATAAATTAATCTCTCCAAACAATTCCCTTATCGAATTTCTTTTCCGAATTGTTCTCTGATGCATCCTCAAGCTTCTATTCTGTGACACCAAACTAAAAGAAAAGAAAATGTCAAATAAGGCAAAGCAGGATGTTCTGGAGACTTTATCCTGACATTAACACTAATGATACTGGAATGTGGATAAAGCCAGACATCTAGCACTCTTCCCAAATTTCGTATCGCTCAGGCTCAAATGTTGTACTCATTTGCACTGATTTAGATGCATTTAGTGCAGGTTATGATATTAAATTTTCACTGATTAAGAGCTTACACCACCTAAGAGGATGTAAAAGTCCCCTTGAGCCTGGCATAATAAAGATCAAAAATTTTTAATCCATGACGCTAGGATTAAACGACATGGGTGAATGACCCTTTTTCTCTGATGGATATGCCATGAAAAAAAATCAGTTCAATGAGTTTCAGTGGGGACATTTTTGTTAGTATGAGGACATTTTTTTTACAACCAGTTAATTAATGACTTATAACAAAATCTGAAGTGACAAAATCCTCCCATAAATAAACAACCTTTCCAAAGTTAATGCCAATTGCATAAGCCCAGCACACGGAGTGCTTATGCACAACCAAACAATTTTAAAAAACGTATGAGAAAAGACAAAATATCCCTCAAGAGACAAAGAGGTGAACAAAGTGTGTGCCTGCTTACCTCAAGGGTGAACTATCTACCTGTACACCTGTTTATTGAAGACTCAGCTTACCTGAAAACAGCATAAGAGTGTCTCTTCATCCATTCCTTTTAGTCACACCTTTTTACATTTCACAGACACATACCTGTTCTATGCAATGAAATAGAAAAAATATTCTTTATACAATATTTACAGTCAATTATGGGCTGGAAAAAGCTCCCCTCCATCATGTCAGACCCTCTTCATCAGACGCTGCTACTGGAGGTGATTGAATTGTCTTGGGACTGATTGATTAGGCTTATTATTAGCTGTTTCTTGCTTGGATGGATGGATGAATGATCACGGCAAATACAAAGGAGTTTATTCACTCTCCATTTTACCGCCACATCTCAGCACAATCAAGACACCCAGTTATTTTATGGGTCAAATGGTCACTATGGCCTTGGAAAATTGTTACATATGTCTCATGGTCCCAATGCCAAGACTTTGGATGTGAAATTGTAGAAAATACTCTGTGAATAAAATTTGTCTGAAAAAAAACTTTCCTTTATTTACATATGTTAATAAATGTACTGAAGCGGAGCCTTTTAATATTCTGGTATTGGTTAACTTCTGATTTGATTATTAGACCGTATCACTGTTAAATAATCCATTTACTCATTTCCCAATATGCTGCCGCGCCTCAGTTTTATCTTTTTTGTTTTCTTCTTCTTTTGTTTCTTTGTAATGGTTGCCTTCCCTAACTTCCTATGATGGGTCCAAAAGTCCTAACCATTTGAAAAAAGTTTCACACTGTAAAGGAACTGAAAGAGTATTCAGTTTGACCCAAATGGTGACAACTTGGATTGAATCAAAAGCAACTGTACTACTGGTTTAAAGTTAAAGAAATTTGACCGTGGCTTCCTCTGACCGATGGGGAGATGGGTATTTAACCTCAGGTGAGGTGATTCCATCAGAGAGTCGTTGAGACCCAAGAACACGGTTGACCCCACATCACTGATGTGGACGGTTTAGGGACAAAGTTGTCTTATTTTCTTATCTCATTAAGTTATCAGTATGTCTTACATAATTGTCTCCTTGAGCAGGAGGATGGCCCTCCTCTGTTTTTGAGAGGCAGGAGTGAGATCAAAACATAATAAAAAAAGAGTGTATGCTTAAAATTAACTTTATACAAATCTCCGTATCAATTATGAAATATTTTTCTAACTGCATTGGAAAATGTCGATTATTGAAATCAGATTATGTTTATGTACGGAGAGCAGTGATGTACGAGGTCCCCCCTCCAGAAGATGACAAAAGTCCTTGCAAAACTGCTTGGTAACAGGAATCATAAGAACCACTTGATGCATTTGCTGAGAAATAAGCCATACATGTCGATTGCATGGGTTTGTAGGCTACAGGTGACAAGGATGTTTCACATTGGTTGTAAATATATTTATTTTATCATGAAAATATTTTATAAATACCTGTTTAATAATACAATAAATGTAGTTAAAGTGAGCTTTAATTTCTCGCATTTGAGAAAAAAATATATAATTAACTTCACCAATGCTATGTGTTACAAATACAATGGAACACCACTTTGCTTCTCATATTCTGGGTGAGGTTGCCTATAGTTTTGTTTGCAATAAGATTTCTTAGTGAGTTATATATTTTTACAAACCAAATGTACAGTACATTTAACAGAGTACAAATAGTCAAACAGGCCGGCTGATGTTTGAACAGTTGTCACAGAATGGCTGTTTGAATGTGAAACGTGGCTGAATGTGACAATCATCCCCCTGTCTCTGTCTCTGTTCCTCTAATTCACAGGGGTTAATGCTGGAGCACAGCTTTGCTGTTATTGCTTTCTGCCATCACCTTTAATCAAGGACTTTGTAGGACAGGCATGAAACCCCATCATAGCGTTACTTAGAGTGCTCTGCGTCATCAATATAATAAGTCATCCCAAACAACCTTGACTGTAGTTGCCTTTGAGAAAAGCCTTTTTGATTTTAGGATTTTTTTAGCTCCTTTTAGAGCAGATTAAACCCTGTTGGTGTGAAGAACTGTCTGGGAGATAAGGGCAAGTTTAAAATATATTATTTAAGATGACAAATGGAAAACGTTTAAAAAAAAACTGTTCTCCCCAGCCCGCTCTCTGAAAGTCATAAGTCTCCAGCAGAATAGATTTGTCCTTATTTCTGTCAATGCATTTTCTGCTTCATGTGTTGTGTGAAGCACATGTTCTCTGGTCCCCTCTCCAGGCCGTTAGAAGCCCCACAGTGAGTCGATGGCAGGCATTCAAGCTGATCACTGAGGTTAAATTTCTTTCAGTTGAGAGAATCGGATTCTGTAAGCAGAACAACAAAGCCAGCAGCAGCTTTTTTTTGGGCATATGCATATATAGGGAAAATTCTTTGGCAGATTCAAGGTTAGATTTCACAGACTCCTCAGAGAAGGGAAGTGGCTCTGGAGTCTGTCCAATCTCTGCCATCTGGTCACAGCCGTCTGATAGTCATTATGAATAAAACTCCAAATGAATGGTTCTTCATGGAGCTGCGCTGTGTATCGCTAAAAATATTGAAACAACCTTGTCTGCAGGATTTCTCATCTCAATGTGAACAGAATAATTATTATTGACACTATAGTAAAATGAAATTTGCATCTGTTTCACACTGAGATTATTTATAGTATAGCAGGGAAAAGGAAATACTCGCTGTGTTCAATACGGCAAATATTTATGTTTGTAAAAAAAGAACAACAGAAAAAAATAAACTAACTTGTCTTTTCAACAACCAGATCTCTTGAAAATCTATTTCAATCAGGAGAGATGGGTGAAAGGAATAAATATATATATAAATGATTAAGAATTGATATTAAGACTTTGCGAGTCAGCCATAATAGAGAGAGTCCAGAAACTACTGGTGTCGGCTGTTGATGCCCCGGAGACGGAAATCTGATGAGGCTGATGAAGAAGAAGAGTGGGAGAGGTAAGGAGGTAGATAGCATGTACCGTGAATAAAAACAGTGAATGAAAAATAAATTGAATTGATATTTCAGGTGGATTGTATGGGGTCAAATCAGTTCCAATTCAGCTTATGTCACTGTATTCATTAGGTTCTTATTATTGTGGTGACTGATATTCTTATTGGGCACCTCTAACTTCCGTTTTGCCACATCTCCAGTCAAACTTTTACCAGATTGATGTGTATTATTTATATATATGTGGTATATATTAGTGCCTGTGTGACTCGGATAGAGGCTTGTGTGAAGCATAATGAGTGCTCATCCTGTGCCACTTAAATCACATTTTTAAACCCTTAAACACTGTCTTCCAACACAGACTATGACCTCTTGTCTGCTGAAATAAACATCACAATAGACTCACTAACAGC
Source organism: Lophius americanus (assembly GCA_037951165.1). Taxonomy (NCBI): domain Eukaryota; kingdom Metazoa; phylum Chordata; class Actinopteri; order Lophiiformes; family Lophiidae; genus Lophius; species Lophius americanus. Next base: position 954,969 of record JBBDHG010000193.1, on the reverse strand, counting down.
TTTAGCTCCTCTGATTCTACTTAAATGCACGGTGAAAGACCCACAAGTCAGATGTCTGGCCATACTTTGTATGTTGTCATATGGCGTTGTAGCAATGCCTGCGTACAATAATGTTTTATTCCACTAGCCGTCCTTCATCATTAGTATTTTTTGCAGGGAGGCAATAATGCTCCCATACAAGATTTAATTGATGCAGGGGCTTTTGAAGCTCTTCTGGTATCCACGGCTCAATGTCATCTAAATTTAACACGGAGCATTCAAATGACTACAGAGCTGCTATGTCGGACTCTTCTCAGTGCATAGATGAATACTTTAAAAATCAAAATCAAATGTGGTCATAAGGTTTTTTTTCATACTACAATTAAACTATGATGTCAGTTTATGTTCTCAAACACTCTCAACACTCTCAGACACTTCAATGTGGCCGCACAGTACAACTGCGCTAAGAGGAGTGGGACCAAATTAATCCACAGTGATGTCAGCGACTAATCTGCAGTTGCAGTTACCAGAAGAGTGGTAAGGTGGAAGGAAGGTAATACCTGTATATCTAGATATTAAGTTCAGGGGGCAAACACTTTCTCCCGCTGGTGAATTAGGATATTGGATAACGTTTTTGTCTTACAAAAAAAACCTCATAATTTAAAACCTGTGTATTATGTTTACTCAAGTTGTATTATATTAAATTTAGATTCATGAAAAGGGTTAGAGACGTGTATGATGCTGGGGGGCATTAAACACTGCCAAGACTTAAAACAATCCAACACATTGACTGGTCTTTGGCCAGTCAGCATTTTTCCAGCACATCTGTCACCATATCAAGCAGAAGAGCCATTCGTGTGTCTCTACCACTATTTATTTACTATTTTTGCCAGAAGTCATCAGCAGCAAACAACAGTCCTATGTCATCGAAAGACATATCCAGTGACACAGTATGATATCAAATTGGCTGTACACAAGCATCTTTATGGTCCTTTAGTTTATGTAGGCCCCTTGATGAATAGGCTGGAAATGGGCGAGCAAGAAAAATATCCGTTTATCATAATCACTCGGAAAACATTGTGTAGATCCATAACAATGTTGCCCACATCTGCAAATTCCATCCCGAAATTGAATCGGGATGTCACACTGAGAAAATAATTGTGTCTGTGTAGTGATTACACTCATGCAAACAAAAGGAAATATTGACTCAGCATTTAGAGATGAATCATTTTAAAATACAGTGGCTGAACAGTCAAAAACATATGATCCATCATTATGTGCTTCGAAGCCTCAACCAGCTCAGCTTTATTCATTCTATCTGGTCTGATCTTAAACATCAATATAAATATAAATATAGAGTATGATTTATTTTTGATAAGCTCCTGATTTCTCCAACTGGATGTTCTGTTTTGATTATATTATATTATATTGTAGTATCTTACAAAAGATCCTCTAATTGTTTAGTTCATAGTTATATACGCCATTGGAGATCGGTCTCTTTCCCTTTTCTTTATATTTGGTGCACTTTATTCCATTATTTTAATGTACATGTGGATTTTTATTTCTAAATTTGTCTGTCCTGTGTATGTTTGTATACATATGTACTTTTCTATATGTATATATATATATATATATATATATATATATATATATATATATATATATATACTTATATATATTTGTGTGCGTATATATGTAAGTGTATATATAAGAGCCTGTTACAAGCTCATTGTCACGAGATGCATTGTGCTTCAGTGCACTCTCAATGAGCTCGAAAGACATTACAGATGTAGATATCCTGATTGTTTCAGCAAATCAATTTAGATGTACTGTAATTATTAAAACAACTCAGCAATACAATGTTATTAAAAGGTCAAATAAATATATATGACGGCATTTTTGCCATTATTAAGTGTATTTAGTAGAAAGTGTGGAGCCATATTTATATCTCATCACAGTTATTCAATTATTTAGAAAATAGTTGTCTGTACATGAGACATTTTGTACTTCCTCTCAGAGGAGGCATGACAGGGGAGGTATACCAGACAGCAAGCAGGCAGAACACCCAACAAATTCAGTGAGAGAAATGCTTTCACTCTATAGCGCTACAGTAAATCAACAGGAAGTGCTGAGAGAAAAGGAGTCTAGGATCGCCCTGCTGTAATATTTAAGAATCGTTCTTCTGTTGTGGTAGAGCTGGTAGATAGACAGGATGCAACATCCATCCCTGGAGTTGCAAGGTATTTGGATGTTGAAAAATGCATGAGCGTTTGTATCGATAGAAACACAGATTGTTCTTTGATGGATGGCATCTGAGAGCTCAATACAAACAAGAGGGTATCAGTTCTGGGGAAGACTAAGGATCCTGCTTACTGTCTTTAGGTTTTATATTTATAAAGCTCTGACTGAGTGTATGGTCGAGTCTGAGTAAGTTTGCAGGTCATCTATAAGAAGAATTAATTAACAACAACAATTAACAATTAAATAAAAGGTTCTTCAAAATGGAAACAGTTGGGAAATATGTCAAAAGAACCTGGCCTGGAGCTTAAAAAATACAAACCCTTGTCACAAACAGTTTTGGATCAATTCACCAAGTAATACAGTTGAATGATATGAAGATCTAACAATTTTTTATTCACCAAGTAATACAGTTGAATGATATGAAGATCTAACAATTTTTTATTCAGGGATACTATCTGCTTTCACACTGCCACAGTTATTGCTCATATGACTCTGCTATTTGTCCCTTCACTGGGGCAATTGTTATCAGTTGTTCTCATCATCCAGCCAAATCTATCCAGTATCAACATGACTCACCTTCATTGTCCTTTAAGTATTTATATATATATATATATGTATATATATATATAAATTATTATGTCTTTATATTATTCGATCCAGCCATCTAGTTCCTTCACGCTCGGTGGTGGTGGCTGATGATGATCAGCCACCACCACATGTATCCAGTCGTTGATAAGGAGAGATACCTTGCTGTTGCTCAGGGCAGACCCTTGAATCACAATCTCCCTGAAAACTCCAAGCTCCAAAGACTTTCTGACTATCACACGTCATGGTTAGTTTTTGACATTCAACTTTACTTCATTCTCTCTCTGTGGGATTCTGTGGGACAGCATTATCTGAAGGCAGTCACACAGACAGTTACAATAAGCTTCCTCATCCTCTGAATCAAGATCCTACTGTCACCAAATGTGTGACGCTTGAAGAATCTAGGCACTGATAGGGGTGGAGTCAAAAAATGGATGATTCAAATGACAAGTAATGATAATTCACATTGTAAGAGTCAAACATTACGTTACAATGACAACCTATATTCTTCTTTACCTGATCATGGATAACATCAGTTGGGGTTTCTTTGCATTTTTGAACTGTCACAAGTTTTACACCGGAGGCGTTCCCGAACTCAAGCCTTTATTTAACAGGGCTTGATACCAGCATCTTGAGGGACATGGTTACAAGACTAAAACAGACCTTGTCATTCCATTTCATTTTTCGAAACAGGACAACATACTTACTGTTTTATAGCAGGTGAACAAACTGCCTCCGCTCTTAGAAACACATGTATTGATGAGATGGACACAAGTACCAAGTGTTGATGTTTAAATAATCGTAGTGTATTTTTGATTTGGAATTGAATACATAATAATAATACATTTAGTGAAATGTTTGTTATCTTAAGTGTGTGAAGCTGACTGTGTTTGCTTAAAGGAACTCCAAATAGTCACTGGTTAGCTCATGATAACTGCTGCTAAACAATTTGTTTTTTCTATAACTTTGTTTAGTGCAACTTCAATCCCAAAGGGGTCTTGACTTAATGGCTATAGACATAGAAAAATACTTTATTGCCTAAGTTTTTTTTAAAAGCTACATTGAACGAGCATCTGAATCGGGGTTGGTATGTAAGATTATGATCATTAATTCTGGAGAACAGATCAAATAAACTTAATGATATGATAAGATAATGCTCAACCGTCTCTGTAAGTAACATTACACCAGCAATTGTCAACAGACTTCAGCGAGTATGCTAATTAATACCCATTGTTTTTATATTTAAAATTTACTTTAAATATTAATAATTAAACTCTTTTTTGACTTCCTGTTTAAACCACAGTACAGACTGCAGGCCTCCATCATGTGTTACCATGCATTTGATGTTTTGTACATGAAATTACCTAAAAATTGAGGGAGATACAAATTGCAATGATGCACCAGATGGTGTAAATAATTCTATTGCCTGTACTTTAAGTATGTTTTTTTTCTGCCAAACAAAACTGAGCATGGTCGAAACCCACTAATAGACCATGAAGGAGAACATCCCAGTTACAATGAAAACTTCTCTTTCAAGGAACCTTCTTGTGTCCAAGCATTTTGCAAAAGACTTGGGGAGTGGAAACACAATTTGTGTAAATGTATGAGAAAACAGTCTATATGATATCATAAAATCAGTTTGAGCTTAGCATCAAAGGATGTCTGTCTCTGGTTTGTTTTTGATCATGACATGATACTTGACTGAGATTTTATGTATTCATAATTAATACTTTTACATTATATGTAAGCCTACATTCAATGGAAAAAACATTTTTAATGTATTAGCATTCAAAAAAAAAGTAGTATTGGGGTAGAATAAACCAATCTATCAATCAATCAATCAATCAATCTTTATTCATATAGCGCCAATTCACAACAACAGTGGCCTCAAGGTGCTTTCCAGAAAGAGCAGGTCTAGACCAGACTCTTTATATAATTATCTACAGGACCCAACAAATTCCTCCTTGAGGTAGCACTTGGCGACAATGGCGAGAAAAAAACTGCCCTTTAACGGGCAGAAACCTCGAGCAAATCCGAGACTCAGGGTGGACGGCCTACTGCCATGACCATCTATCTATTAGTTTTCAGAAATAATGTGGTATCTAGAGGGAATAAACCTTTAAATCCATTTGTAGTCAAATAAAACGATTATTAGGGTAGAATAAACCTAGTGTTCAGATATAAATTGATATTTGAATGAAATAAACATTTTAATCTATTATTAGTCCGAAATAAAACCTTCAATGTATTAGTAGTCAAACATTCATTAGTATTAGGGTAGAATACACTTTCAACCTAATAGTATTTAGTAATAAAGGAATAAAGTTATAAAACTGGGACAGCCCTATATGTCCTTTCTGCAGTTGATGTTGTTAAGAATTGAAGGACTGGGACTGCATTCATAAAACCGTGGACCTGAAAGTACAATCTCCAGCACTGGCGCCATGCATACAAAAAGTAACCATCCACCCAACCCGACCAATGGAGAAAACTGGGTTTCAGGATCTTGTTCAAGGACCAACAACCATTCTATGACTAAAACTGCAGCCAATACAGAGAAAAAATATAAACCAAGAACAAAAAAAAAATGTATGGTTCTCTAGGACATGCCGAGCCCCTCATCCCAAAAAGGAAAATGTACCAGGATATGGTATCTCAAACTATCTATTTGAGTTAAAACTTGAATTAAAACTTTCCATTGAAATATACGATTTTAAGACAAAAAACAAAAAATATTGGATGAACCTCACAGTTGCCTCAGAATTCACCTCACATTCACACACATACACACAGAGAGCTTGGCATCCATTGTATTTATGTTACACTGCTGCTGATACTGGTTTTAAGGTTTGACCTTAACGTAAAGGTACAGTGTGTATGTAGTTATATATATGTATATATATATATACACACACACACACACACACGCACACACACACACAATATAAATCCATATATGTATGTATGGACGTTGTATTCCATTTATTAAAAGATAATAAAAAAGATTTAACACACTGCACCTTTACTCGACAATCAGTTTGGTAAGATGTTTTTTTCTGTTTTTAAAAGTAATTTGCTAATCTCAGATTATTTTTTGCATGGAGGCCAACTGTTCCTGAGCAAACGATGTAATCCACATCTTTGGATTAATCATTCTCTGAGCCAGCCTTACCGATTTAAATCATAATTTATTAATTTCATTAATTGTAAAACTGCAATCAAAGTGTGTGACTCTGAATTATTTATGTGATCATCAACAGTATTATTGGAACTGGAACAACAGCTGCAACTGTGCAATGCTTTGACGTTTGTTTCTGGTTACTAAAGACAGAAAATATACAGTAAGGCTTTCATAGACATTCAGAGATGCACTTTCACATTCATATGAAGAAAATGCTGCTTTGGATTTAATTATATAATTTTCAATTAATGGACTTTGATATTTTATAATATGCTGATTAGCAAAAAGTAATTATTCAAATCCTGCCCTGTAGTACCAGAGAGAAGTATGTCAATTTTATTTAAATATAATTCATGACTATAATTTCCTTAAATGTTTCATTGTTTCAATAAAAATCTTGTGTAAATGAGTTAGATTAAAGTCATTTTAAAGTTATATGGTTTATATATCAGTATTAAAACAGAAGTATGAACTTGACAGAAGTCAATTTAATTGGGACATTTAGTAGTTCCTGTGTACCATTAAATTCTATTTTTAGCTGTTCAAACAAACTTTCCAAATCATAGTACCCTGAATTGTTTTTTCAAGATTATATAACATATGCAACATTTAAGATTTTTAGCTTCCATCTTGCGTATCGGTCTATATCTTAATTTAGCTTAAATTCAACATAGTGCATGCAAACGGTGGTTACTCTAATACACCGTTCAAACCGAATGCCACATAAATGGTGCAATTTTCAGCTAATGAAACTTGATTCAAGAATGGCGAAGTTGTCATGGTTACAGACCAGACTGATAGATTTCCCATAGTTTCTTATTAGTTTTTCTTGCAATTGTTTCTTCAATTGTTTTGCATTTTTGCTGCAGTATAAAACCTTCAGAAACTCCACGGCTGCAAACATGCAAGTGGGAGTTGCAGTGCACATAATTTTTAAAAGATATTTCTTTGTGGAAATTATAAAAGATGAGCTTGGCAGAAGGAACTCAATCAGTATTGATTAAGCTCAGTTTGATTGCAGAAAACATAAGTTTTAATTAGACATTGGGGCAATTAAAATGACAGCATTGTTCCATGCTCACAGCTGACTTTTGGGACCAATCTGAGATGTTATTGATCAACAGGCTTTGACTTTTCCTCCAAAAAGCCACTCTAACAAGTGGACCAGTGGAAGCTGAGAGATTGACCTTTAAGTCCAGCAAAGACCCAAACAGTTCGTCTTGCCTTTTCTTTTTTTTCAATCTAACATGCAGAACTATTCTTCATGAATCTTAGTCTCTTGATATGAAAATAATCTGCTAGGAGATGCCCTAAAAATGGATGTAGCATGATTGCTTCATTTTTAAAGTCCCTTTATATCTTTGGATGTTTGGTTTTTAATTTATATTAATCTGATTTTAAAGGGGTCTCGTTTGTCTCCTCTTGGAATCTGGTGACAGGACTGTAGCCAGGATTTTAATTCCGTAAATTGAAACAAGAGCATGGGTCAGAAACTATATTTGTCCACATGCCAGAATGTTTCTAAGCAGACTATATGCACGTCATTCCAATAAAAATACAAAAAATGTTACGCCTAAATAGGTTAATAGTGTGAAGACCTTTAGAAAATGATGTTGGACCTCCAACACGTAGGCAGCCAGGGAAACCCCACAGTTCAACTAGTGACTCAGACTAAATCTCCTCTTCGGGATCTCAGACAACATCAACAATAGTTTGAGACATTCGGCCTAGAAAACAAACCTAGGTGACAACTCTTGCGTCTAATAGACAGACGGCGGTACTGAGAGTTGCATGGTTTATAGATTCATAAGTATTTACATAAATATGAAAATGGCATGGATCCAATAGTAATTTGCAGTTTTGGCCAGTCCGATGTGTTCCACCACTTGCTTATCAGTGCTATAAACTCCTTTATACAGGTCAAGGAATGCTCACCCGGCCTAAAAGTTGTTCAATGACATTAGCGGTAAAATGCAGTAAATAATTCAGTATTTAATTTTGTAGCTTTACATAGTCTACCTACAGCAAGAGCATAATAGAATTCTGAAATTCATCTTTTAAGGTTTTGGTTGCCCCCTTAAATTTCTAATCGCCCTGTCTCGATATTTATGTGAAAAATCCTCACACGGTTGTTCCTTTTTATTGATTTTATTTTACTAACAACTCCCTGACTTCAGGTATCCTTTATAAATGTTCCAATTCCTAAATCTTTAGTTTTTATCTGTTGTGCCCAAGAAAATAATTTGAATCGAACAAATATATTTCATAAATAATTACAATATTTTAAATTTTATTTTATAGCAGCTTTCAGACTTGCTGCAACACTTGGACAGATGACCCGACATTTACAAGAGGGGACTGCTTCATGATGTAAGTGCTGCCTCAAACATGATCTATCTTCTCTGCTCACACACAAAATCAAAAACCTTATAACAAACCAGCCTTATAATAAACAAAGCACTTTCTTTGCATTATATACATGCCTTTCTAACTAGCTAAATGTAGCGAGTCAGTGGGACGAGGTTTTTTCCTTGCTTTTGGACTGATTGATGGTCGATAGAGGACTTTATCTGAAATCTTTATTTCTATTAAAAATTATCCTTATTTTATTTTATTTGAGAATTAATGAATTCATGCTACTTTTTGGGGATTCATTCAAACTTTTCTGCCGGTGTGAATTAACCAAAATTGATAATTTTTCAGTATGGGTTATTACTTTTTTTTTTTCTTTGTTTGCCCAGAATCTTATTGCAGGCCATTACCAATTCCAAATATTTACAAGTCAGTTAAAGACACAGACTGAAGTAAAGACTAAGGTTATTTAATGCAGATGAACTGGTATAATCAGTCTGTCAGAAAGTCTTTGGCACTCAGACTGTTCAGGAAGATTGTGATCACATGGTATCTGCCCTGAGCAGTAGCATGTTTATCCATCCTTCAAGACTGGATACGGGTGGTGGTGGCAGATGACTATGATTAGTCGGATGAATGATGAGGTTGATGAATTGGCAATAACTGGACAGAGTAGGGGAATACGTATATCAGCAGCATTAAAGAACTAGGAGGAAAGAGAGAGTCATATTAGAAATGACGGCAGCAACATGATTGGCCAATGATGAAGGAGTATCATTGTGTTATTCAGTAGATGTGGCTGGCTGCTGAAAACCACAGAAATCAATGAATGCCCAAGACTGTGAAGTGGGTAATTGAGACTCAGCGTGTGTGAAAAGCTTGAATGAAAGATTGGTTATAGAAGTGGCCCAAGTGTGTAGGGAGTCTAGATTGAACTGCCCCACTGCCAACGCTGCATCCTTAGAGCCTCCAACCTCAGAAGGGACACTGCCCATCCCTCCCAAAGCCTGTTGTCTTGTATGCAGTCTGGAAGAAGATACAGGAACATTTGCACCAGAACCACAAGGCTGCTAAACAGCTTTTTCCCCCAGGCTGTCAGATTTCTCAACTCCAAGCATGCATGTTCTGTCCACATCTGTCCCCCCTTTCCTTGCACTCTTTAACACAAATATAAAAGCTTATGGACTAAAAAACAACTTCACACACAAATATACCTTATCAACATGTGTAGTTTATTGGCCTTTCAATGACTACTTCATACTACTGCAACAATGCACTTAATAATTGATCTATGTCTTCTTTTTAATTATGATGTCTACGCCTTTTATTATTATTATTATTCTATTTTATCCATTTCTCTCTATTTTATCATTTTTTATTGATCTGCACTGTTTTGTTTTTTTAATGGGTGAAAAGAAAAGTAATTTGTTTTTTATGCTTATAAGTACATAGAAAAAGACAAATAAAGGAAAATCTGAAGTCTGAATCTGAACTGTCACTGGAGCTTCATTCAAAAATCTCTCAGCAACAGTAAGTAAGTCATGTCTCTTTTATTTATTTCCTTCATGAGAGTCAGATACTCATAAACTGTATCCAGAAACTGTTGCTATTAATTTACAAAGTAGGTCAAA